>JAZGTN010000026.1:2855000-3455000 GCA_037783415.1 Leptasterias polaris
TTTTAGCGCGCAATTGCAACTGGTGCGCTCGCTAAAGCCATATGTATACAACACTGTTGTGGCTAGTGCGCATGCAAAAGCCGTTGACTGTAATGCCTGTAGGAGGGATACTGCGTGCACGAAATGAGTGTTTTGATTCTGTGTTTGTTATAACAGGGCCTTCACCGTTGAGCAAGCCAGCGCCTTGTCTGAGTCTATCCAGGGTCAGTTAACTCATCCAGGAGGCCTGCCTGCTAAGATGGCTCAAGACATCCAACAGAAGTGCAAACAGCTTCATTCCAGCATAGAGGAAATCAATGAAGAACAACAGCGACTCAGCATCAGGTATAAACCGCACTTACTAACATAGTGTACATTTATCATGAGCCATGTCTGTCATAAATGACACTCCTGGCGCCAAAATATCAAATTTGGTGGAGCTTGTTAAGAATGAGACCATAATACAATACCTTTTAAGGTTTTTAAGTTGGTTAATCTTTTTTCCACTTTTGAAAAATAATGGTTTAATTCATGTATATAGAATTTTTATACAGCTGTTTCAAAGCATTTTAAAGATGTTTTACAAAAAGTGAAATGATGGTTTGAAATCATGCCACCTGGGCTCAATTTGACAGAGCTGCTTAAGCACAAAAAGTAGCTAAGCACAACAGAATTATGTTTACCAGAATAAGGTTAACCAGCCAAAATTTAAAATGTCACGTGTACCATCTGTGACTGGTATCCTGCTAATTTTTGCTTAGCAGTAAACTGTTAAGCAATATTTCCTGATTAAGCAGCTTTATTAAATTGGACCTAGAGCTCAATTTTATAAAGCTGCTTCAGCACAAAAAGAAGCTTAGCACAATAACAGACCTGCCAACCTGTACGCATTTTGCGTACCATGCACGCATTTTCACATCTGAGTACGGTGGTACGAAATATATGCAGAAAGTACGCAAAAGACGCAAAATCTAAATCGCGGTGTTAAAAACTGCAGCACAAACGGACAATTTTTTTCTCAATTTATTCAACTGTCATTCGTTCGACCCCAAGTGCAAAAACAACCGAACAAAGACACCCTGCATCTGAGTGATTATTATGCACTTCGATAAAAAAGAGGTTGTGCCTAGAAATATATTTTAAATTCTTACTCCCGCTGGAAAACTAATAAACCAATGCGTAACAAAGGGGGTGGGAATGGCGCAATCCAGTTTCGGTCAATCTTTTACAGTACATTGTATGGCTGTATGCATGGATGTGCATGCACACAACGCACGTGTTCGGCATCGCCGTGTGAATAACATGGACGCCGATCGAAGTGTCAGATTTATACATCGTTTCTGGTAGTTTTACTTTTATTAGGGGAGAATAATGGGAATTTAATGGCCTGTGATCTTTTTATAAGAGAAACAAATGATGAATTGAAGTGGAACTGGAAAATTCTACGGTAGGCTTTCGTTTGTCCGTTTACTGGGCAACCAAAGAAAAGATGGAACCTTTCGCATTTTTATTGTCAAGTTATTTGCATGCCGAGTAAGTTCCTAAGAATTTAGGAACATTGTTCAACAGTGCTTTTCATAGAAATTAATAAATGTTATTGGAATAGAAATCAGTCAAAATGGGCTCACCGCCCGTAGGGAAACCTCTGGCCATTTTTTTAAAAAAATCAAAATTATTATTATTATTTTTTTTTATTTTTTTTTATTATTTTTTTTACAACTTTTTGCCACTTGAGTTTACCATCTATGATCTAGGCAATTGGAACATACAGTCGAACTGGTTATTTATTTTTCTGATTGGGCTTCTGGGTTATCGCCGTGCACGGGCTTCTGGTTTTAATGCCGCCGTGCTAATGTGGTACTCAAAAAAAATTTACAAGGTTGGCAGGTCTGCAATAAAATTATGCTTACCAGAATAGACTTACCAAGGACTCTGATAACAGAAGCTTCTTTGAAATTTATAAATCCAGGTGTTACCAAAAGGTAGAAAAACAATTATTTATTTATGGCCTTGGCCGAGGGGTCAAGTGCACTGGACTCAAGCTCTGCATTTAAAAAAAAAAAATTATTTATAAAGAGTGGCTGGTACATTATTTAATTTGTGATAAAGATGAGATAGGGATCACCACAAAGCGATTTGGGAGAAACAGAAGATATGTTGATTATATGATGGTTGATGTTGACAGGACACAAGCTTGCCTTGCCTCGGCCATTATTGCCTTGAAGTCACTGCCTGACAGACTCAACCCTGTCATCAAGCCACTCATGGACAGCATGAAGAAAGAACAGATCCCTATTATGCAGGTACATAGGAATCTCCTTCCTAAATGGAAACAACCCTAACCCCATCCCCAGATCCCTCAAATTCCTGTTTATGGCGTGAGGTTGGCGACTAGTCAAGTGCACTGGACTCAATATATGCTCTGGTGTTTTTTATTAGCAGAGTGTGGGTTTGAGTTCTGGTCTTGACACTTAAGCAAGACACTTTACGATTGTTGCTTCGTCCTTTGAATGGGTCGTGAAGCTGTAGGTCCCATGTGTCGTGTAATGCACAGAAAAAAAACTGTTGTCTCTGATCAGCAGAGTGTAGTGTGGGTTCAAGTCCCTGTCTTGACACTTGTGTCCTTAAGCAAGACACTTAACCATTATTACTTTGTGCTACGGATGGGACATGAGTTGTGCCAATTTATTTTATTTTATGAGATATCGCCTAACATCACAAGGCCACGGACGGCCACTTCAAGGTGAGGGCTACACATAACTGATTTGGGCTATCGACCCAAATCAATTGACACCAGGGGCACGTTGCCTCCTACTCCTGGGGCTGAAACAGGGTTACCCCCTTCACAGTCCTTAAGGATGTAGGCATGGGTATCATCCACTAGGAGCCTGGCTGGTAGAGCAGAATGCACTACCTTCCCAACCTTTTTCGAAGCAATTATGGTTAAGTGCCTTGCTCAGGGGCACAAGTGTCATGACCGGGTATCGAACCCACACTCTGCTGCTGACTACAGCAGAGCTTAGGTCCGGTGACCTAGACCGCTCGGCCACGACACGCCACAAAATAGAAACCCAGAACACTTACTGTTATTAGAGAAGGGGCTTGCCCAGGTGTTTCTGGTATGGTTGGCCACAGCACCTTCTAACCCATTACATGATGCTATATAAATAAATGGGGCTAACTGTAGTTTAAATTAAATAGATTTGATCTTTCCAATGGTGGAAACTCATCATCGGCCAATACACTAGGCCTGGAATTTCATCTTTGTGAGCAAGGCCAGTTTTGTTTTGCAAAGGGCACCTCTATTAGAAACTCTTACATTTTAAGGGAGACTTTTGAAGGGGCACCAAGGCCAAGACCAGGGCAACGGATGCCATGGATTTTGTGACCTCCGTTTAATTCCAGACCTAAAACACTCCATGCAACAATGTTGTATCTCGGCGAGAGGGTTAACTTTGTGAAAATTTACTTTTGTTGAAAACTTAGAAATTTATGTTAATTGATATTTGGAATTACAAGTGAATGTTGCAGATGTTGCATCTTGTTGTATTGTTTTATATGGTGTTTGATTTTTCACAATGTATCTGTTTTGTGTATTCAGAGTCGTGCAGCAAACAGCCTAGCCAGTCTCTTGGAGCAATGTGCCCAACGTTCTCCCTGCCCTACCCCAAAGATCATCAAAAACCTCTGCAACAGCCTCTGCTGCGACCCTAATATCACGCCCAGTGCCACCCAGCCCATCGGCACTCTGGAGCTCTTGGTCAGGCAGCCAGGGTTTGGTAGGGTGTCTAGCTCGGGGTCTCTGACCGGGTGTTTGTCGTCTCCTGGAGGCTCCAGACCTACCTCACCTCTACCGGGTGCTATCACAACCGCTCAGTGTGACAAGAGGCTCGGAATCCTCACACTGGCAAAACAGCAGCATGTGAGTAGTAACTAACTTCTGTTTCTATATTCACTGAGTCACTTGTACTGCTATGTAAGCTTGATACTTTACTAATTTTGTAAAGTAGCTGGCAACTTGGGTGGGACTTAATTTCGGCAGGCATTTGAATTTTTAGGAGTTTTCCTGATTGTAGGATTTTCTCAAAATCCCTTGAGCCTTCAAATTTCCACGATAGAAGTAAAGCAGTCACCAAAAGGAGAGAAAGTAGTCTACATTGTGTCCAAACCTGTAGCATTGTATTTCTTGTGATGCAGAGATTCTGTAAACCTCCTGAATTGTAGTATCTGGGAGGTACCGGGTCTGGATTATGGGGGACCCCAGGCAAGCAAGCCACTAAATTGAAGTTTCAAGTCTTGCCCAGCATTGGCAAGCATAGGCAGTTTGGTTCTGTAGTGAGTAATTCACCAAACTATTGGAAGATCTTGGGGGTCATGCTTCATTATCAAGAAACCATTTTACTTATGTCATCCATTTACTGTTTTCAGATAGCAGCAATCACAGCTGCCAATCGGCGTGCAGCTTATGCCCGGTCCCGCAGTAAGGATACCAGTTTTTCCGAGGCAGGCCTTCTCTTGGATCCTACCACATTCACAGAGGGGGGAAGCACACAGAACCATCTCCAACGCCGAGGGGCAAGGTTTGCCCTGACAACCATCGCAAGACACTTTGGTGCGGATTTGATCGGTTGCTCCAGCAAGTTATGGGAGTTGATGACATCTTTGCTACAAGAACATTTGCATCCTTCAAAATTTGGTAAAATAAAGTTTACATTTCAAACCCTGTTTTATAACGTGCTAATTTAAACTACGCATCATCTTTGCTTGAAGATAAACTCGTCAACACAGACTTGGATGGAATACAGAAAGTATAGCATGTCGGTGCCCAATATCCAACTCAGCCTTCAGCTTCGTTGTATATGGGATGCAGAAGCAGTTAATTTTTCAGGTTGCCACTCTGGATTGTGTGAAAACTCTTTTGCTTCTACACCTTCAGACCCCATTTTACTCCAGGAGAATGATGAACTGGCTCAAGATCTCATCAATACACTACAAGTCTTTGAGGTTCTCTGTCCAGCTGTGCATCCAAGCCTTCATCTTAAGGTAAGGAACAGTAACACATAGAATGTCTACACTTCACTCGTCTTCAAGGGTTAAGGGTTATAAATGTAAAGCGCATTGAATCGTGATTGTAAAGTGCGCTATATAAGAACTAGTTATTATTATTATTATTATTATAGTGAGGTGAGAGGGGTTTGTTGTTTTTGTTTCATTTGTTCTGGCAGATGGGGAGAATTTTGGTTAAATTGAATACATCAAGTCGGGAAACCACAGGGAAATTGAGAAAAATGTAGCTAAAGTGCAACAACATGTCCCAACCAGTTGTTGGTTTTGATTGCTTATAATTTGTTGCCCTTCTTATGGAGGGGGGATCAATTCAGTGTTATGAATCTATAGTAAATGATGTTGTGTACTAACACTGTAGTTTGGGGTTGAACAAAGACAATTTTACTAGAGCGGGATTTGTATCTGTGACCTCCGGTTTAACGTGCAAGTGCTCTACTAACTGAGCCATTCAGCCCTAATGTTGGTGGTCTCCCTATTTGGTCAATATATTTGTTCGGGGTGCCAGTCAGAAGCCGTACAACTGTTTAGCTGCTGAGTAGCCAAGAATCACACCCAAGTTTACGATACAACCTGGAAAGCGGCAGCAGAGATGGATCACCTTAATGCGATGCAATTTTTATTTTAACTATCAAGTATAAATAAACCTCAAGGGAAACTGACTTAGTTCAGACAGTTAAGTCATTCAATTTGTGAATCATTTACTAAGCTCACGTGGATTCTCATTCAACAATTTGTTTTCAAATTTCCAGCTGACGGCGCTGCTTCCCAACCTGATCCAGTGCCTCCAGTATCCTTACACATCCGTCAGACACATGGCCTCCTGTTCCCTGGGTGCTCTGGCCAAAGTCTCCACCACCGAGACCATGAACTGCATTCTAGAGGATGTCCTCCCTATGCTGGGGGCGGCAGACAATGAGATGCAACGTGAGGGAGCAACGGAGGCGCTCATGTGTATCATCGAGAACCTTGGGATGGGTATAGTTCCTTATATCGTCCTGTTGGTCGTTCCACTTCTTGGTAGGATGAGTGACCAGGTGGAGTGTATACGTCTGACGGCAACGCACTGCTTTGCAACGATGATCCGACTCATGCCGCTTGAGGTGGGTTGCTACCATCTGGGTCACATGCCCAGTTGGTTAAAGTCATGACAAATTGTATTTTTTTTAAGTTTCTGTGCATGCATTGATAAATGGTAATAATATAGAAACAAATTGTAGTCATTATTCCTTTAGAGATTATACCAGCTGGGTTTCTACCACATGGCCGCAAAATTTGACCAACTTTCACTCAACCAAAAAGGTCAAAGTAAAGGTCATGTCCTGAATTGACCCTTTCCAGTGTTTCCCATGTTAACATTCAATTTTTACTTTTGTAACAAAACAATATTTCTGTGTCGTGTTATTTTTCAAGACATTTAAAAAAATGTTATATATTTTTTTTTTTAGGGGGGATTTAAAAAACAAACATTATTAGCAAGGTTTGGGCATAAGGTGGCAATTGTACAGAAATAGTTTCTGAAGGGTTAGTGAGCAGATTGGAGATTAATATTATCCCTGTTAAAGGTCAAATTACTGGACCTAGTTTCATGGACCTAGCTTAAGCACAAAATAACAAGTTTCTGCTTAGAAAAAATTAGCAAGATACCAGTCACAGATAGTACATGTAAAATGGTATTTTAGCTGGTAACCTTATTCTGGTAAGCATCTTGATGTTGTGCTGAGCTACTTTTTATGCTTAGGCAGCTCTATGAAACTGTGCCCTTGGTTGTATCTGAAAATATAAGCTGTTAAGAAAAACAAACAAACTTTTGTCCTATGTGTTTCCAATTTCTTGTGGTCAAACCAACCCTTCCCTCAAACCCCCCCCCACCCCCCTTGTGTCCTTATTCTTTATTTACCCCTGCTTTTTCTGAATGCTTTCTGCTTCTCTCTCTCTCTCTCTATTCTTGTGATTCTACTTGACTGCTCTTGTTACACTTGTATACATGTTTAAAAGTGTTTTGATGTCATTTAGCCTTCGGGAAAGACTCTTCTAGGGTCAAAATGTCAGGCCATTAACTATTTTTTGCGAAAAACAAACAAGAATACTTGTTGTTCATATTAAACAGGCAGGGATTCCAGATCCGCCAGCCATGGCTGAGACCCTGGTAGAACAGAAGGCTCGGGAACGACACTTCCTGGAGCAACTCCTCGACAGCAAGAAACTAGACAGCTACAAAGTGCCTGTTCCCATAGACGCAGAGCTCAGAAAATACCAACAGGTAATATTAAGGTTTTAAACAATAGAGGGCAGTAGATAGTTTAGTTTTTATAGACCTGTCTATAGAGAGAGGCAGGTTCTTTGATGTTTGTGCATGAGTGCCTTGCTAGTCTCAGACGACGCATGTATTTTAGTTCTTATAATAGTTGGTTTATTGTTACATCAAGTAATAAACCACAAGGGAAACTGACTGGGTAAATATTAAATGTGGTTTGAACAAAGAAAAATTGACAAGAACGGGATTTGAGCCTGCGACCTCTGGATTAACGTGCCGGCGCTCTATCAACTGAGCTATCTAGCCCTAATGTAAGCCGTCATTCTGTTGGGGCTAGATAGCTAAGTTGGTAGAGTGCAGGCGCATTAATCTGGAGGTTACAGGTTAAAATCCCTCGTTATTATTCTTACAAGTATGGAAATAATTGTGTGTCTGAATTGAAACAAATGTCTTCATGATTTGTTCAGGATGGTATAAACTGGCTGGCGTTTCTCAACAAGTACAAGCTTCATGGGATTCTGTGCGATGACATGGGATTAGGGAAGACTCTTCAATCTATTTGCATCATGGCTGGTGATCACCACCTCAGGGACATAGCATTCAAAGTAAGTTTGTCTCTCTGTCATCTGCATCTTTTCTTTTTTTAAACCTTCCCATCAAAGGAACTTGGTAAGACACCATTATAAAGAGAATAGCTCTGTCTATTTTCCTGAGGACCTTGTAACCTGTGACATCACATGTTTATAAAAGAGCCACAGAGTTCGGATTTCTTGCAGTGACGATTTGTACATAAGTCAATTGAAGAAAGCATAAAATCTCACATTTTTTTGAGATTGCAATTTCTTTATCAAGTTTGAATATGAAGAAAGTGGGCACATCTTAAAACTTGTACAGCTGTTATTTGTTTATCTTCTGCCTCTTTGCTGCTTTGTTGATCATAATAAATGTGAATAAAAATAATGAAAAAAGCTTGACAAGATGGTATTTGCCTGACAACTATATCATGTTTTTATTATAATTCCTGCATCATGTAGTTTCTTCTCAGAACCAACTTTTCTCCTGAAAGAGTTGAGACATGGTTGTACCTTCTTATGATGTAGATTGTTTGTATTCCATGCAGAAAACGAAACATGCTGAAAGCACTCCATTATCATCTATAGTCATCTGCCCCCCAACCCTGACTGGACATTGGGTTTTTGAGATTGAAAAATTCTGCTCACAGCAATATCTTAATCCACTACACTACACTGGACCACCAACAGAACGGCAATTGTACGTTACAGATAAGTAAACCATCAACCCCCCCCCCCCCCCCCCCGTTCCATTCCCACCCAATGTCGTCCCATTATTAAAATTATATAATAGAACCCTTGCATATGATGTCACACTCTCAAACAGCGCCCCCACTGAGGCAAAAGGAGGCAATAGGCAATAGACAACAGCTTTTTTGAGGTGTGTAAAAAATGCGCGTGACCGTAGCGTACCAGCAGCATTGCGTGTTATACAAGGGGTCTATATACAAATATGGAATGCATGTGGGTGCATTGTTGTAGAATATAAGCACAAGGTGAAGTTTGGATGATTCCAAGAGTGAAAAGGACAAGCCAGATTTCACTGAATGATTATATTCTGTAACAATGCACAAATAAAATTCATTTCATACTTGTTTATATAACTCATACACAGATCTTTGTCATTTGAAAATGTTTAAGAACAAGTACAAAATAAACATAAAAACTCTATGAACCCTTTCTAAATAACATAGACAACTCCGTGTAGACACCGACCTTGTCCCCCGTGACATAATCTTGCCTTGTTTTAAAGAATGAGCAGGAATGATTGTTGAGAAATAAACATCAAAATTTATATACCACTCCTATATTTATTTCCATATACAATGGTTAGGATATACAATGGTTAGGATACTCACGGACACAAGTGCAATGACCGGGATCAAACCCACACTCTGCTAATCAGAAACGCCAGAGCTTGAGTGCAGTTCTCTTGACCGCTCGGCCATGACACGCCACATAATGAAACACATGTTCTTCTCTCATCCTCTGTTTACACAATACAGGTTACGTAGCAAGGTGAAAAGACACAACTTAGTTGTTGTGTCCTATGACATAGTGCGGAATGACATTGACTTTTTCAGGTAGGTGCCATCGGATCATCAATCCAACCCCCTCCCGCCTCCTCGCTTTAAAGGGTTTTTCCTTTGTTTACATATTTTTGATTTGGTAATTTTTCAGTGCTTCACTATATTTTGTGGCTTCATGGTCAATTTCAGACAAAATAAAAGTGCTTTGGTTTTTTTAAATTCATGTATGTCTGTTGTTATTTTTTTAGGACAATCCAATGGAATTACTGTATACTGGATGAGGGCCACATTATCAAGAACGGGAAGACAAAACTAGCTAAGGCAATCAAGCAGCTGAATGCAGCTCATAGACTCATTCTATCAGGGACACCCATACAGGTATTGTACCCAGTGGTACCCACTACCCAGATTGGAGTGGGGAGAGTAAATGGGCTAAAATGATCCAGCAGCTGACTGCAGCTCATAGACTCTTTCTATCAGGGACACCCATACAGGTATTGTACCCAGTGGTACCCAGATTGGGGAAGGGAGAATGGATGGGCTAAAATGATCAAGCAGCTGACTGCAGCTCATAGACTCATTCTATCAGGGACACCCATACAGGTATTGTACCCAGTGGTACCCAAAATGGGTAGGGTAGAGTGAATGGGCTAAAATTATCCAGCAGCTGAGTGCAGATCACAGACTAATTTTATCAAGGACATCCATACAGGTATTGTACCCATGGGGGCATGGTTGGCTTGTGCGTAAAGTGCTCGCCTCTCACCAAGGTGACCCTGGTTCAATACCCGGCCAAGGCCATATGTGAGTAGAGTTGTGCGTTGGTTCTCTGCTGTGCCACAAGGGTTTTTCTCTGGGCCCTCCGGTTTTCCTCCCTCCGGAAAAATCAAACACTTTCGATCTCTGGCTGTGCTCCGTGTTCATATATGGGTTGATGTGGCTGGCTACCAAAGGCGCCCTTGCATACCTGCTTCTCGAACACGTAGCCGCGTCCTTCGCGATTCAACATATAGCTGCTAGTAAGGATAATTAGCCTCCCAAATTATTATTATTATTATGTGGTAATAAACTCATAAAATAACACCAATGAATATTCTGTACTAAAATTGATCCTAATGTTTATTGGCATAATTTGTACTTCTAATCAATTGATGGTTTTAATTTTTTTGAGGAGATTTCGATGAAGTTCAATTAAATCTCGTTATTGTAGTTTTGTTTTGTTTTTCTCATATAGAATAATGTGTTGGAGTTGTGGTCACTGTTTGACTTCTTGATGCCAGGTTTCTTAGGCACAGAGAAGCAGTTCACAGCAAGATACGCCAAACCCATCATACAAAGCAGAGATGCTAAGAGCTCATCCAAGGAACAAGAAGCAGGTCAGTCCTGTAGGTGTAGGCGGGGCAGGGGTCAGACCCTCTAGGGCAGGCCAATCTGGCTGCTGTAAGACACCCAAAATCTATAGACATGGCTGAATACCATAACAATAATAGTATAACTTTATATAGGGCTTTATCTACGAGTGTCTCAAAGTGCTGATGATTATTTATTTACAGACGGGTTTTTGAGTTATGAGTTCTATTTATGTAGCACCTTGTAAGGGTTTACAAGGTGCTGACATTCAGCATCCACTGCCAGAAACACTGGGGCAAAACCCTTCTCTTAGCGATAAGTGTAACTGTTTTTTTTTATGTGCATTACACAACACACGGGACCTACAGCTTTACATCCCATCTGAAGGATGAAGCAATAATGATTAAGTGTCTTGCTTAAGGACACAATTGTCAAGACCAGGACTAGAACACACAATCTGCTGATCAGAAGCACCAGAACTTCAGTCCACTGTGCTTGACTGTTTGGCCACGACACGACACGCATTACACAGCTCGTTATTCAATTTGCTCCCAAATTCTACCAGAACGTTAACACAAAGTTGTATAGGCAGTTATGATAATTATTTTGGAGGCTAGTCATCCTTACTCACAGCCTTTGGCAGCCAGCCACATCGACCCATATATGACCACAGAGCACAGACAGAGATCGAAAGTGCTTGATTTTTCTAGTGCTGGGGGGGGATTGAAGGACCCAGAGAAAAAGCCTCTAGCACAGGAGAGAAACAATGCACAACTCTACTCACTAATGGCCCATGCCAGGGATCGAACCTGGACCACAGTGGTGAGATGCAAGCACTTTAAGCACTAAACCATGTAGAATGAGTCCTGCATTAACATTATTTTAGGCTTCAAAAGCCAACAAACTTGAAAATATAGTTCCATAGATCACTGTTTGCAGGGATGGGACCCTACCCTTTGACTAAAATCCTTCAGACTTATTTGTGTGTGCTTGGAAACTTCCTATATTTAATCAACGTACAACATTTCCCTGTCTGGTTTCTAAATTAACAGGTGCATTGGCAATGGAGTCCCTCCATAGACAGGTGCTACCATTCCTACTGAGACGTCTTAAAGAGGATGTCTTGGATGACCTGCCTCCTAAGATAATACAGGACTACTACTGTGAGCTGAGTCCCCTCCAGGTACAGCCCTAACCTTTAACATGTTAAGAGTCATGTAGCTTCTTTTGTATGCTTTGCGGTTGGTGAAGCCACCAAAGGGGCATACTGGAATGCCCACAGAGTGTATGCAAAACAGCTGCTTGTGTGTGCGTGCCCTTACACACACCAACTTACAGGGTACTTTTAACAATGGAACAATGCTACCCCACAAGGTTTTCTCTGTTCTAATGGTATCCCACAGTTTGTTTTTTTCAGAAAAGGGAATAATAAAACAACAATGAAAGTACCTCTTAACTGCTGTATGTAAGGGGGTATGTGTGTGTGTGTGGGTAGGTATACACTTTCAAACTGGGGAACTATAGCAAAAGAGGACAATAGGGTCCCTGGTTGGGTAAAAGGTCTCCTGTTGGAAAGTGTGTACAAAACCAATGGGAGCTGTTGCCAAAAAGTACAAAGAAAGGAGGGACAATAGGAGGTCCCCGATTGCATGGGGTTCTTGGCTAGTACAGTGATTAAGCTCACTTTTCTGAGAGTCCTTGGCATCACAACCAGAATTATTAAATGAAGTGAAATGAAACAAAGAAATTATGCTCACCAGAACAAGGTTACCGACCCAAATACAATGTCACATGTAGCATCTGTGACTGGTATCCTGCTCAGTTTTGCTTAGCTGAACATTTTAAGCAATATTTCCTGCTTAAGCAGCTCTATGAAATGGGCCCTGGCATTTCCCTTTTTGCATGTATTTTATAGGTCCTTTTGATTGGTAAGCAGATTGCAACTGCTAATTAATGTTTTTCCTCTTAAACATATGTAGCTCTATAATCCAAATGTTGCTTGATCTCCAACCAAAAGGTGCAACTGTACGAAGACTTTGCCAAATCAAGGGCTAAGAAGGGTGTGGAGGTGACAATTTCAACCCCAGATGACGAGAAGCAGCCACAAGACAAGCCACAAGACAAGCCACAAGACAAGCCACTTGCACCGGCCACTAGCCACATATTCCAGGTGAGTTCCAGTCTTTCCAATTGAGTCAGAGAATGTACAACATTTTAAAAATCGGTGACAAATAGCAATACTTTAAAAGGTAGGTTTGGAAATGACCTTTTAAAAAATGGTGTAATTGTTATCTGAAAGCCCACTTGTTATAAAGATGGTAGTAAGCATTCTGCAAAATTATTTCCTGTGGAGTGCCCCCGTTGATTAGAAATCAGTGAAAGTTTGTTGAAACTTTGAAACTCCAAAACTCTCCTTGGTTTCCATGGTGTCCGATTGTGAATGCTGCAGCCAGAAATGAGGTTGGTACCTGCGTCACCTCGCTAAACGTAGATAGATTCAACGTTCTTGATGAAAATATTTTGACTTTTTTCCCTGTTTTCTCAACAACTAAGCACTGTATTCAGCTGGAACTCATTACTGTGACCTTTATTGTATCTTTATTGACAATTTGACCTATAAAGTTTGACGTTGACAACAATTAATGTATGACCCTACCTTTTAGGAAGGAAGGATACACTTTTTAGTACACTTTGAAAAAAAAATCTCTTAAGTAGAGATGTTGGCTCTGAAGAGAGCTGGTTGGTTTGTTCTCAACATTTGGACTAGTGTGCATCTCTTGACAAGTAGAGCACAGTGGTCAAAACTTCAACAGCTCTTTAACTAAATTATTATTTTGTTTTTGTGTTTTGAGCATACACCACTGTGTGTTAAGCACTGTATACTTTGTCCCTAGTGCTTGTTTCATTGGGTGGGATTCAAACCCACAACCTTTACCAGTCTAGCGTGGATGTCATACCAATAGAGCTTGCCCAGTAGCTAGTGACCAGTTTGAATTCTATACTTAAACAGCGGGTACCCTCACGGAGGGTACCCTCACGGCGGGTACCCTCACGGCAGGTACCCTCACGGCGGGTACCCTCACGGCGGGTACCCTCACGGCAGGTACCCTCACGGCAGGTACCCTCACGGCGGGTACCCTCACGGCGGGTACCCTCATGGCGGGTACCCTCACAGCGGGTACCCTCACGGTTTTTAATAAATGATTATAATATTTGTGTTTACACTATACTTCAATATGTTAAGTCGGGGTTTTATTGTGGCAACAATACTTTCAGAAGAAAGGTTTTACTCCAGAAGCTCCTAAAAGTTCCAAAATGTTTCGGAATAGACTTTGAAAGTCTCGTTCGTTTCTTTCACATGTTAGCGCTATGTATGTGGGACCAAGTGTTTCCAAATGTTCAAATTCACGTGAGACTTGCACCGTCGATACCTGAAGTGTTTAAATCCATCTTACCTATCAAATGTTACCCTCTATTTTCATGAATTGTTTTCTTCTTTTGTTATTTACTTCAAGGCATTACAGTACTTACGTAAGGTGTGTAACCATCCGTTATTAGTCCTGAACAAGAAGCACCCTCAGTACGACTACATCACCAGGCAGCTAACAGAGCAGAACACCTCCTTACATGATATTGCACATGCACCCAAGCTAACAGCTCTCAAGTAAGTTCTGTCCACAAACAAAGCCCTTTAATCTAGATAAACGCCATCTTTATGGGCAACTTAAGTTTTGGCTTCAGGTTGTCAAGTGTTCTATTTTTCTACTCGGCCAATTGGTTCACCGACCAATCACGCAAGGGTTTTCAATTTTGGAGAAAAATCCACAAGACCGCTTGTACCTCAAATTATTTACTGGACCGTAATTTGTTTTACAAGACAAGAATCTAAATGAGATTTGTGTCTCATCAAACCTCACTTGACTATTTCTTGACCATGCAAAGTTTCAAATCCTACAAAATCTGAAATACAAGTTATTTTTTCTTTTCCAAAAAGCATGAAGAGAAGATTTATCTTATGAGGACCTGTGTTGTCTTTCCTTTGTCAATTCAGGGTTTCATTTTGGCAGCGATATTTTCAAAATTAAAACAATAACTCAATAAGCTCCAAAAAGTTCCAAAAAAATAATACCTCAGGTTGGCACAGAACATCAGAATCTCGACTTTAAAAAAAAACTAATAAACTTGATTTGTTTTATGCAGGCAGTTACTCCAGGACTGTGGTATTGGAGTGGAGGCAATGGGGAATGAACAGGAAGGGTTGACTGAAGCCGTAGTTGGACAACATAGAATCCTTCTCTTCTGTCAACTCAAGAGTATGCTAGACATCGTTGAGAAAGATCTCTTAAGGTACTGGATACTGAATAATACGCAGTTCTTGTGTTGCACTTGATCACACCCGAGAGCGCCTCATAGCGGGGTTTTTTGGGGTTTTTTTCTTTTTTAACAAGGTATGTGGAGCTTTATTCGGAATATAGCACCATTTAAGGGTGGCAGGGTTGGCTTGTGCATAAAGCGCTCGCTTCTCACCATTGTGACCCTTGTTCGATACCCGTGTAAGGCCATATGTGAGTAGAGTTGTGCGTTGGTTCTCTCCCATGCCACAAGGGTTTTTCTCCGGGCCCTGATTATGGAAACTTCTGAGATTGCAAGATGCAAATGTTGGCCAGCTCTAAAATACCCAGCTGTCAGACAAACATCCACCACTCACGGGATCACCGTATCATCAGTTTACCAGACCACAATAGTACTACTACTAGTACAGTCAGTACACGCAAGTAAATATAAAGCTTGGACATATACTAGAAGGTATATTAGTGATGTTAGACATTCAGGTACTGAGCTTCTAGTGTGCACTTGGCTAAATAAAGCACAATACCTTCTTTCTGAGAGGTCATTAGGAAACCAAAATATAATATTCTTTATCCCTGAAGTTACACATTAACTCAAATCATTTTCTTCTTTTCATTATTTTGCGTTGTGTGTTTTTAAATTTCAGGAAGCATATGCCCAATGTAACCTACCTCAGGCTGGATGGCAGTGTACCGGCCGGCCAAAGACATGACATTGTACACAGGTAGTCATGTATAATAGCATCATAATCGGAGAGATCATCCTTTGCATCACACAAACATAATGGTGCTGGAACTAACCCCCTTAGGAGGCAGCGGGTGTATTGCTATTCACGGATAACTTGTGGTGTTTTTTACACTGCGACCAAATACCCCGACCGAGAACCTAAATATTTATGAGTCTGTCACATTTGGACCGCATCCAAGTTGCAGCGGAGTGGAGTGTGTATGGAGTGACCTTAAATGATTGTGTACCAACTACTGTTGAAAGCCTAGGATAATATGCATAGCTTTACATGACCCCCCCCCCCCCCCCCCTGTGTGAATCAGGAACAGTTTCTATCAATTGGATGCTCATTGTTCTCCCAAGTGGTTCCTATTCACTTTGTACTCGGACTAAGATTGTTTTTTTCCTTCTAGGTTCAACAATGACCCCTCTATAGACATGTTACTGCTAACTACTCATGTGGGAGGCCTAGGTCTGAATCTTACAGGAGCCGACACTGTGGTGTTTGTTGAACACGACTGGAACCCTACCAGAGATCTGCAGGTAAACATTCTTGTTAAATTTCTCGACCATAAACATCCAGGTGTACGACGTGGCAGAAGAGTGTAGGGCACCGGTGAAGGATTAGAGAGGCCATCGTGTGGAGTTGTGTCCTGCAGGTGGCGGTGTTGTTGCTGATGAACTCAAACCAGCAAATGCCAAGGATGGATTTTCAGACATCTTTATATGGAATGATTCAAGCCACCAAGGGCTAGTGACGTGATGTATCATTGGCCCGCTGCCCATGGTAATGAGGCTGGTACCATGTGTCTCACAGCACTCAAAGTGGAAGCCGACACAAATGGTGAAACGGATCGACAATACCTTTTATAGTTCAAATGTGTCTCCTTTTAGTTTTTGCTTTACCACTCTTCCTTAATTATGTGTTCTACAGGCAATGGATAGAGCTCATCGGATCGGCCAGAAGAGAGTTGTCAATGTGTACCGTCTCATCACCAGAGGAACGCTGGAAGAGAAAATCATGGGGTAATTTATGTTATCAAGAACACAGAACTTAGGGCAGTCGGGTTGGCCTAGTAGTATCTTTCCTTGCCTTCCACATCTGTGACTCCAGTTCAAATTCCATTGGGGGCACTGTGTGGTTCGGGTTGTTCAGATTCTACCTGATTGTGAAATTTTCATTTCACTGAAGTAAATGCTATATTGTTGATTGATCACATAAATAATTTCATTTCATTTTGTTGAAGTAATTTTCGCTGAAGTGAATGCTTCATTATTGGTTGATCACATGAATGATTTTATCTCATTCTCAACAGGCTGCAGAAGTTCAAAATGAACATAGCGAATGCCGTCATAACTCAGGATAACTCCAGCCTGCAATCCATGGGAACAGATCAACTTCTAGATCTATTCTCACTCGATCAGGTAATTAAGCCATTCTAAAAGATTACTTGTATAAAAGTGTAACTATTTGATAGGGTGTGTCTTTGCCAAGCAGTTAAGAGCACCTGACTCCAACGCTCCGAAGGCTTTTTTGCAAACACAATATCAACCTCTACCCTCACAGGTACCCATTTATACCCCAGGGTGAAGAGAAGCAATTATAGTAAAGCTTCTTGCTCAAGGACACAAGTGTCATGACCAGGATTGGAACCCACACCCCAATGACTTAACTAACCATCGGTCTAGTCCAGTGCACTAGACCGCTCGGCCATGATGCAGTAATAAATGAATGAATTAATCAATCAATCAATTGATCAAGTGTCATGACCAGGATTGGAACCCACACCCCAATGACTTAACTAACCATCGGTCTAGTCCAGTGCACTAGACCGCTCGGCCATGATGCAGTAATAAATGAATGAATTAATCAATCATCAATTGATCAAGTGTCATGACCAGGATTGGAACCCACACCCCAATGACTTAACTAAACATCGGTCTAGTCCAGTGCACTAGACCGCTCGGCCATGATGCAGTAATAAATGAATGAATTAATCAATCAATCAATTGATCAAGTGTCATGACCAGGATTGGAACCCACACCCCAATGACTTAACTAACCATCGGTCTAGTCCAGTGCACTAGACCGCTCGGCCATGATGCAGTAATAAATGAATGAATTAATCAATCAATCAATTGATCAAGTGTTATGACCAGGATTGGAACCCACACCCCAATGACTTAACTAACCATCGGTCTAGTCCAGTGCACTAGACCGCTCGGCCATGATGCAGTAATAAATGAATGAATTAATCAATCAATCAATTGATCAAGTGTCATGACCAGGATTGGAACCCACACCCCAATGACTTAACTAACCATCGGTCTAGTCCAGTGCACTAGACCGCTCGGCCATGATGCAGTAATAAATGAATGAATTAATCAATCAATCAATTGATCAAGTGTCATGACCAGGATTGGAACCCACACCCCAATGACTTAACTAACCATCGGTCTAGTCCAGTGCACTAGACCGCTCGGCCATGATGCAGTAATAAATGAATGAATTAATCAATCAATCAATTGATCAAGTGTCATGACCAGGATTGGAACCCACACCCCAATGACTTAACTAACCATCGGTCTAGTCCAGTGCACTAGACCGCTCGGCCATGATGCAGTAATAAATGAATGAATTAATCAATCAATCAATTGATCAAGTGTCATGACCAGGATTGGAACCCACACCCCAATGACTTAACTAACCATCGGTCTAGTCCAGTGCACTAGACCGCTCGGCCATGATGCAGTAATAAATGAATGAATTAATCAATCAATCAATTGATCAAGTGTCATGACCAGGATTGGAACCCACACCCCAATGACTTAACTAACCATCGGTCTAGTCCAGTGCACTAGACCGCTCGGCCATGATGCAGTAATAAATGAATGAATTAATCAATCAATCAATTGATCAAGTGTCATGACCAGGATTGGAACCCACACCCCAATGACTTAACTAACCATCGGTCTAGTCCAGTGCACTAGACCGCTCGGCCATGATGCAGTAATAAATGAATGAATTAATCAATCAATCAATTGATCAAGTGTCATGACCAGGATTGGAACCCACACCCCAATGACTTAACTAACCATCGGTCTAGTCCAGTGCACTAGACCGCTCGGCCATGATGCAGTAATAAATGAATGAATTAATCAATCAATCAATTGATCAAGTGTCATGACCAGGATTGGAACCCACACCCCAATGACTTAACTAACCATCGGTCTAGTCCAGTGCACTAGACCGCTCGGCCATGATGCAGTAATAAATGAATGAATTAATCAATCAATCAATTGATCAAGTGTCATGACCAGGATTGGAACCCACACCCCAATGACTTAACTAACCATCGGTCTAGTCCAGTGCACTAGACCGCTCGGCCATGATGCAGTAATAAATGAATGAATTAATCAATCAATCAATTGATCAAGTGTCATGACCAGGATTGGAACCCACACCCCAATGACTTAACTAACCATCGGTCTAGTCCAGTGCACTAGACCGCTCGGCCATGATGCAGTAATAAATGAATGAATTAATCAATCATCAATTGATCAAGTGTCATGACCAGGATTGGAACCCACACCCCAATGACTTAACTAACCATCGGTCTAGTCCAGTGCACTAGACCGCTCGGCCATGATGCAGTAATAAATGAATGAATTAATCAATCATCAATTGATCAAGTGTCATGACCAGGATTGGAACCCACACCTTTGAATCTTATAATTAGCAGTGGATACTGCAAACAGTCGACCCCTTACACAATGCGGAACGAGTTTTCGCAAATTGTGCCTGTACTGTTTCCACCATTTTGGGAGTCAATTCCTTTGTGTACATATTGACTCCCAAAATGGAGGCTAGATTATGTGCACTCCGTGTAGTGCAAGGGGTCAATAGTAAAAACGTTATTGAATGTCATGTGTGAAAATAACTGTCGAACCTTTTGGGTACATTTTCTTTTCTTACTCATATTCTAATTTGGGTACATTTTATTTTCTTACTCATATTCTAATACAATTGTTTTTTACTCATGTCTTCAGGGCAAGCCAGGAGGATCTGAGGACCTTAAGACGGATTCCTCCTCCTCAGCAGGAGGCTCAGGTAAACAGACGACTAGCAGCGTCTTACAGGGATTGAATCAACTCTGGGATGAGAAGCAATACGAGAATGAATACAACCTGGATACATTCATGAACTCGCTCACAAGTTGATCAATGTGTGTATGTGTTCTTGCTACCCTTGTGAAGCTGTCATCTAGACGTTTATCATGGTGTGCAGGTCTCTCCTTTAACAGTAGTCCGCTGGCCAACTGCTGGTTATATGGGGTGGCATGGGGGGCTAGTGCGTAGAGCGCTCGCCTCTCACCACTTGTGGATACAAGGAACATGACCAAAATGGCAGCATGATATCACTCATTATTAAAAGCTTCTCCAAATTCCTTGAAACCCAAACATTGGTACTGATGAGAGCTGTGCATTCTGGAGGTGTTTCATGTCAGGAGGCTGGCTACAAACACAATTCTGAAAATATGGCTAAATTTGTATGGAGGCATTGCCCCCTCCACCTTCCCCCCGCCTTTGAATAGGTAGATTCTTTGTAGCCCCCCCAAATGTAACAACTGTTGCCATTTTTTAAGCACATGGAAGTGATTATGACTCTTCTCTCAACCCCCCCCCAAAAAAAAATATATATAAATAAATAAATAAAACATAATAATAATGGAAGTGTTCTGTCCCAATCATAAGGGCGCATGTTTTGACATTGAGTCACCATTATGCTATCTGAATTTGATTTGGTTTCGGAATGCTTCCATGAAATGAAATGACTTGATACCAAGTGAACTATTGCCGCCCATTCATGATAAAGCACTATTTACATAAACTCTTAATAAAAAGATTGATCAATAAGAAAATAAAAAATTTACAATGATAAAACTACAGGCATGTAGTTTCTCAGGAAATTTCTGATTTCAGGAATTACTCAAAAGCTCCTTGAGCCTTCAAATTTTTGGGGAGAATTAAACCATTCACCAAACGAGACAGAAATAGTCTGCAATGTGTCCAAACCATAGTTTTGTATTTCTGGTGATACACACAGTCTGTAAACCTCCTGAATTGTACACATGGGCGGTTCTGGGTATAGAATAAAGAAGCACCCAGGTCTGCAAGTCATTTGCAAGCTCATCTCTGAAACATAAAGCTTGACATCAAATTTTCAAGGTGACCCCACTATGACCTTGGCATCTCAGCTGAACTATGTCCTATACATAAAATTATAATAATAAAAGGCTGGGGTTCACCTAGCCCTGGTAGGACGCCAGTTGAGTTGTATGTTATGGAGAGAAGTCCAACCTGGGCTAGGGGTTCACCCTCTTCTCCCCCCCTCCCCTCAACCCCCTCCCCCTCTCCCCTCAACCCCCTCCCCCTCCCCTCAACCCCCTCCCCTTCCTTACCCTGATCATCCAAAAGAAGGACAGCCTCTTGTCAGTGTTTAGATAAAAGATGTTACTCACTCATCAACTACAATTTATTCTCTAAATGTCTTATGAACAAAACTGTATGACCTGTCGACTTTCATGTATTTATTGTAGAATAATTGTACATTTGTTTGCTTCTACAAAATAGAAAGTTTGTAATTTTGTAGCTGATGATAATAATGTACCCATTACTTTGAAAGTGGTGCAATTCCTTTTCTAACTTGCATAACATATTTTTGTTAACATATATTTGTATGTAATAATTGAATAAATTGTGTGTTTGTCCATTGGATAGCTACAATTAAAAATACACGTATTTGTACATTTCTTTTTGTTTTGGGGAGGCACAATATTATCCTTGAAGGGATGGTTTACCTTTGTTAATTACGCCAAAAATTAACGACCATAAAAACTTACTTGGTACAGAGTACTGGAGAGCTGTTGATATTATAAAACATTGTTAGAAAAGACTCCCTTTGAAGTAGTGTAGTTTTAGAGAAAGAGGTAGTTTTTCACAAAAAGCTTCTTTGGCATCTGAAAACACAATTCTATGCATCAAGGGTGCTTTTTCTTTCATTATTGTCTTGCAACTTTGAAGACCAATATTGAGCCAAAATGTTCACAGGCTTGTTAAATATGCATATATTGGGATACACCAAGTGAAGATACTGGTCTTTGACAATTACCAAAAGTATACCCTGCCTTTAATAGTATCTTGCCACTGCCGGTATAGACCTTTATCACTTTGCTACAATTTGTCAGGTTTCCTGAATAATGGCAAAAATAGTTTTAATTCTCAGCCTCAGTTTGGTCCCACTGGTTTGTTCGGAAGAGAAACAAGATGGCAGCGCCGTGATATAGGTCTTTAAATCTTGCCTGCAATTTTGGGAGGATAAATTTCAGGGAGTGCGAGATACGGCCGTTTTTGTATATTTTAGTGTTTGTAGGCCTATGTTTATTGGGGTGGTGGTTGTTCCTAAATCAATTTTATTCTAATTTGCACGGGAACGTCCCCAAATCGCGTGATTATTTTAGTGGAGGTTGCAGGTTCACTGATCCCACTCTGGTCAATTGTTCTTTGTTCAACCCAAAATTAATATTTTATTCATGACCATTAGTACGTGAACGCCGACATCTATTTTTGAATGCGGAATAAGTATCTAGAATTTAACATGATGTAGCGTGACTGTATATTGGGGCAATGTCGTTAATTTGTTTTTAAGTCGATGCGTTCTTTCCTCGGGTGCATAAAAAGAAATTACTGGCACGTTTGCGAGAAAATGACCCCCGTAAGTAGCGGCCATTAACAATTGTTTAATAATGTTAATAACAGTGACGCTTATGGCGCTCCAACTTTCAGTATTTTTCCCGCATGTGAAGCTGTACCGTATACGTTTTTGAAGTATGAGTACTTTTTCCTTTTAGCACCATGTGCAGCAGCAAACGGCACCACGTTCAGGTTCGGCTGCCCTATCCCGCCGGCCCGAAAAATATTTGTCGGTAAGCAAAATATTTTGTTGCTAAGTGAGCTTTGTGAAAATACTTAAATGATTATAGAACTACGTGCGCGGGAAGCAAATTAACACTTTTTGCGCCAATTATGATGAGATTAAAACCACGTGGGGCCCTAAAGCTTTCAAACACTAAGGAATATGATTGTGTGTGGACGAACTACCACAGTCTATACATGTAATTGTAATTAGCCCCACAATTAGGCTCCCGTATTGTTCCCCATATCTAATATTCCACGGACAGGGGTAAAATCAAAGGGCAAACCTACATGATCGTCAAAACATGTTATTCAACCAATGGATGAAGGACTATGCTGGAGGTGACGTTGGACCAAGTGCAAGGTAAATAAAAAAACATGAATATTCATGTTTGTGTGGAGGTTTATCCACACAGAAATGCCTTAATAATTGTTAGAGTTTATCAAGCTGATCAACGTTCTTTCACTTCGCATTTAATAACAGGCTTGATAAGAGATCGATGATATTGTCCCCTGAAGCAGTGCAATCATCATTGAGGAAGGAACAATGGATTACCAAAAGTCACGCGCTTTTTTATTAAACTAGAAACAACTCAAAACAAGGAAGTAAATCCCAAATCTGTCCGAAAAGCAATTAGTTACCGAAGATTGTTTACTACCAGCCGTTAGGTGGCGCCTTTTATTTGGGGGGGGGGGGGGGGCTGACTAATTAGCTGCTGGTACCCGCATCGTGCTGATGGTACCCACTTTATAACCTCGTTCCCATGAGTAGCGCGCCACGTCGATCCCTCCCACAACTCACTTCCATTGGCTACGGCCGGAGCTGACTGCCTTTTACAGGCACGCTGCTGAGTGGTGAAAAGTTCGAGCGCGGCTGTCAAAGAAGTACAATCATGTTAAGTAACCTCTTTTGTAATGTGACGATAAAGAAAGCCACGCCCACTGTACACAAGCTACAAATACAATGATTACGAGAAACCGATCGAGAATCTATATCAACAAAATTGTCTTTCTACATTATTGGGCATTGTTTTACAAGGAGGGGAGTGATTTCGAAGACCCAATAATCAAATGCCATCTTTGCGGTGAGTTGAAAGTAAGTGAACTTAAAGGCATTCTATACTTTTGGTAACAGCTCAAAATCAGTGTCCACATTTTGTGTGATTCAACATATGCATGAACAAACAAACCTGTGAAAGTTTGAGCTCAATTGGTCATCGAGGTCACGAGAAAATAGTGAAAAGAGACCTAAATATGTACTTTTCTGTTTTTTAAACATCGAGTTTATTATCACGCGTGATAAAAACTATTGTTTTACTCATTTCTCAGAAATTTTAGGCAGAAATATTTTAAGAAACCCTTTCTACCATTACTTACTTTAAATCATATAAGTTATGTGTGAATCTGTGAACAATTGTGTTTTTCGATCTTAGGCCTACCAATAGTGTACAGGGCCTTTAAACCTTGCGTGTATAATGAGATGAGCACCCGTAATATTAACCCATGGAATTTTATCCAATCGGTCGGGTGAGTTCAGTTGCGATATATTCGACTCGCCAAATACAATCAACCCGCATCAAAATTCAAACTAAGTCTAGAAAAATATATGTATCCAAAAGCCACAAACTAGTCTGCAGTCTGCACGGGGCGACACGATCCTTACTAAATAATGATGCCGATATCGGCAATGTTCAATTATGAGATTCTGAGATAGAATCCATTAAATCTCTGCCCATTAATACACCAATCACTAACAGCTAAAATACCCCCAAAATCCCCGCCACCGGCCGTGTATCGGCGTCAGTTCGCATGGCGTTTGATAGGCGATGGGCGGAGCTTATGGATGGATGGATCGATCGGTTACATGCAAATCCTGCGCATAACCAAACTTTACCCTCGCTCCCGTTAAATGAGCGATTTTTTAATATTTGTGTGTGCAAATTACCGTACACAAAGCAACTCAGGTTTCAAACAGTTTCCAAGACTGTGTGCGGTCATGGATTTCTGCACATCAATCTTGTATCTACTCAACGTATTGGTCCATTCAAATCACTGGTCTAGTCTAGCTGTCGATAGTTTTGAACATCTCGCTCAGCCGGGCCGGGCGGCGGACAGCCCTCCCCAGCAGTCTCCAGAGCCTCATGATGACGGGGTGTGACTGGAGCTGCTGACCATGCCGAAGTTTCGATTCAGCTCCGGTTTAGGCTCCGTAAATAAATTTGAAAGGATGAACCATCGGTCCGTAGTTTCTCTCAATCTGGCCGCAGATCCCGCTGACCATGTTTTTAAGGTCTCCCGAAATGATGTCTCGAAAAAAGGCCCCCACCCGGCCCACAAGTTGAATGGGGGGGCGTGTCGTGAGTAAGGCACGCCGGTGGGTCGGTGTACCTCTGGGAACGAGGTTGACCTCGTCCCCATTGATGTTGTGCGTCAAACGTTAACAAACAGGAAATAGCGAGTAGCTGTGTGCTGTATGTACATGTACAATGATGTACAATGCGGAAAAGACCCGTACATATATATCCATAGACCATTCATTACACACACACATGTCATACCTGTATTCAGTACACGGCCGGACACCTACGTGTTAATATGCGGTGAAAGTTTGTATGGGCGCCTACAAAAATCGCATCCAAAGCTACTGATTGAAGTTAAACCTGCAAGTAAAAACGTAAACTTACACAGCTAGTAGAAGTAGAACTGCCCACAGGAGCTCGCTCGACATTTTGGACTCAAATGTTATTTCACCATTTGAAGTTAGTGACGTTTAACGTAACCCCAACCACCGGACCCTCAAAAGTCAAAAACCGTAACTTCAGAGTTGTTGAACAACTCTGACAATTCAACCAGCTTGCCCAAATAGGGGTCAAAAATTCACCACTGCAGGCCGGCAGGGAACAACGCCAAAACTTGGCACATCACTACAGACAGCAAACTGGTCCAAACTTTGTGAAGTTTGAAAAACAAATTGTTAATTTTCAATCAATGTCATTGGGCAAACAAAAGCTCAAGATTTTGTGATAGAGGAGAATCTTTTTTTATATGGTACACTATGGTTGATGCGGTAGCAAAACACTCGTTCAAAGCAACCAGTGAAGATGAGCTGTCCTTCGAAAAAGGAGATACAATCGTTGTTAATGTAAGTATTGACGACCCTCGGTTCGTGAAAGAAAAGCTTGTTAGAAAATGTTAGTGAGGTGAGGGACATAGGCCTACATCATCATATCGACATATTCATATACAACATGTTCCGTCCTAACTTTAGAAATCATCCCAATGTAACTCGGTGAGTGTTAATCACTACAGTACGTGTTTAAAGAACAGCCACAGAGTCTGGACTTCCTGCAGGCACGATAAGATTTAATAGTACACAGCCCAACAGAAGAACATATAAAATCTGATATTTTATTAATTAATGGAGATTACATGGTCTGTTTTTTACCAACTTTTGATATGAAGAAAGTGGGCACATCTTAAAACTGATTTTATGTTGAAATTATGACATAAAATGAAAAATTCCCATGACCAAGTGTATCTTGCCTGCCAGAAAGGTTCTTGAATCATACAACTTACAAGGTCACTCTGTTTGTAAACAAAGGTCACAAGGTGTGGTTCGATCAGTGTCACCAGTCCCAACTTGAGTGAGTGTTACAGTTGAGACATCCTTTGCCTGATAAAATGATGACAGTGTTAGAAATAACTGATCTCTCCTCTCCCCTCCCCTCTTGCACAAGTGAATGGTTCGGTATTAAATATCCCCCCAAAATTAAGTCTTCGCCCCCCCCCCCATGAGAATGTTTGGTTACTGGCCATCCCAACTGTATTACACTCGAGTTAGGAGTCTTAGGACCGGTCCCAACAAACTTACAGTGAGGGTGAGGGCATTCTATTTTGGTACGGTTTGTCTGTAAAGAAGCTGTGATTCTTATGTAATTCAAGATATTATGCCACAAATCCCCCCCCCCCCAAAAAAAAGAACCAATGTTCAAAAGGATGATTTCCTCCTAACTCCACCCCCCCCCCCCCATCTACCCCTACCCAAGTCAATTCCATCATTTGATTGGCTTAAATTCCAGATCCAGTCGCCACTTTATCTCCCTTAATTTAGGTCAATTATATCCTTACCAGTCCAGAAGGGTTGACAGAGAAGCACAGGCACTTTGAACTATTACAAAGTGTCAAAATCATGAAAAACAAGCTATTTTCAGGTCTATGGTTGTCTTGACAACGCTTTTTGACAATCTCCAAGTTCCTTAGGGCGTGAGGGTGCAAGAGTTCTGTCCTTCTGATGAAATGTGCGCTTGAATTTTCCATTTTTAGCTACCAACTCCTCAATAAGAATATTTGAAAAGAGGGAAATAAAGTCCAACATCCATTAAGAAATCACATAAATCCCTTTGAAAGTGGCTGCCAGATACCCCAAAAAATCCATTTGATTTACACTTGGAAACTGAACACTATGCGAGAGGATGCAGAAATGTGGTTTTCCAAATGATTTTAAATATCATGACTGATTAGTCATGTGCTGATTGTTGAAATCTATTTTTATTATTGAGTCTCAATTTAGTATTGTTACATGTAGGCCTAAGTCGGGGAAAACAAAAGAAGATCACATTTCTGGTTGTCGTCAGTGTAACATTCCTCTTGTTCTCAAGTGATTTGAAAAGGAAGCAGCCAAAATCGGATCAGGTGATTGTTTTTGAAAATGTTGAATCATTGTCTTCAAAAATAATACAGCCTGTATAAAAAAATCACATAAAAATTACTAATTATCTTAATTTTTATGTCTTTGCAGGTTTTAGAGAACTCAGAGCAGCACTGGTACAAAGCCTCTTTAAATGGCAAAAAAGGATTAGTCCCAGCAAACTACATTGAAATAAAACCATACCCGTAAGTATACATGAAAACAGGGACCAATTTTGCTATCCAAGACGGTTATTGGATATGAGGAATTGAAAACTGAAATTTCCTGTCAAACTGTTGTATGCCAACTTTAGACCTTTTCTAAGAGCTTGCATTACCAGTAACCTCACAACCAAGCAAGTCTGACCACAACATTTACACATTTTTACTTCATAATTTGAGTAAAAACCACCCCCTAAAATTTAGGTAATATGTATTGACCCCTTTGAATGCATGTCACACGCGTTATGTCTGCCACGCTTGCCATTTTTGGCAGTCAACGCGTAAGCGTGTGAACACTGCATCACCTAAAATACGCACTACACTGTATAATTTGGACATTGACTCCCAAAATGGCGCAACCAAGAATATTGTGATGATGACGTCAGGTGAATTGCGTCAAATGTTGTGTTTCAAGTACAAAAAGTTTGTGGGCTACCAAGGCCATTTTCATTTTGTAAAGGGCACTTCCACTGGAAAGTCTTAATGTCTATGGGAATGTTTTGGTGGGCCACCAAGGCCAAGACCAGGGGCAACAGAAGCCACAGCCTCCATGTAATTCCAAGGCCTGTTTTTGCACATATTGTTCAGCCCATTATACTGGGTGTTGCTCTGTTTGTTTGGACTGTAACCCCAGACAGATGATTCTAAACTATCTCCTTCCTGTTGAAACCACTTTTATCACAACGTTTTCTCAACAACAAAAATGGCGCAAGCAATATTTGTTTTATTTTATTCATTGTTTATTTTAAGAAATCTTACAGGCCTATCGACCGGCCAAGAACAATAAACTTGACATGTACTAAATTATACTGTAGTAATGTACATTATGTGCAAGGAAGAAACATACAGAAATCTTCTAAACTACAACCTCATTGTGTGAAAGTTCAACAAGATGAACAATTGTTTGACTTATCTAGGCTGGGAATATTCATCTTTGAGAGGTCAAGGCCATTTTCGTTTTGCAAAAGACACTTCCATTGGAAAATCTCAGTAGTCTTTGAGAAATGTTTTAAGGAGCACCAAGGCTAAGACCAATTTCATAGAGCTGCTTAAGCAGAAAGTATTGCTTAACAATTGTCTGCTAAGCAGAAATTAGCAGGACACCAGTCAAAAATTGTACATGAGACATGGTAGTTTGGCTGGTAACCTTATTCTGGTAAGCAAAATATTGTTTTGCTTAGCTACTTTTTGTGCTTAAGCAGCTCTATGAAATTGGGCCCAGGGCAACAGAGGTAATGGCCTCCATGTAATTCTAGGCCTACTTTTCTCAATTTGTTGATTCTGTTTTAGAAGTTTAAAATTTTAGAAATTGACAGTGACTTTGAAATTCAGTTGCTACCAGCGTTTTTTTCAAAAGCTAATGTGTTGTAAATGATCATTGGCCATACATGGATACAAACATGTACCACAAAATGGTTACAGCTAGGGTTCGATTACTCTAAGAGCTAACAGTAAGACTCTAGAGATGACTTACAAATATGTAGTCATTGTCATGGTTCTCTAGGGTTTGTCAAAACTGTGGGGATTTCTAGACCAAATTTTTTGAAATCTGTCCTTGAAGCATGCTGAATTGAATTGAGGAATGTTTTTACTTGTGTTAATATGTGGTTTTAAAAGCCCTACTGTGCCATCTGGGGCAGTTTGGCTATCGGCTGCAGTGACAATGCTAAAGAGAGATCTGGCAGTAGCCACTGCTGGAATCCATTTATTCAGACACACCCTTGCACTTATGTTGTTTGCTCGGCCCCATCAGTCTCATCCAAGACCGCTGGGATGGGCTGATCATCTTAAGTTCATGTTCAGGATGTAGTGATACATGATGGGAACTTTCTCGGTAATATGATAACTTGTTGTAGGTGATTTTGCTCGGCCCCATCAGTCTCATCCAAGATCGCTGGGATGGGCTGATCAGCTTGTAGAAATTCCTGTTCAGGATGTAGTGATACATGATGGGAACAATATGATTACTTGTTGTAGGTGCTTTCACTCGACCCCACTGGTCTCATCCAAGATCGCTGGGATGGGCTGATCAGCCTGTAGAAATTCTTGTTCAGGATGTAGTGTTGTATGATGGGACTGATTGTGCTGCTGATTGGCACAATGCGCTCAATCTCAATACTCACACACAAAATATGTTAATGTAAACTGACTAAATAGCCCTCTTCTTTTTTTAACTATAGTTTTCAGGTAAACTATTAATGTTGGGATTGAGTCCCTTTTTGGGGAGGGGGGGGGGGTGCAGGGCAAAGAGTGAGAATTATTATGTCCAATTGATTTACAGTATAGAGCTACATTATTATTATTGATAGATGTTGAATCTTTTGTAAACAGGAAGAGGAGAGGTCAGGGGAAATGAGTATGTCAGCCCATCCCAACACATTTGGTCAGGTGCTGGGGCTGAGGGAATACATGTGGTATTTTGTCAAGTTAAGCCCAGGGTTACCCATCTCATTAGAGTCCAATCACTTGAATGTTGGGTGACAACAGACTTCAGAACTACTGTATGACTACGTTGGAAGTTATGGTTGATATGGGTTGGTCCAGTGGTTTCTTTCCCTGCCTTTCACTTCTGTGGACCCCGGTTCGAATCCTATATGGAGCCTTATTCCTACCTGATTACGTGGGTTTTCCTGTTTGAGATTTTCCTCCCACATCTAAAACTAGATATTTCTTCTTGTTTCCTATTCACCATTCTGTTATTGGCGCTTGCACTGTTTGATATGTAATGAAATAAATAAATATCAAGAAGTAAACCACAAGAGAAACGAACTGGGTAAATGTTTTTAAAAAAATTGGGTTGAACAAAAAAACAAACTTACCAGAGTGGGACTTAAACCTGCGACCTCCGGATTAACGTGCCGGCGCTCTTCCAACTGAGCTTTCCTGCCCTGTGTTGGTGGTCTCCCTATTTTGTCAATATATTTGTTCAGGGGTGCCAGTCAGAAGCCATTCAACCTGTAACTGCTGCGTAGCCAGGGATCCCACCCAAGTTTATGATACAACCTGGGAAGCTGCAGCCATTTTTAAAACATGTCTGCTCCCAGAAGAATTTTAGTCAAACTGTAACTCTACCTAGTCATCCAAGAGGTTTGGATCACCATGGAATAAATCTTCAACATCAAACTTGCAGAGTCCTCTTACATACTCCACACTCTCCCCTGAAACAAACAAATAAATTAATTGACCCTATTCAACCCAAAATGAAATCAATCAATAAATAATGTAGCCTGTAACCTCTACTTCATATTTCTTTTGTTTAGTTTCTTACATGGAAATATCTCAAGAGATGGCGCTGTTTGGAAGCTAAACGACCAGCCAGACGGAGCTTTCCTTATCCGTAGAAGTGAGAGTGACGTCAGTGAAATCAGCTACTCACTGTCTGTCAAGTAAGACATTAACTCAAAATGAAAATGCAGAAAAATGTCCGTATCCTGCCACCACTTTTTCATTCTTTATGAAATAAAATAGTATCTAATTTACTTAAATGAGATATTCCTTTTAGTAAAAATGAGTGAAAAAGTGGTGGCAGGATACGGAAATTTGTCTGAAAATGCTTGTAAAAGTTTACTTGTAAGCAGTGAGCATGGCCATGTTAGGCCCTAGTAGGATGCCAAGCTCTGTTGTACTTAGCCTTTTGTCAAGGCCTTCGTGGCTTGGAGCCGCGATCCCAAGCGACTGAAATGGGAGACCACACATGTGAGTGGCGAAGCCACGAGGGCCTTTTCCAACTTGTTTGCGGTTTCTAATGTGTTTCTTTATAATCTTGACTTTTGCTACCCGAAATGGTAGCAAAAGTCCAAACCAATCAGAAGTGCATAACGCACGTTTCATACTTCATGAATAATTCATTTAAAAAACCGCAAACAAGTTGGAAAAGGCCCTCGTGGCTTCGCCACTCGGCTCGCGCGTGTGGTCTCCCGTCCCAGTCGCTCCACTGTTTACGAGGCTGTCAAGCCACGATGGCCTTGACAAAAGGCTATGTTGTACTGACGTCCATGGAGCTGCTTAAGCAGCAAACAGTGCTTAACAAGTTTCTGCTAAGCAAGGGTACCAGTCACAGCTGATACAGTTTTTTGGCTGGTAATCTTATTCTGGTAACCATAATTTTGTTGTGCTTAGCTACTTTTTGGTGCTTAAGCAGCTCTATGAAATTGGGCCGTGACACAGACCCAGTTTATGTATCAAGGCTATGGATGACCTGTGGTAAAAACTCTGTGTGTATCAAAGCTTACTATGATTTGTTGTTGAAATATTCTAGGTACGGTGACGGAGTACAGCACTTCAAGATCTTAACGGATGGCAGCGCCAAATACTTCCTGTGGGTAGTGAAGTTTAAATCTCTAAATGAACTGGTGGAATACTACAAGACATCCTCTGTTAGCCGGACACAATCCATTTTTTTGAAGGATATGGTAAGAGTTTACTACAGTTGAACAACTCTTGGAATACACAACAGGATATCTTTAAACAAGGAATGTTACCTGTGATGCAGCTTTAAAGTCTGAGAAAACTTCTACGACAACGGCATGTCGTGGTTGAGCGGTCAAGTGCACTGGACCAGTGTTGTAACCAAGTCATTTTTTCTCAAGTCAAATCAAGTCGCAAGTCATCTTTGCTCAAGTCAAATCACAAAACAAATTTTCGCAAGTCAAGTCACAAGTCACATAATGTCCCAAAATAAGCCCACTCCCATGATTTTGTGACAGACTAAATACAATCACAGGCCTTGAACTTCGTGTTCAGAAGGGCACAGCAATAATTTGAAGGGCATCGCAGCAATTTTGTAAGTGTAAAAAGGGCACCACTGCATTTTTTATTTTATTTGGGGGGCTCATGGCAAAAACCAAGACGAGTGACCATTTCTGAAACAGTCGATTACACATGTATCCGACAATTTTAAAAACAAACTAGCCTTTCAGTTTTTGTCATGTGACAAAAACAAGGTGTTCGTGGAGAGTGATTAAATGAAAGGTAACGACATTATACCTTATCAATTCAATGCCTGGTTCAGGAGTTAAGAATTTTTTCAAAAGTTAAACATCAACTTCCGGTTTTGACCGGATCAAGTTCAAATAGGGTCACATTTTGTGTAGCGCGTGATTAGTTTTTGACGACCTTTTGGATGATGTATAGATTGAAAAAATCCAATGTGTTGTTCAGAAGTTATCATGTTTTCAAATTTAAAATGTCATCTTCCTGTTTGAACCAGAAGCCCAGGTCAAAAGAGGTCAATTTTTGTGTAGCGTTTGTCGAACTTTACCTATCCTATGATGTGTAGAATGTAAAAATCAAATAAATAGTTCATAAGTTATGTTTTTACAAATATTAAACTTTGATTTATTTTAATTTGATACCCGATGACGTCATCATGACGTCATTTAGTTTGTGTCGTCTTGATACTGAGGTTCAAATTTCTTATGAGTTGCAATGTTCAATTCAATTTCAATCTTGAGTTATTCAGTAGATAAGCCCGAAAACGATTTTATTTATCAGCGCTGTTTACTAAATATCCAACAAATGAGGGCGCTGTTGAAAAAAACAAACTGTTACTTGCCAGCAAACGGAAGACGACGACAGTGCACGCGCGTGAACTGTGGCTTGCATCAGTTTCAACGTTATCTGCACATAATGATTTGTCAATGAAAGTGGGGGGGGGGTACGAGTGGGAAGGTGCGCTTCATTTTCCCGGTTTTAAGAAGATGTAAAAGGTTAAAATGGTGTTATCTCTGTGCAAAAGTTTAAGAGGGATTGCTGTTCTACAATAAAAAATTATGCTGAAAATTATCAGTAGGTTTAAAGATATGAATAAGATAAAATAATATGAAATTTTCAAATTCCGTTATGAACCGGAAGTAAGTTAAAATATTGTACGGGTTCTGTGAAGCGTTTGTCAAACTTTTAACGACCTATCCGATGATGTGTAGATTGTCAAAATCCGAATTATGGTTTTTGAGTTATGATTTTTACAAATATTAAACTTTGATTTATTTTAATTCGATGCCCGATGATGTCATCATGACGTAATTAAGTATGTGTTGTCTTGACACTGAGGTTCAACTATCTGTTGAGTTTCAACATTCAATTCAATCTCAATCTTGAGTTATTCTGTAGATAAGCTTGAAAGTTATTTTTTTAAGGAAAAAAACGAAGGCAAACTTTGACCTAGGGTAACGACCCGGAAGAAAAGGTCATACAAATTTGGTGTTAACTTTTCAAATGTTGCCCCAGTCTTGATCTATGCGATGCCCAAATATGAACATCATAGCTTTCATATTCGTTGAGATACAGCAAAAAGCAAATGGTCATTTTTCAACTTTAAAAACCTTGTAATTCGACACCTGATGATGTCATCATTCCAAAAAAGTGGCGGTTTCATCTACTCACTAATGCCTATGTATATCGTAAGTTTTAAGTTTGTACAAGCTTTACTTTTGTTCAAAATTGCTGGAGAAGGTTCAGAGAGAAAGAAGAAGACGAGGGGAAAAAAACAAAAAACATAACAATAACAATAGTTGTTCGGCTGTTAGCCGAACACCTAAATATTAAGAAAAAACATTTACACACTCACGCATGTGATAAAAAACAATGCATCTTCAAAACAGCATTTTGATTTTGCGCAAACACCCCGCATGTTGTAACCAAGTAATTTTTTCTCAAGTCAAGTCAAATTTTCGCAAGTCAAGTCAAATATCACAAGTCACATAATGTCCCAAAATAAGCCCACTCCCATGATGTTGTGACAGACTAAATACAATCACTGGCCTTGAACTTCGTGTTCAAAAGGGCACGGCAATAATTGTCATGCTTTTTCTAAAATTTGAAGGGCATCGCAGCAATTTCGTAAGTGAAAAAGGGCACCACGGCATTTTTTTTTGAACTACCATTATCATCTTTATATTAAGAAGGCTTTTGGACAAACACTTCGGGGGTGGGGGGGGTCATTGCCAAAGTAAAACTCTACCTTGAAGCAGCTCTGTAGTGAAGTTGGGCCCAGTGCTTAATTTCATAGAGCTGCTTTTAGCACATAAATAGCTAAGCACAACAAGTTATACTTACCTCAAGAAAGTTACCAGCCAAAATACCTTGTCACATGTACCATCTGTGACTGGTCCCCTGCCTGTTTTTGCTTAGCAGACAATTGTTCGGCAATATTTTCTGCGGAAGCAGCTTCTGAAAGTGGGCCCCAGGGTGCGTTCCACTTGCGCAAATGTTGCCAACGTTTGCCAACAATTTTGAGTGGAACGAGTTTTGAATGAGTGGTGTAGAACGTTTGTCTGACAGTCGGGTATTTTAAGCCAAAGTAACACCATTAATGCAGAGTCCTTTTTAAAGCACAATAAAGAGAGATTTTTCTAAGCACAACAACATCATGCTCACCAGAATAAGGTTACCAACCAAAACACAACAACTTATGTACAATTTTTGACTGGTATCCTGCTCATTACTGCTAAGCTGATTTTTGTTTTCTAACCTTTATCTCCATACTCTCGCTGAACACAGGAAGTGGAGCATGAGGTAGCGGTGGCAGAATTTGACTTCACAGCACAGGAAGATGGTGAGATGACATTTCGCAAGGGTGATCATATAGAGATCTTGCAAAAGGCTGATGCGGATTGGTGGAAAGGGAAACTGAAGGGGCGGGAAGAGAGGGGACTCTTCCCAGCATCCTACGTCAAAATTATCAAATAACAAGTGAGTACCAAATGGCTTTCAATAACAAAGTTTTAGTCAGAACCACAGCCCAATTTCATAGAGCTGTCTATACACAAAAATCAGCTGGGCACAACAAAATATGCTTACCAGAATAAGGTTACTAGCCAAAACACTATAACTTGTGCACCTTTTGTGACTGGTGTCCTGCTCTGGTGTCCAGCAATGTGACTGGTGTCCAGCAATATTTTCTGCTGAAGCAGCTTTATGAAATTGGGCCCAACTTTCCTAGAGCAGCTTAAGCAGAAAAGAATAGTGAAGCACAAGCAAATTATGCTTTACCATTTGTGACTGGTATCCTGCTTCTGTTTTCTTATGTAGTAGAAATTTGTTAAGCAATATTAACTGTTTAACTGTTTAAGCAGCTCTATGAAGTTGGGCTCTGGCTTGTACATTAACTGGTCCACTGTGAAACGGTCGCCAACTTTATATAAGACATTTTGAATTTGCCTTTGAGAGTCATGGGTCTCGGCTTTAAATTTAATTTTGTATTATCCTCTCGTTCTCAGGGATGATCAATCTGGCTGCGCCATTATTACGGGAAAGCTCTATTAAAGAAAGTGGCTAAAGTGAAACATCCTTTTTGTCTGACAACTCACACCTGTTATCTCCATGTAATTCCTTTTCCAAACAGTGGACTTAATTGAATCATGCACAAACCAGTAGGGCTGCTGACTGCCCTTGGCAGATTTACTGCTTGTCCATTAAGTTTAATGACCCAAGTAATTCAATGTACAAGCACACTCTGTGAAAAGGATGTAAACTGTCCGAGTTTTTGTGGCCAAACTCAGAAATTCTTTAATGGAGCTTTCCCGTTATGATAACTCATGGTATTGGTTAATTAATATGTGCCAGTATATGACACATTTTGATCAGCCATTTGGCCGATCCACTCTACGCACACATTCAAGTATGGGGGTAGCCCGCAAAAGAGGCATAAATTCATCTGGTCCCCTCTCATTCTTCTCATTGATCTTGTGGCATGTTTAACTCCATGCAATTGGGGGACTGTGTAAAAACATGATTTTTAATTTTTTTTAATTTTGTCAAAATACTTGTATTTTGACATGCGCCTACTAAGCATCCAACAAGGGCCATACATACACTCAAAAGTTTTTTAAGAAGCGAGTGCCTAAAGCAGTCACTTTTGAGAGCCAGTCAGCATCGTTACGGGTTTTGCTACAGGAGGTATCGATACGGCGTGCTGCCCATGGTAGCATAGCTGGCTTTAGGAAGCCACTCAAAGGCATCCCTGATCTCTTACCATTTGATTGGTATCTACTCTATTGGCAGGTAAGGGAATGGGAACACCTCGCCAGATTGCTGTTGAACATCAACAAGAGTCATTCAAGTCTAACTTTGAAACTGCAAGTTATTTTCTACTAAATGTTACATAAATCACTGAGTTTTTTCTTTCTAACTATTTTTTACTGCTCTAATCATGGTGTATGCTGTCCTTACAGCAATGTTTTGAAGAACTGCACAAAGTGGAACGATATTTTGCCAATCATGTCTCTGAAATTGTTTGTAGAGTTGCTAATATGAATCTGAATAATTGTTTAGAATGTAAAGGAAAAGGGATAAGTTTATGTTGTTCATAAAGAGGAAATTGAGGAAAGTAAAGCCGAGCTTCAGACTCTCCAGGATGCATCAGGTATAACAGCAGAAGAAATGCGTCCTCAACCTTTGTCATAGTGCAGCTGCCATTGTCTTCATCAGCTGAAATCTACGTAATAAAACTGAGGCTGTAAAATAAATAATCTGGTCTCCATGTGTAAAATGAGAACTGGAAGTATCATTTTCATGGTGAATACTGGGTACCTAACAAAGATATGTAGCTCCAGTGGTGTATTGTCTCGCCGCACCATATTTTTCCAGAATGCCTTGATCGATTATAACCCCTGGAAGTGTGACTTTGAAATGTCAAAAAATATTGGATATTTTCATTAGTTATGTGGTTGATCCATTCTGTGTTAGCGGCGAAGGAAATTGTCATCTTTTAAATTTTCAAAACTAGCGAAATTATGGTAACAAAATAATTTGGTGTATAACTGCCGTCTGGTGAAGTGGTTTACCACGTATTTATACAAATGTTGAATGCATATGAGTGTATTGTTGCAGAATATAATCACAAGGTGAAATCTGGACTATTCCATTTCACGAGGAGAAACCGAGTGAGATGTAAAAGCCAGATTTCACTGACATGCATTTAATATTTGTTTATATAACTTGCACATACGTGATGATCCTTGTAATTTGATCTATGTGTGAGTTACATAACAGATATTATTCCCTTTTTATATCATAGGTAAGATTACACATACCTGTCCCCCCTGACCACCCCTAAAAAGTCCTCAATAATTGTTTTCTTTGAAACAGTGCAGTCCAATGTTTAGATTGTTTGGGTGTTGCCTCACCTAATAATTTTGGCTATCGTCTGGTCTCTAACCAAGATTCCTGGCGGTTTAAATGAAAGAAGTAACATGGTAGCTTACCTTCATTCCACTATTTGTTTGTTTTTAAAATGTACATCTTAAAATTAACCAGAGAATCTTTTATCAGACTGGTTCCTCATTGAAACAGTAGTCTTGGTAAACAAAAATTTACTTACATGATATTTTCTATGAAAATGGTTTCTGAATTTCTCAAAGATAAAACAAATTCAAGCGTATTTGTTTTTCTGTTTTGTTTATACTAACTTCAAAGTCTAGTGTAACTGGGGCTGGGAGACAGTCTGTTCCCATGGTAAATCATGAGAATGAGTATTGTCATTGCCAGTGCAGATACAGGTTGCCAGACCAAAATGGTGGCAGTGTTGATGGAGCACTTTTACACCGACATCAAACATTGCTTCAGTGACGATTCAAATGATGCTGCAAAAGAATCTTCTTCTTTATTAATAACAGAAAAAGCCAAACCCCAAATGGGCATTGTATCAGATGACATTTGGATGGGTTTTGTGAAAGAGTATTGCGTGTATTCAAATCGTCTAGTTTTCAAGAAAGCTATGTTTATCTCAAGGCCTGGAATTTCATCTTTGAATGGGGACCAAGGCCAAGACCAGGGCAATAGAGGCCACAGCCTCCTTGTAATTCCAGGTCTGTGTATTGGAGACCTGTTGTTATCAATTCTGTACCATCCTGTTAAAAGAGCTTCCACATACAGACAAAGAAAGTCTAGAATTGCTTTGTTAAAAGATCAAAGTCAACTAAAATTAGTGGATAATTATTCAAATTTCCTATAATTAGGGAGGTGATTTTTGCTGTTTTTTACAATTATTATATTGCTTTTCACAGAATGGTGTTGTTGATAGACTTTACAAACAACCTCCATGGCTTAGAAAAATGAAATTAAGATTATTCAGTTTTTAATTTTGCTTGGATGTTTCACTTTGCAAGATTTGTTTTTTCACTTCTAGGTACTTGTACTTCATACATTTTTTCATAATATATTTGTTTAATCAGGGAAATGTGACTAAAAAAAATATTGTGTCAGTAGATGCGGTCGTACAAGGCATGATGGAGTTAAAAAGGGAAGAGATTTATTCAGGGCAGGCCAAAAATATGTATACAGAAAAAACTGCAAGTCTTTTGCGCATTGAAGACGAGAAAACAACTTGAACAACAATTATATTTTTCTATAAAATAAAATCTGCTTTTTAATTTGTATGTATGCAAATTTCTTGGAAATAAAAATACCCACAGCAATTTGTCATAAACACAATTTCAATCTTTGTATAACACAAATAATTTGTTTAAATGTTTATTTACCCCATTTGCCAGTAACCCCCGCGTTTGTGCGACCATAACGCAGGTTTGTAATAACAACATGAACGTCAGTTGGGCAAAATTCTTAATTGTACATAAGTAACAGGAAATGGAAGTCAATTCTTCTGTTTCGATTGATTTGGTAAAGTTGATGTACTTTCATATATTTCATGGCTAAGTTGTACTTTCCCAAGAATATGATATTACTTTTATGGCCATAAACTAAAGTGTTTGAAGACACAGAATCGCACACACGTAAACCCAATATGGTTTGGACCAACTTGGTCCCAGAAATTCAAATACGTGCTAGACTTGCACAGTCTGTATCAAATTGTTATTCAGAACCCTTTTTATGCGTGGTGATGGTGCAATGACCACAGCATACGTGAAAAATATATCAATTTTGTTGGTTTCTTGAAGAGTGTTTTTGTTTTGTTCAACAGCAAAGCCATTAAACCTTTTTGAGATATGATGGACACTTTTGGAATGCACTGGTTGGTTTTGGTTGGATACAGACAAATTTACCCCAGCCTTAATAGTGTCATAGTATTGTGTCCCCATATCTCAAAATGGCTTATGTAGTCTCCTAGGCGAAGACTAGAGCCAGCCTGTGTAATTATTGAGAAAATTCTTGTACAAATAACCATAAACTTTAACATTTTTAAAGCCTTGTTTCATAATGCATTTATATTTTTGTAGGGGCTTTCTCTAAAACTCTGCTTGGGTTCTGTCTCTGGACTCTCTGGCTTGGGTTTAAGCTCTGGCCTGGGCTCAGGCTCTGCCTTGGGCTCTGGCTCTGGCTTGGGCTCTGCCTTGGGCTCTGGCTCTGCCTTGGGCTCTGGCTCTGTCTTGGGCTCTGGCTCTGCCTTGGGCTCTGGCTCTGCCTTGGGCTCTGGCTCTGCCTTGGGCTCTGGCTCTGCCTTGGGCTCTGGCTCTGCCTTGGGCTCTGGCTCTGCCTTGGGCTCTGGCTCTGCCTTGGGCTCTGGCTCTGCCTTGGGCTCTGGCTCTGTCTTGGGCTCCTGCTCTGGCTCTGCCTTGGGCTCTGGCTCTGCCTTGGGCTCTGGCTCTGCCTTGGGCTCTGGCTCTGCCTTGGGCTCCTGCTCTGGCTCTGTCTTGAGCTCCTGCTCTGGCTCTGCCTTGGGCTCTGGCTCTGCCTTGGGCTCTGGCTCTGCCTTGGGCTCTGGCTCTGCCTTGGGCTCTGGCTCTGGCATTTTGAAGTAATGTGCACTTTGCACGGTGTTTCCAAAATCAAATGGGGCCGTGAGACGGAGCCTAAGCTGAGGTTAGGAAAAAAACTTAGGTTTCAGTTTGTGGCACATTGTAGTAATGTTACTAACTTTCTGAGTGTTTGGGGTTGGTGCTTTACGGGAAATGTTGAAAACATTAAAAGCTTTCTGCAAAGAAATAAAATAATTATCATGTTCCAAAACTTAATGTGCTTAGGGGTAGCTCTATTCCCATCTTGCACGGCCAGCCATTTGCTTGTAGAGCCTCGAATTGGGGACAGCAGTGAAAATAAAGCATTATATAACTCTGTACTGTCATGGTAATATAATGACACTTTAATCCAAATAGTTACATAAATACAATACAAATAAAGCATAAAGTTGAGGCTCTACACAGATCCATGGCAGATCCATGCAAATAGCGTACGGGCCTGGGCTAAGGTAAACACCAAATGCCACTGATTTGATAGTTTGCAATCTGCATAACAAAGACGATTATGATTATCCTGTTAGTAAGGCATTGCGTCCGGGCTGCATGCCCAAAGTTTTAGCTACTTTCAGCTCCAAAGCTGGCCTACGTTTGTGTGTGATTTACCAAAAAGCACCAATTTCATCGTTCAAAAGCATTTCTTATGACAGAAACTTATAAATCTGGGAAGACCCTAGTCTTTGAAGAATGTATGTAAAAGCCAAGTTCAATTATTCAAATTTTCTTGCATAAATCATCAGAAAAAAACCTCATTGCAACTCCTATGGGTTCCTGGTAATCAGTGGAGCCAGTTATGGTGAAGTGGGTGTGGCTTACAGCTGTATTACGTCACACATACAAACAAGATGGATTCAGGGGAAGTTAATAAGGAAGGGGGCGGGGCCTTCATGGAATTCCAAAGTGTCGGCTCCGGAAAAAAGATACTGTACAAAGAAAGCTGAACTGCTGCTATTAATTGTTATGTCGGGAATAATTGACTTAACATAATACCAGACCAAAATATGTATATTTGACGAGTGAGAGTATTACTATTATATAGGTGACGGATAAAGTTAGTGTACGTTTTAGATTTAAACTAGTGTAGCGTTGCATCTATGCATAAATCTAACTGTAATTACGATGGAGTTTTTTAATTACTTTCTCTTGTTTAAAACAGTAACGATCATTGTATATTGCGATTGAAATAAACTGAGGGCCAGCTGTAAGGAGTTAGCGGAGGGTTCAACATCGGTGAAACATGGTAACAATTTTTAATTTGTCGCCAACATTGGGGGGAAAAACGTCTCAAGATTGCATGTATTCTTGACAATGCGTGTACCTTTTGTGCACATTTATGTAAAATAATGGCATATATTTGAAAGCTGGTTTAAGATAGGTTTCTCGGTAATTTTCAGTAAAAAAGCAGCCTATTTCACTTTCATGCATTCGTATTAAAGCGAGTTTATCTCTTCAGTTGGAATCGTCATTAAATTTCACTTTGAGGCATGTGAATTGATATAGCATTATACTCAATTGAATGTATAAGGCGTTCTATTTAGCCATGCAGAATCGCCATTCAATTAAGCAGAGTAGGCACAACTAGAGAAAAGCTGCTGCAAATATCAATGCTCTGTGAGTGGGTTGTTCAATTCAATAGTTATATTTTTATATTGCATAACTCAAAATAACATTTGCTTATACATTAATTGAAATTGAATGACTGTTTTAAGTTTTGCGCAAAACAGAATAACGCAATGTTTTAATTGGCAGCTTATTTGCAAAAAAATACTGGGAAACCTATAATGTTGTTCACTTTTAGTCCAAGTTTTCTAAAACTGACCAAAATGTACCTGTAGATGAATAGAGATTTGGTGTCTGTGGCCTAAAAAAAAAAATTGGACGTGAACAGAAATCCTTTCTACACGGTCATCGGTGATTTGTCAAGTCAAAGCGTTTGAAACGAAAAGGAAAATCTTTTGTAAAAATATGTTTGTGAAGTATTTTTTGTGAAGAAACATTTGGTTACTTCTTACACCGGTGCTGAACCTTCCCTTATAAATAATTTTCTATTTTGAACTGATAAATATTGAATACTAATTTGTCTGTGTATGTGCCATGTATCATTTATATCATTAATATTACTTACCTGTGTTAATTTGCAAAACGAAATATGTATTTACATAATCATGTGAATTTTAACCAAATTGTTATCACTCAGTTACTGTGGATACACAAACACAAAATGAACTCGACTCTCTTTTGACCCTGGTCCGTTTAATAAAACTGTGTTATATCACAAGATATTGCTCAGCAAATTTTGTTAGCAAAGGTAACCATGGCCCAATACAAAACTGGGCCCAATTTCATAGAGCTGCTTATTGTACAAAAAGAAGCTCAGCACAACAAACGTTTACCAGCCAAAATACCATGACACATGTGCTATCTGTGACTGGTATCCTACTTATTTTTGCTAAGCTGAAACTGTAAGTAATATTTTCTGCTGAAGCAGCTCGATGACGTTGGTCCCTGTTTACCGGTAAGCAGGTTTTAATTCGTGCGTATACTTTAGTAGAATAATTTGCACCAGCAAGTGTGTAGTTCCTAAATGATCATGAAGCTTTGAGCACAACTTCTTCTTTTTTCCTCCTGCTTATCACTGCTTACAAAAAAAAAATCACAAGTTTTTAAAGAAATAATAAAGCAGTATTGAATCTCGATGTAAAGCAAGTTTAAAAAGCAACAATTCCTTGCGTTTTTTTGTAAAGTCTTTCAGTTTGCAGAATAAAGTGATTCATATTTCAACAAAGTGGATGTGGATTAGAAGAAAGGTGATTAATTAATAAGGATCAAGAAATATAGGGTTAATCAATTAAGGAGATGATTGTTTTACAGATTGTGGTCTGACAGAAATAATATTTTGTGAACGCATTTAAAAGGGTCTCCGACTGTAAAACGGCATGGTCTAACTTACATTATTTTTTCCCTCACTTTTTTAAAGATTATGTTTAAGAGACTATAAGATAGAGTAATACAAGCATTGTAGATTTCCATTCTCCAAGATATCAACGGCCTTGTTAAGGAAGCAAATAAACCATTTCGTATCAAAATGTAAAAGGATCTTGGAATTGCGTCATGTCTCAAGTTTGTTTTTGTTTTAGACTAGCCATTGGTTTAGCTTAGGCTCTGCCTAGCCTGGAACTACAGGTGGTTGGTGCCTAAGCCAGTGCCGGAAGCCTATAACCCATGGGCTCGAAGGCGGCCTAAAATCCAGAAGATGAAAGCATGGCTACTAAAGTCTGGTATCTGTCGTTCAAACCCGGGCGTTAATTGTTTTCCAGTCACTGGTCCCCACTCAATCGGTGGTTAAATCATAGTTTAATCAGGTTAGGTTTGCGGTAGCACCATGAGTAAATCTATTTTTTGAGTAGTGTTGGTTCAGCTTTCTCCTGAAGACGATCAGAGCTTACTGGTCGAAACGTTGAGTTGTCAACCACCGGTTCTTTTCAGAACCAACACTATACTCAAAAGAGATTTACACATGGTGCTACCGCAAACCTTACATGATTATACTCCCGCCATGCAAAGTTTCAAATCCTAAGCATAGTTTAACTTGAATGCCAATTTGACCAATAACATCCATTGGTTGAATGTAGACGGAATGGTGAAGGGGCTGCTTCCATCCCACACTCTAAAAGTAAAACCCTCTTGGGTCAGAATTGACCGGGGATTCATCAGAGTTGTCCCATTTCTGGGTCAGTATGGCTCGGAATCTGTGTCAAACTGACGCAGGTGAAATCCTATATGTAACCACTTTCCGTGTCACCGTGATCCATTGGGTGCAATTCCCCTGACTTCCGGGTCGACCAGGGGTTTTTCATTCATTGGTTGAGAGTAGAGCCACGACCAGAGATTGTACAATACACTGGAGGTGGGGGTACGGGTCTGGTTCCAGTAAATACCTAAGACGCTCATTAACTTTTAGCAAGTTTAATACACCGTTTAAAGAATATTAATGCATTCTTGACGATTGTGACTGACATTTTCACAGACGTTGACAAATAATGTGCAGGGAGAAAAACCTAATTGCGCTGCATAGTTAAGCATCCATGAGTGCACGGAAGGGTGACTCCGGTTCATTGTGGTTAGTTCAACAAAAGGAAAGATAACGCCATGTTTTTTACAACATTATTTCCTTATGACGAAAGAATGAAAACAAAAATGCATTTCCGGGTGAAACGGTCTGTTCCTAAACGAGTTCATGTACTTTATACTTTGTTTCCGATTGTCATTTCAAACCCCCTTGGTGCAAAAAATAGTTATGTGACAATAGGCCTACTGTATTTCGTTGTTCAGAATGTCCATTCAAAACCGCAAAGTTAAACAGTAGTAAACGTAGACCTGTCAAGATTTATTATTGGAATAGATTTGGTTAAAAAAAATATATATATATATATAGGCCCCTAGTGACTGTTTTTGCTATTTTGTTCACATCACAACAACAATATACCGTCAAGTTATCAAAATCAGACTGAAGACAACGGTCCAAGTTGTGTAGGATGTCAGATTATAACACGTTGATTCAGATTACAATACAACTATTAGGCCCTATATAAAAAAATAGCTGGCGGCATGTTAATACTGAATGTTTATACTATAGGCCCAGTTGCGTATTAACCAGAAGGTAGCTGGGGCGGGAACCCTTGCCGTCCCGCTTTCCCCCCAAAAAGTTGAATTTAAAAGTCACAAACAATGGCTTGATACTTAAAAGCCCCCCCCCCCCCGTATATCTAAGTTCCATGGTTGATAATGCACTATAGCCCTCCCGTTTACCCCACCCCCCCTTCTTTAGAGGCATGAGGTGCTTGGGCCCAAGTGTAAAAACAAAAAATAGTTTAGGCCTATGGGTTGATAACATTATTCAAATTCTAGGCCTAGCGCAAGATGTTTAAAACAACATTTTGAGTACAATTTGCTCAGGTTTCCAATGCTTTCATTAGGAAAATAACCTGCGAATGTGCCAGTTACTGTTCAGGAAACAAAATTACTGGAATAATGGCATAATATCATCTATAGTTACTGAATCACTGGTCGTATAGAACTTTTTGACATTTTGTATATCACCACATAATATAGAGTTATAAAAAATAACAGCTGTAAGTTTGGAGAAGGCTTGTCAGCATATCAATTTGATGAAAAACGTACTGCGCAATTTCCATGTTATGTATTATTTATGTGTATTTCCCATGTGTTTAATTAATCAATCATGCTCACAGGAGGAAGTCCAGATCAGACTGTGTGCCTATTTTGTAAACACGTGATGTCAAAAGTTAGATGGGCTATTAGTAAGGGGTTTATCGCCATCCAAGCGTAAATTCCAGGTAGCTGTATGGGCTTTTGTTATAATTATAAAGAATGATCAACAACCATGAATAAAGAGTGACCATCTCTGCAAAGATTACACAGCACCGGTAGTTGGTGTCCAGCCTCCATGTTAGTACCAACTGCTCTTGCGTGTACTGCCCTCGCGTTATAGACAATATTATACGCTGTTACGATTACATGCACGTACATGTAGGCTACATTTTCAGCTTCTTCTTGATCCGGAAAAAGCCCGAAGTGGAGTAATTTCCACCATGGAAGCGATCGCTCTGCACGACTTCAAAACGACCGCGGACGACGAACTATCTTTTAGAAAGGGGAGCATACTGAAAGTAAGTACACAAATTTAATGGATTCCTACACGTAGCCATTGGGTAAGTGGTATTTGATGTTTGAATCCATGGGTTCCTTTCAACAGTGGCGTAACCAGTAGGGTGGGGGCATGAGTCCCCACACCCCCTCTACTGCCTTGTAAACTAGAGTTGTATTATGGAGGTATTCCAACCTCCATGGATCATGGAGGTCAAGCATGGATATGGTGGCCCTGAAGGGACATCGCATATCGCAAACGTGTGCGCATACGTATGCAATGTCGTGAAACAATTCGTGAATATGTGCGCACACGTATGCGATGTCGTGAAACAAATCGCGAATATGTGCGCACACGGTATGCAATGTCGTGAAACAATTCGCGAATATGTGCGCACACGTCTGCGAATATATTTGCGATGTCGTGAATTTTATTGCATACCATGTCGCATACCTTTGAATAAAATGTCTAATGATCTGGGGGCCCAGCTAGCACACCCGCATTGGCCCAGACTTGGGCCGGGCCTGGCATTATATGGCATGGACTGGCCCAGCTGATGCCACCTCTGGACCACATGTGGCCCAGTGGTGGCATCAGTCGTACTCCAATGCCAGTCCATGCCAAATAATGCTGGACCTGGCCCAAGTGTGGGCCAGGCCAGGCAAAAAAAAATAATTCCTGTACAGTTTACAGTGTACTGACAGATATATATATATACAATTTTAATTGTAATTTATCATTTTATTTAAATAATTTTAAATTAAATTTAATTTTAATTTTTTTTTTTAACTATTAAACTTGAATTAAATTCTGAAGTTAAAATTGTTTTAATTAATTTATAAATTGATAAATCGTTCTTTTTAAAAACAAAAGTTTTGTTTTTTTATTTCACAATACTATAAAGAAACGTCTCAATATTTTTTACATTCTTTTGTAAAATGCCCGAGCCTCTATTAAAATGGCTAGCCAATCAGAAAAGCCGTACGTCCAGTTAGTCCGTGCCGACCAAAGATCGTATAGCGCCGTAGGCGCAAGATAGGGAACTCACGCACAAACGTGAAGTACGCACCGGGCGCGTTTGGCCGCCATTTTAGTAAGCAGAGAGAGTTGATCGCATCGGTGATAAAAACCGCGCGCGGGAAAAAAGTTTTTTTAGTTGCCATAAGCGTACACTCGGGCATGTCGTGTTTGTCGCTACACCCCCCCTGACAGCCTGATCGTGTTTGTCGCCACCCCCTGACAGCCTGATCGTGTTTGTCGCCACCCCTGACAGCCTGATCGTGTTTGTCGCTACACCCCCTGCTGACAGCCTGATCGTGGAGTCATACATCATATGTAAGTTGATGTTTTTATGGGGTGTAATAACACCAATTTTTTGTTTCATCAATCATTTTTTACAAAGAACACAAGGAAGGTAGCGGACATTTTGCCCAACTTTAAAATTTGAGACAATATTCATGATATTCGTTTAACAATTTAAGGACTTTAAAAAGGGTTTTAAAAGGGTTTCCGGCCTTCCCCTTGCCAAATCATTCTGGATCTATGTACTATGTAGTAGTATGTTACTTACTGTTGACGACTGTAACGTTTACGTTCCTCTGTCTGTTTTATCCTACCTCCATGCTTCTATGGATTGTTTTGAGCAATTTGCCATGATTGCTGTCAATCTTGTCAAAGTGTTGTGGTTTTAATTATAGAACATTTATTCATTGTTTTGTTCAAAGATCCTGATCTGTCAACAAAAACCAAACAAAAGGGAGGGCAACATGGCATCGACCTCATCATCATCAGCTCACTGTTCTGCAATAAATTGCTTTAATCGTCAGAGCAAGCGACCGGATCTGTCATTCTTCAAGTTTCCTAAGAACAAGGAGAGGTACATTAGGCAATTTTTTGTTTGAATTATTTCCATTAAATGTGTAAAAAAAAATACTAGCCTACTATAGGGCCTATATCATTGCATCAATAATAGAAATTTTTTAAAAATATACTCCATTCATATCACCTAACTAAAGGCAACATTTAAATGTGGCGGTGTCCATTTGAATTTTGCCTTAAGCAATGAAATTCTCCACCTTGTAGTTGTAGAACTGATTTTGGAAAGCACACTGGCTGAAGTTGGTGGTTGGCTAGACCAATTGAGATAATGGCCAGAATGCGATTTGGTACCAAGCGGTTGGGGGGTGGGGGGCATTACAATTAAAACCACACACTAAACATGGATGGATTGAACAGTCTTGATGAAAATACTGTGCCAGTTTATTGCTGTTTCTTCAACAAGTACACTGTATTCATCTGCAACTTTCACAGGTGACTTGTATTGTACCTTTCTTAATAATTTTGATACCTTAAGGTTGACAAAAACCAAATCATTACCCTGGGTTAAACATGATGACTGGTTATGATGTTTGGAAATTAGCGGTGCATGCTCTCGTTGAACATTACGTTTATTGACTCTGACTTTATGTGACGAAAGCAAGCAGGAAGGAATTGGCAGCAAAATGAGCTTGTGTTAAACTGAATTGTTGGTAGATTTAAGAGGCTTCTCCGCATATAATGTCACCTTATTTGTTCAATTTTAACATACAGTATATTGCCTATATTTTGTTCTTTGCAGATGTCAGAAGTGGGTCCAAAACACCCGTCGCTCTGATCTGCTTCAGAGAACTTCCCTGTATATATCATCAAACTGCCGCTTGTGTTCGGAGCATTTCGAGATTCAGGAGTTTTCAAACAAACGAATGAAAAATAGACTGAACTGGAATGCAATTCCAACAATTTTCCAAGTTCCCAATCCTCCCAAACCTCTGTCCACCCCTCGCAGGCTACTTAAGAGAAATAGTGAGGTAGTCTCAACACCAAAAGCTCCACAGCAGCAAGAAGGTATGAACAGTATACAAACATCACATCACTCAAGTCTTTTCCCACACAAATATTGAAATGCTATAAGTGGTGCAGTTAGAATCCAGTAGTGAAGATTATGAGGTCTGAGCCCTTTGACTTTCAGAAGGATTAGCTGTGTAAGTGTTTGGAAATTATTAGATGAGTTGCTGTAAAGTTTACAGCAAATTCATCTAATAAATTCAAAACAAAAGTTAAGTAAACAAAACTACATTTCTGTTGGCCCATATGTAAACACAGTACACTTGAAAATTGTATTGCTCACGGCTGTTCCTATTTGAAAATCAGACTTGATTCAAACTGTACCACATATATGATATTCATGCCAGACTCAGAAAAAAAAAACTTTTACTACAACACTGCATGTGTTTATACACTTAAGTACATATGTTTTGTGTATATTCTATGTTCTGTTAAAACCCCCCGCTCAGAACCTTTGCACCCCCGGCCCCCAAATGAGATCGAACAAATGAATGGTTTGATGGGCAGCCCTCCCCCAAATTATGACTTTGCCCCTGCTTTCCTCCCCCCCCCCCCCAATGAACATGTCTTGTATGCCACTGACTAGTAACTTATACAGTTTAACAAAGTTTGTTTTACCCTGAACAAGTTAAAAGCTTCATATATTTTCCGAAGTAAAAAAACAAAAAACTCTGGTGACGCGGGCAAAGTCAATCCCACAAGCATTTTAGAGTAGAAGTTTTAACCACGCGACTATGAGCTTAATGATGAAGGTCAGTCCAGTTGGAGTTGATATGTACATGCCGTGGTGGGTCCTGCTGTAATTTATATATTTTGTAACATTGAGACATTTTCTCTTTCTGTTTGCCTTTGCAGTGCCTGGTAGTGTGACTGACCATACATATTGTGAAGTTCCCGGAAACAAGCATAATGATAGTTCCAGGAGAATGTTAACATATGAATCATCTGATGTCATCAATGGTCCTATATTCGAAGGAAAGAACGGCAAACTGCTCAAGAAAGAACGCCTTCGAACATTTAGGCTTCAGAAAAGAGTGCAACAACTGCAAAGGTCATTGGATTTGGTGACTAGCAAGTCACTATCAATCAGGGATGTAATCAAAGCAGTAAGTACTTATATAGAAGAGCCAGCACTGACGTTTATTGCATCTCAATTGCGAAATTCATCACAGCGTTGTAAGGCCAAAGGCAGGAGATGGACTTATAAAGACAAAGTAATTGCACTTTCCCTATATCATCAGAGTCCTCGTGCATACCAATTCTGCTCACGCATTTTCACACTTCCATCTGTGTCATCCCTCCGCAAATGGTTAAGTAATGTGGAAGTGAGGCCAGGCTTTCCTCCCAAGGTGTTTGAACTATTGAGAGACAAAGTAGCTGTCATGACAGAGAAGAATAAGCTGTGTGTTATCACATTTGATGAAATGAGTCTTCGAGCAGGCCTGTCATATAACATCACAGAAGATGCGGTGGAGGGGTTTGAAGACTTTGGCTCATTGGGTAAAACATCTAAGCCTGCAAATCATGCTCTTGTATTCATGGTAAGGGGTTTGATTGGCAAGTGGAAACAACCCATTGGCTATTTCTTGTCAAGAGCTGCAACAAGTGCTGAAAATCTGAAGAAACTGCTCAATGAATGCATTCAGGTCGTTAAAAACACTGGACTGCAACCTAAGGCTGTCGTATGTGACCAAGGGTCCAACAACGTTCGACTCTATAAACTCCTTGCAGTAACAGAGAAGCGACCTTTCTTCATCCACGAAGAAGACAAGATCTTCTGTTTGAATGACCCGCCACACTTACTAAAGAACACAAGATCTAACCTGGAGAAATATGTCTTCCAGATCAAGGGAACTGATGGTTGCAAGCACATTAGGTGGACACATATTCGTAATTTCTATGAATTTGATTCACAATTTGCAATCAGAAAAGCACACAAACTCACAAAAGGGCACTTTGAACTCACAAGCTTCTCCAAAATGAGAGTGAATAAAGCAGCACAGGTGCTTAGTCATTCCGTGGCTGCAGGTCTGTACTCATATGTAGCATTTGGTAAGTTACCTGCAGAAGCTGCATACACAGCAGAGTTTGTTGATCTGATCAACGATTTGTTTGACTCATTCAACAGTAGATGTTTGAAGGATCCACAGAAATTGAGAAGGCCTATGTCGGAAAACTCTGAACACAAATCATTCTTTGAGTCATGCAAGCCAGTACTCAAGAGCCTTAAGGTAGTTGGATCTCGGAACGTTCACTTTATCAGGGGTTGGTGTCTCGCAATATCCTGTGTTTCACAGCTGTGGCAACACTTGAAGACAACCACTGATACTCGATATCTGCTAACATCACGTCTAAATCAGGACATTGTGGAAAACCTTTTTTCTACAATTCGGAGAAAAGGAGGGTTCAGAGACAATCCGTCACCTAAGGAATTTCGTTGCGCCTTGAGGATGGTAATGGTAGCAGAGCTTATCAAACCAGTCGCTGGTTCGAATTGCTCACCAGACGAGGACAAGTTTGTCCTTACGCTTCAGTCTCTCACAAGTAGTAGGCCCACAGGAAGAACAACAAAACAATCACAGAATGTCACAAGTATCAACAATGCTCGACGAAAAGCCATCGCAGTAAATAATATCCCAATTGACCTCCCTGAACAGAACACACTTGCATACATCGCTGGTTATCTCTGTCGCAAGGTAATAATTGGACATGAAGTACTCTCTTCATGCCAGATCTGCAGAAAAGCTCTACTGAAAGAGAATGCAGATTTAGACAACCCTGCGCTACTCTTCACACATCACAAAGCCTACGACACTTCCACATCTGACTTTGGATCGTTAATGGTCCCTTCAGAGCGTTTCCTAGCTTTCTGTACTGAATGTGAGAAGTTGTTTCGCACTGAATTTGATGACATCAAGATGACAAGGAGCAACATCTCCTACCTGCTCAATCGAGCCATGTGTGATCTACCTTTGTACAAGGAGATGCAGTTATGCAGTGAGAGAATAAAATCCAAAATTGTAGCTGTGTTTGTGAACGTCAGAATGCATTATGCACTTAAGTTTAAAAACAGAGAAGTACATAATGTCACCCTCAAAAGGAAATGTAGGAAAGTTGACAAAGTTGCACATAAATGAAGCAAACAAGTTGTACATTAAGTCAGTCATTGTGATTAAACAACATTTAATTGTGATTTAAAACAAGTTGTACATTAAGTCAGTCATTGTGATTAAACAACATTTAATTGTGATTTAAAATAATAGTACAGTGGCCCTGAATAATTATGTCACCAAAATGACATTTTTGAAGTGGCGTACAACTTGATGGGTAGTTTATGTGCAAATTAAGTCATAGCGACATGAATGTATAAACACTAAATAGCGAGGGGTGTGTGTCTGGGTGTTTGTGTGTGTGGGGGGAGGGGGTTATCGCAGTTTCATCTGTTTTATTTTTAATTGGAATTTTTTATTGGCGTTTAAAAGAATAGTTATATTTATTTTTAATGTTTAGTCTTTGTGTACACCTTGAAAGAAAAGCTCATCATTTTTCTTAATTGCATGACTTAAAGAACAAATTGACTTGGAATCATTGAATCTGATAAAAGCGGGAAGTTTAATTTCAAAATTGCCGTCTGTGTTGGCTCAGTAACGAGGAACAAGAATTAAAAATTAAATTAATTTAAGGCTACAAAATTTGGCAAATGTCTTTTCCTTTTTTTCTTGGGGGGGGGGGGGGTTATTACAGATATTTTTAATTATTGTATTGTCATTTTAGCCCTGAGATGCATAAAATTCAATGCATGTTTTACATGTATATGTAAGTATGTATATTTACTTTTAAACTTCTGTATAAACTTCATTTTAGCCCTGCTGCAATTTGTGCTATGGTGCTGTCCACGAGTTTAATTGAATAAATTACACAGCTGTGCTATTCACTGTATTCATTGTCTGTTGGGTTAGTAAGACAAAGTATTTTACCACCCACCCCGTAGGCCCCCAACAAATAATACAAAAACAACTACAAATGTTCGAATTCTGTTCAGATAAGTGTTTTAATTGTTGATTTTATACCAGAAATCCCGATTTTGGGCAATAATATTGTCCTGTTGACTCTGTCATTTATTATGCATTCAACTCGAAGATCTAAAGCAATGCTAATTTGCTTTTAAGGCCCCTCCCCCCCCCCCCCCCCCCGAAAAAAATACCAGTTGATCGTCCACTCTCTCATCATCCTTTGTTGAGGCCGCAACTTTTTTTAAATTATTTTTATTTTTACATTTGTTTTGGTTTTAAGACAAATTTTCTGGGTGTAACTATGTGTAACTACATAAAGTGTGGACTGAAGAATTGGTGGCCAGTTTGAATTATGCTTGGCGGCCACCTTCAAAACAATAAAAATAAATAACAAGACCCTCTATGCATATCATGAACATTTGGGGCGCTACGGCTGTTCTGCTTCGATGTATGAGAGATTATCACTCTCTGTGCATGAACATTGGGGGCGCGTGATTGATATGCTTCCTAAAATGGCGGCCGCGCCCCTCCAGTGCGTACTTCACTCATTTGCGCGCGTTTGTGCGTGAGTTCCCTATCTTGCGCCTACGGCGCTATACGATCTTTGGTGCCGACCAATAAGAAGCGCTCTACTATCAATATCAGGATAGCACAAAATGGCCGACTCTTCTGCAGACGAAGTGTTATCGAGCGACGAAGAATTTTTTCAGATAAGTTGTTATATGTGTATTTTCCCGGCCAGAAAATCCACTGTAGTTAAATGTAACAGCAAGACATGGGCTCGTTTTATAGAGTGTGCTCTACAGTGGCAGAATTTGGAGGGCAATCAGGCCGAAATTGCGAAAGGTTTCACCCCAAAACATGCTGCAGAATTCGACAGACATGGATGATCATGATCATGATGGGGACAGCGTTTAGTAGCGACGATGCCAATTCCGAGCGATGCCGGATTTCACCGCATTTGTTACTCCCGATTCACAGACAAGCAGCATATTTTGCGAGTAAGCCAACGGATGGCAAAGAGCAAAGAAATGCTTGCCAGTAGCTCCGCTAGTACAGGTATGTGCAATTTTAGTCATTATGCCCAGTTTGAGCCAATGTTTTTTTACTAATTTTAGTTCACAAAAATTTGAAATCATCATCATGGTGTTGATCTTTCTGTCGTAAAGTTTGAAGTTTGATCTGTTTGCAGTATCCAATCATCACCTTTTCTTCAAAAATAGTGGCCTACATGGCCTACATATTTGAAGGATTCTAAATTTTAAACCAAACCCAAACTCATATAATTATAAATCATGCTAATCTTACCTTTTCAGGAAAAATATTTTTGCCAGGTTGCAACTTTACACTAGAGAAAAGGTGGCAGTGGATACATTATTATTTTGCATCCTTTCTAAATCCAGTATCTGGAACACTGAACTCCTCTTGAAATGTTGACAGGAGTTTGGTCTGCTCCCAAGTACACTACACCCTCATGACCATCACGTATGATCATGATGATGCACATATTGTACAATGTTAATGTAGCTCCTGATTTGATTACGTAGTCCTTGGATAATTGCTAGTAAATTTTGATGTAAATCAGTTCAATTAATTTTTTCAATGAGCACTTTCTCACCCATTATTTTGAATTTTCTGTTGAAAAATTTCTCATTGACAAATTTCAGTGGACACGGTGGATGGATTTAAGTTACATTATTTCTACACGTACCTTAACATCATGGCCGCTAAAGGTTCACAATCACAATCGTGATTTATTTATATTCGTGTTAATTGTGTTTAAAACATGCTTCACTTCTAAAGGTCACTGAGCTAAATAACTGAATCTTTTGCTTGGATTTAACTTGCTATAATTTTTTAAAATGCTTTGCAAGCTTAGGGTCGATTTGATAGCGTTCCCCGCAAGTTATTAATATTTTGTTACTTTTTTGTTTCTTTGTGTATTAGAAGAAAGACCGATCAAGAAGAAACGTGTTCTACGTTCTAGTATGGAGACGAGAGGGAAATCCAGATCTGAGCATGTATTACCAGAGATATGTGTGATATGTCAGAGGGAGCAATATTTTGTAGAGGCTCATACACGCAAGAGGAAAACAGAAAGGCTTGCCACATGCTCAACCATCGATGGGAAGCACCTACAGCAAGCAGCAATAGACAGCACCAACACTGCTCTTCTCCTTCAAATTAACAGCCAGGATTGTGTGGCAAACTGTCCCCCTGGGAGTTGCAAGATGAACAAATGCAGCGACTCCAACACGTGTACAGATCTCTGTAAGTGCGCCAGGGAGAACTGTTATAATATAACTGGGCATGCTCACGTCGATGATGAAGATGAAGATGATTAGAACAATTCTTCCAGTGTCCATGATCACAGTAGAGAGACCAGGGCCATTTTATTGATAGCCAAGTATTTTGTTATCTTTGAAGCACTTGTATGGTCTTATTTTTCATGTCCGCAGTATTACTAATTTGCGCAGATTGACTTGAAAAGCTGCCTTTAAAAAGTACGTGTGTATAAAGATATGCATCAATAAGCTACATTGCTGACTCAAGGAAACAAAATATACTTCAGAACTTGTTTATTTCATGGGATCTTATAGTCGCATCGAGTTATGACGCCTTGAAAATGGCACGAGGGCGCTGTTCGTCAAAGGTTCAGGTCAGCATAACATGACGTGCCAACGAGATCCCAACATTTTATTTTTACTTCTGTTATGTGCCAACTGGAGGTTTAAACAAAAATGTTTTACTTTGGTTGAGACGAGCTTGTCGCACGTTTTTTCCTTTACTGGGAATGTACTATTCGTTTTACGAGGTTTTTGTGGCTGAAACTTTGATAATTTATTACGCCCAAACCAAAACAGTCAGCAAGTTTGGTATGATGTTGTATCACTCTGATTTTTTTAGAAGAAGATTTGAGAACCCCCTAATTTGGTACATTCTTACAGGCAGTGACTCTTAAAACATTTTAAAAAGGCGGCCGACAAATCTGAAATGTTTAATGTCCATTTTAGGGGAGCAGGTACACAAAGAAACTTTGTAGCCTTGTGAAAATATATGCACACGTTTGTGTTTTCAGATTCCTGAAAATGCTTCAGGTCTGAATTTCAGATTCAAATATTTTAGTAAGAAATGACCTCTTTATCAAAAACTACGTTACTTCAGAGGGAGTGGTTTCTCACAATGTTTTATACTTTCAACACCTCTCCGTTGCTCGTTACCAAGTAAGTTTTTATGCTAATATTTTGAGTACTTGCCAAACGTGTCCAACCCCCCCAGTGCCTTTTAATAATTAATACACAGTTTACTGATTGTAATAAACTTGTGATATGCAAGCTCCCAGTTTACCTGAACAATAAAAACTATCAGGTTTTAATTTGTAGATCCATGGTGTTTTTGTCTATTTTAACAACGTGTTACAGGGCAATATACTGCGAAAGCTAAATTTTGAGTTTCGACATGAGGAAAACCGTTGTACAGATTTTTTAATTATTATTATTATATATATATATATTTTTTTTGGGGGGCAGCTCTTTTGTCTAATGCCAGATCTGGGCCGGGGCTGGTGAACTCTTGGGCCCGGTCTGGCACAGTGATGGGCCAGGTCTGGCACAGTGATGGCGCCATGGCTTGGGCCAGCTCTGGCGCAGTGATCACGCCATGGCTTGGGCCAGGTCTGGCATGAACTGGCCCACATGATGCCAGTCCTGGGCCAGCTCTGGCTGCCATCCCTGGGCCGGCTCTATTGCCTGCTGATGCCAGGCCCGGCCCAAGTCTGGGCCAATGCGGGTGTGCTAGCTGGGGGGTTTCTTGCCTACAGTAGTGAGATAAGCGGTAGTCATTGCAGTGGTAGTCATTGTTGTGAGGCAAGCGAGGCGGGTGGTCTTCGGTATGGCGAGACTTGGCCTGGTGCCAAGTTCCTGGGTACACATTATTGTACAGTCATGCTTACAGGAGCCTGACTGTAGCGCCACGTACTCCCTAGGTCACTAACAAATTGTCCGCAACTATGACATCACCCCAAAGGTATGCGACATGGTATGCAATAAAATTCACGACATCGCAAATATTCGCAGACGTGTGCGCACATATTCGCGAATTGTTTCACGACATTGCATACGTGTGCGCACATATTCGCGAATTGTTTCACGACATTGCATACGTATGCGCACACGTTTGCGATATGCGATGTCCCTTCAGGGCCACCATACATGGAGGTAGGAATACCTCCATGGCTGTATGTACTGCTCGGTGTGCCACATTATACCATGGAGGATGCATTAACCAATACACTGATTATTCTCATTGATGAGTTTGTACATGGATCGTATCTTTGCAAGGTCGTACCTTCGTACCGTAGGACGGTAAACGTAAGGCAAACAGAAACACAAGTTTACGTAAACTCGAGTCTTGAGTAGAGTCTTGAGTAGATCAATCCCTATAGCAGTTCTCGAAGGAAACTATACTGGGTGGATCCCTGGCCGGCTACACGGCAGTTACAGGTTGAATGGCTTCTTTCTGACTGTGGCACCCCCGATGATATTGACGAAAAAATGAATAGTCAGACCGCCCGAATATAGGGCTAGATAGCTCAGTTGGTAGAGCGCCGGTCGGTGTGGCATGGTTGAGATTCCGTCCCCCGGAGATTCTGTGCCCCCATACGGCGAGCTGTGCACAAACTTCTGCTAGTTAAATCTGGGACCTGACCCCCTCTTAGATGTGGAATGGTTCAGATGAGGCTATCACTGAATTTCACTCCCCCAGGTCATTGAACTTTGGAGATATCATGTGTAGTACCGTCTATTAGATTACCCATTTCCCTCACTTCAAGGTTTTAAATTTGATTTAACTTTTAATACTTAGCTGTTAGACAACCCAAACACCAAGTGTCTACAAACCATGCATTTCTAGTTTAAATTGGTTTGTTCGTTTTGGGGGTACTATTGTATTGTTTATAGCTGCCCAACATTCTGTAATCCCCGCTGACTTGACTGAAAAGTGCGAGTTCTTTGAAGTGATGTGATTTGGGGAAGTTAGCCCGTGTATATAGTGACATGCTTTCTTTCAATCGAAGATTTATGCGTAATTGATTAATTATGTGAATCTAAGTTGTGCCTTTCCTGTTATAAAATAATTGTATCTTCTTTCTTTCATGGTAGGTAATGAATATGAATGAAGATCCACAGTGGTATAAAGCTGAACAAGATGGGAAAGATGGCTTAGTACCGAAAAACTACATTCAACTCAAGCCACACAAGTAAATACTTATTGATCTTTACGGACTTATCAATAGGCCTACACAATGTAGAGCCGGCTTACTCTAAAGATGAATTTATTTGGGTCAAAAGCTTTTTGATTATTTCGGTTATGTCAAATGGAAACGAAAATCAACATGTTAGTTATCGACTTTTGTGTCAAAGAGAGCAACAAAAATTGCAGTGTGACTGTATTTCGCCATGCTTGTTGGGGAGGATTTCTTTATACACGCGTTTCGTGTGGGTCCGAAAACGACCAGTTAAACAAAAATGCTGTTGGATCAATGGAACTCATAGCTATAGGGCCTATATAAATGCTGAGGATTTGTTTTTGCAGAACCTATGCCAAGTTTATGTAGAACTCTATGATTGCGAAACAAAATCTGACTTGCATCCAACATAAAAACATGGTTATCGTGTATGTGTTTGAACCCGTGATCAGAGAGCTGCTTAGCAAAAAATGTTTGAAACCTGTCACAGTGATATGGTGACGTTCACCTTAACTCTTGTTAGCATAATTTTGTTTTGCTTAGCTACTTTTTGTAATAATAGTGACACGTTGGCATAGGATTGGGCTATTTGGGCTATCAAATGAAATGATTCACACATGTGTGGTTTTCATTGTACTTCGTGAACTCACGGTCTGCCACTTTGTGGAGTCAAAAATTTGGTTCTGGTGCATCACGAAACTGATTTTGACAGTAGAGCCCGTCTTGAAATCTTCGTCAGAGTTTCAATACTCAAACAAAAATCGAATCTTTTCCATAAAAAGCTTAAGTCCTGTCCTATTCATGTAGGCTGTTGCTGAAACCCCTGACACTTTTTTATGAGCAATAAGCAACGAAAAGAGCCAGAAGAAAATTAAACACTATCATGTCCAAGTGATAACATACACTGACTTGTCTTTGATCCAAAGATTTATGATGTTTAAAGAGACGAGGTCGGGAGCCGAAGAGAAGCTTTTGGTTCAACCGCACGATGGCGCTTTCCTGATTCGTGGCAGCGAATCGACCCCGGGAGACTTTACGCTGTCTGTCAAGTAAGTGTAAGTCTTGACGGTATCGTTCACTAACTAAAATCAAGAACTATTTGTGGCCAAGTTGTCTCTGATGGGTGGCTCTATCTTTGCAAAGAGTGAGGTATTCGCTCGGTCCCAGCCCAGCTAACAATTTGACGTTCTCACAACGTTGTAATGAAGTCAGACTTTGGTGTAGGTGACGTTATTAACATAACGTTGTCACAACGAAACTTTGTCGACTCCCCTATACGTCTTCTGAACGTAAAGACGCAATTTAACAACCACGTTGTTGGTACGTTTAATAAACGTTCCAAGTGACCTTATGGCAACTTATATATAACGTTACAACAACGTTGCCAGAGTGTGTGTTTTTGGTTGTTATAACGTTATCTATGTAACGTTGTAGCAACGAATCTTTGTCGACTCCCCTGTACGTCTTTAGAACGTAATGATGCAACGAAATTACCACGTTGTAGGCACGTATACACAACGTTGCCATGTTGTAAATAATTGTTTTCAAAAGAATGTTGTCACAAAGTAACTTTTTCCAGTTACCCAGAACGTTGTCACAACGTATTTTTTTCCGGTACCCTGAACGTTGTCACAACGGCAGATCAATCATTTATTTTATTTACTACATCAGTTAATTACGCAATACTGTTAATTGGTATGTCAACATGATAATTTAATTTCAACAATACAAACTTACCAGTAGGTCTCTTCTACACGTTGCCGTTACCTGACTTCTCTGCACCTGTGTCTACTGTACAGCAAGTACTATATATATAGACCGAATTTTTTTATTTGGCAGTCATGGGTGTATATTTTTTAAAGGGTTGTTTAATTTTAATTATATATTGGAAATTATATTTCATGTTTTAGTTACTGCATTTATTTTATCCATAAAATCCTCTGACAGTCTAGACAAATACAAGAAGAAACTAGACTTAACGTGTTTGTGACAACAAACACTAGGTGTTCGGGTATCGCTGGTGGGCTCACTGCTGTTTTAATGCGTAAGCTATATCATTGAATCGCTGAAAACAATCCTGATAGCTTTTGAAATATTAGAGAAAGTAAAGTATTAATAGGTTACACAAGAAATAAAGGGCTGCTAAAAATTGTATAAATTTTATAAGTAACAACCTTCTGAATAGGAAAGCTATAATATTCATATTTAAACATTATGATAGATCAAGACACGGGCAACATTTGAAAAGTTAACGCCAAAATCACATGACCTTTACTTCCGGTCGTACCGGAAGGTCAAAGTTTGCCTTTGTGCAATTCTTAACAAAAAAACATTTCCTGGCAAAATTCTTAACTTCTGTTTGTCTGATCAACTTCAAATTTACACCATGTTAGAACCTTGATGAAACCTCCATCAAGTTAGTGTGACGTCATGATGACGTCATCAGGTGTTGAAATACAGTAAATCAAAATTGTATATTTCAAAAATTCATAACTTAATAATTACTGAATGGATTGCTTCAATCAATACATCATCGGACAGGCCTTTAAAAACTCAACAAATGCTACACAAAGAGTTACCGTTTGTTCTTAACTTCACGCTCAAAATGTAAGTTGAACATTACGCAGCAGAAGCAAAGGGCTGGTCGTTCCGCTCCATTGACCACGTGCAAGCTTGCATGTACATGTAAACTGTCCACGAAGACTGTGCATTGCTGGCCCACATGTATATTGTACATGTACTGAAGCGTACAGTAAAGTTGATGCGTTATCCATGGTGGCGCTATACCAAGTTAATGGTCCTTTGTTACTGCACTCGTCGATAAATGCAACCATCCTTCGGAAATCTACGTTGTTCGACGGTGGTCCAATGAATAGCTCATTGCATAACCTTCGTGTTCGCCTTTTGTTGGCTTGGTGGTAAATATCAACTGAACGAGTGTATTTTGCTGAACTGTTTTGGTGATTTGAATAACTTTTGATAACTGAGAAAATGCAATCGGAAAAAGGTCAACATAAATTTGACTCTGATCAACAACGGTTTTTATGCGAATCTAACTTTTAGATCCTGTTGAATACTTCAAAGAAATACAATGTGACAAGCAAAATAAATTCAACATAAATTGTACATCGTGTAAACAGTAGGTTCTTATGCCCTTTTCATAATCATGACAAATGATGTTGCTTCACACATAAGGTAGCAAGCATGCGTAGTTTGATAACATTTATTTTTGAATTGTTAGTGATAGTCTTTTAATTTATCAGTTAAGCATGTTAAGTTTGTGACTATTTACATGAAAATTGTTATACATGTGTATCTAAACTACTTTATGGAGACTCATATACAGCAACGATATCACTTTCCCCCGTGTACACTAAAAGTATAAAAGTGATGTGTAGATTATAAAAAACAAACAAATGGTTCATGAGTTATGCTTTTTACAAATATTAAACTTTGATTTATTATAATTCGATGCCCGATGACGTCATCATGACGTAAATAGGTTTGTGTCGTCTTGATAGTGAGGTTCAACTATCTGTTGAGTTTCATTGTTCAATTCAATCTCAATCTTGAGTTATTCCGTAGATAAGCTCGAAAGTGTTTTTTTGAAGGAAAAAACGAAGGCGAACTTCGACCTAGGGTAACGACCCGGAAGTTAAGGTCATGTGAATTTGGCGTTAACTTTTCAAATGTTGCCCGTGTCTTGATCTATCATATTCCCAAATATGAATACTGTAGTTGTAATATTCAGAGACATACAGGCATTGGCATGAGGGCACTTTTCGAGCTAAAATGGCTTGTAACTTGACACCTGATGACGTAATCGTGACGTCACAACTTACTCGGCTTCTCCTAGTTATGTTCTAACTTCACATGAAGTTTCAAGTTGATCAAAGATTCGGAAGTATGCGTTTGCTTGCGGACAAAGCTCACTGAGAAGAATAAGCAAAACAAAGAAGGAAAAAAACAAAAACTAGAGATTCAGAGTTTGTTTTACCACAAACTCTAGGTGTTCGGTTATCGCTGGGCTGGATGCTGTTTTAATGCGTTAGCTATATCATTGATTTGCCGAAAACAATGTTGATAGCTTTTGAAATTACAAAGAATGTAAAGTGTAAATCTGCTACGTTTATTTATACGTTTGTTTACACAGGAAATAAAGGCAACTCAAAATATGAAATTTCCTAATTTTTGTAATAATAAACTTTTGTTTAGCCAGATATGAAAACCGATGACATCATTCTGAAGTTAGAAAAGTTTTTATCGACAAAGGTATTTAAATATGTGCCAAGTGGAAAACAAAGATGAACTTACAAAATATATAAGCAAAAGAGTACATTATTTAGATTATTATGAAAGGGCAAAGGGTCCATTGTCAGTTCATAGTCATACAGAGGAACATTTTTCCCACTTCTCCTTCATCTTGGCCACAGATCTTGAAACGAGCCTTTGAATGACACACAAGTACAACTTTTAAGTATTATGTATTCCATTCAATGTAGTTTATTTATTTTTCGATGGTTTTTCGAATCTTTATTGATTAATAAAAAAACCACTATTTTATGCTATTCATGTTGACATTATTAAGTAACATTTCTGAAAAGTTTTTAACAGGGTTTAAAAAACAGTGAGTTGGATACTCAATAAGTATCAGTGCATGAATCATTGATTGTTCTAAACATATGCACTGACGATGATGTCATTAAAACAAGTCAAGTATGAGCTACGGTTGCATGTTTTAAAATAGCTTGTTTGATTTTTAGACATTGATTGTCATACAGAACGGTTTGTTAAATTTAGAATATTAAAAGAAAAGACTTTTGTTTATGATAATTATGCAAGGCAAAGACAAAGCATGAGGACGGCAAGTCTAAGCCTCTCTTGAATTTATTCTAATAACATAATGAGTTATTAACTGATGCACCATAGAGGTAGATCTACCTCTATGGGGCATCATACACTACAACAACGGGTGTGAAACTTTCACTGTACACCTTTCAGGCACTGGATGCACTGATGATGTCTAAAAAATAAGTCAAGTATGAGCTATTGGTTGCATTTTTAAAAATAGATTGCTTGATTTTTAGCTATGATCTTTATACAGAACGGTTTGTTAAATTTAGGATATTGAAAGAAAAGGCAAGTCATGAAGACGGCAAGTCTAAGCCTCTCGTGAATTTTGACTAATAACCTAATTAGTTGAGTACTATTTCTACCTGTATATGGTGCATACTCAGCGAGGAAATTAGGAATGCAACACAACAACGAGTAGGAAATCTTTCACTTGGAGAGACCATTTGGGTACTGGATGTGCTGTATTCTGAAGAAGAAAAAACCAATTATAAACAAAGTAAGACTGACGGAAAATTAAGTCAAAAGCGGAAACTGTTCAAATAAATACAATTTAAGACCTAACAAAAATATTTTATCATTGTATAATAATACTAATAATTTATTGAATTTATATTCCACTCTATCCAGGACCAATAATATTATTAGAGTAATTTGTTAGTGGAAGGTGCACATACTGTTTTTAAAGTTGACTTATAAACAAAAGATTCTTAGAAAAATACGAAAGCCCATTAGCGCCACAAATTTTTTAAAAAAATCTGTTATTACGGATTCGAATCCGTTATTACGGATTCGCAATCTGTTATTACGGATTCGCAATCCGTTGTAACGGATTCGCAATCCGTTATAACGGATTCGCAATCCGTTATTACGGATTCGCAATCCGTTATTACGGATTCGCAATCCGTTATTACGGATTCATAATACGTTAATTACGGATTCACTCGAGGATCTCTCGATGGCGCTATTTGCGTTGGACAGATGGTTTATTCTGCCTAACTTTTATTAAGCCCAAAGGACGACTCGTAATCCGTTATTACAGATTCATAATACGTTATTATGGATTCACTCGAGGATCCCTCGATGGCGCTATTTGCGTTGGACAGATGGTTTATTCTGCCTAACTTTTATTAAGCCCAAGGACGACGTGTTCATAATTTTATGTTTCATTAGTTTTGTTTAAGTAACTGCAAATCTACGAAAGCCTATTAGCGCCACAAAAAAAGAAAAATCTAATCAGTTATTACGGATTCGCAATCCGTCATTACGGATTCGCAATCCGTCATTACGGATTCGCAATCCGTCATTACTGATTCGCAATCCGTCATTACGGATTCGCAATCCGTCATTACGGATTCGCAATCCGTCATTACGGATTCGCAATCCGTTATTACGGATTCACTCGAGGATCCCTCGATGGCGCTATTTGCGTTGGACAGTAATGGTTTATTATATTTATTATATTCTACTTTTAAACATCTTTCCAACCATCCTATTCATTTAAATTCACTTCATAACAAACGCTTTTTATAGGATAGTGGGATAGGTCCGGCCTTTCTTAAACCACGTGTTTTTTCCGTAAAGACACAAAGTCAAATTTCAACGGTTAGAACTGTGTATTTGTAAACATGCACTTCAACTTAGTTCAATATTTTGCTGTAGTAGTGGTTCGTGTACAATGGTTGCGGTCAGTCTGGTTGCGGTGACTCGATTTGCAGTTACTTCATGTACTTAAACAAAAATAATGAAACATAAAATTATGAACACGTCGTCCTTTGGGCTTAATAAAAGTTAGGCAGAATAAACCATTACTGTCCAACGCAAACGCCATCGAGGGATCCTCGAGTGAATCCGTAATAACAGATTGCGAATCCGTATTGCGAATCCGTAATAACGGATTGCGAATCCGTAATAACGGATTGCGAATCCGTAATAACGGATTGCGAATCCGTAATAAGGGATTAGAATCCGTAATAACGGATTTGATGGGTTTTTTTGTGGCGCTAATGGGCTTTCGTACAAATCGAGTCACCGCAACCATTGTACACTTGAACCACTACTATGTACAGCAAAATATTTAACTAAGTTGAAGTGCATGTTTACAAATACACAGTTCTAACCGTTGAAATTGTAATAACTTTGTGGGTCTTTACGGGGAAAAAACGTGGTTTAAGAAACTGAAAGGCCGGACCTATATCCCTCTATCATATAAAAAGCGTTTGTTATGAAGTGAATTGAAATGAATATGGTTGGAAAGATGTTTAAAAATATAATCAATATAATAAACCATTACTGTCCAACGCAAATAGCGCCTTCGAGGGATCATCGAGTGAATCCGTAATAACGGATTGCGAATCCGTAATAACGGATTGCGAATCCGTAATAACGGATTGCGAATCCGTAATAACGGATTGCGAATCTGTAATAACGGATTGCGAATCCGTAATAACGGATTGCGAATCCGTAATAACGGATTGCGAATCCGTAATAACAGATTCGAATCCGTATTTGATTTGTTTTTTCTTTGTGGCGCTAATGGGCTTTCGTAGAAAAACCTTGATCGCAGGGTTTTTAAATATTCATGTCATAATACAAGAGTTGACGGAAAACATTCATCAATCTGACAAGTGACACAGCCAAAAATCATGCCCGTTTCCAATTGCCCAATTTTACCTCTTCGTTCGACAATCATACTTTCATAGTACTAAAACGTTCCTTAATAGTTTAAAAACGTCACCAAAGTTGCCACTTGATGATTAAGGGTAAACTTTATAACAAAACTGTGCATTAAATAAAAGAATAATTTTGAAAAGCAATGATGTTCATCGTACGAAGCTTACCGTTTAAATTCCCGTGTTGCACTGCAGCGATCGATAAACACATGCCGTATAGTCCCGGTCCTACTCGCCCTTCGCGAGCCGGTGTCAAGTCCGTGCTTCTCGGTGTGTGAACAAAACATAACGCCAATGTTGGTCTTTTTCTGCTTGCATTTTCTCACATAATTACAAGTCATACGAATCACTGAAGCAGGTGGTCATCTCAGTGATACTTCGTCTTCAATTCCATATTGATAATTAAGCCATGAGAAGGGCGAATAGGGGAACAATTAGACACCGAATCTGAGCAGATCAGGTCTACATGTATAACGTTAGTACGCCATTGATTTGCACTACGTTGAAGTACACAACACCTAGCCTTCAGTAAAGACGTACACACGATGATGTCAACAATAAAAGGTAGCTGTACGTGTTGATTATTTATAGTGTCCCCCAACAAGCGTCTTGACTAGCAAGCCTACCCACCGTTGCGCAATGGAATCAGTCGCGAGGAGGTATGCCATGCTGCGTTAGGCAATCGACGGTCCCTTCGTCTTGATTTGATATTTAGATTTTCAAAGATTAAAATTGTTAATCTTTAAAACCTTGTAATTTGACACCTGATGACGTCATCATGACGTCACAACTGCTTGATGGAGGTTTTATCAAGGGTCCTTACATGGTATAAATTTGAAGTTGATCAGATATACTGAAGTTAATCATTTCGCCGGAAAATTGTACCAAGACAAAATTTAAAGAATTTCACAAAGGCAAACTTTGACCTTCCGGTACGACCGGAAGTAAAGGTCGTGTGATTTTGGCGTTAACTTTTCAAATGTTGCCCGTGTCTTGATCTATCATATGCCCAAGTTGATCAAAGATTCGCAAGTATGCGTTTGCTTGCGGACAAAGCCCACTGAGAGGAATAAGCAAAACAAAGAGGAAAAAAAAAAACAAAAAAAAAAAAAAACGAACAATAACAAAGAGTTGTTCGGGGTTTACCCCGAACACCTAAAAAAAACAAAAAAAAACTAGACTTAACGTGTTTGTGACAACAAACACTAGGTGTTCGGGTATCGCTGGTGGGCTCACTGCTGTTTTAATGCGTAAGCTATATCATTGAATCGCTGAAAACAATCCTGATAGCTTTTGAAATATTAGAGAAAGTATAGTATAAATAGGTTACACAAGAAATAAAGGGATGCTAAAAAAGTTATAAATTTTATAAATAACAACCTTTTGTTTAGCCAAATTTGAAAACCTATGACATCATTATGAAGTTAGAAAGTTTTTAGCGAGACATAGGCATTTAAATATGTGCCTAGTGGAAAACAAAGATTAACTTAGAAAGTAAGTTTATTTATTTTTCGATGGTTATCGATTTTGTATTGATAAAAAAACCACACTATACATGTTGACATTATTAGGTTACAATTCAGAAAAGTTTTTAACAGGGTTTCAAATCCAATGAGGTGGATACTCGGTTCAGGAAACATTGATTGTTCAATACAAAAACACTGATGATGATGTCGCTAAAATAAGTCAAGCAAGTTCTGAGCTGGCAGTTGTATTATTTAAAAAGCTTAATTTGCTTGGGTAGTTGCTCTTCATTGTCCGGTTTTGACCATATATTAAGGTCAAAATGTTGTCATGTCTGTGTTCAGAAGTTTGAGCACGACTAACGTTCTACACCCTGATACAAAAATTATGCTGAAATGATCAGTAGTTTTAAAGATATATATAAGATAGGATAATAAGAAATTTTCAACTTCCGATTTTAACCGGAAGTAAGTTCAAATGTTGGACGGGTTCTGTGTAGCGTTTGTCGAACTTTAAATGAGCTATCCGATGATGTGTAGATTATAAAAAACAAACAAATGGTTCATGAGTTATGCTTTTTACAAATATTAAACTTTGATTTATTATAATTCGATGCCCGATGACGTCATCATGACGTAAATAGGTTTGTGTCGTCTTGATAGTGAGGTTCAACTATCTGTAGAGTTTCATTGTTCAATTCAATCTCAATCTTGAGTTATTCCGTAGATAAGCTCGAAAGTGTTTTTTTGAAGGAAAAAACGAAGGCGAACTTCGACCTAGGGTAACGACCCGGAAGTTAAGGTCATGTGAATTTGGCGTTAACTTTTCAAATGTTGCCCGTGTCTTGATCTATCATATGCCCAAATATGAATACTGTAGTTGTAATATTCAGAGACATACAGGCATTGGCATGAGGGCACTTTTCGAGCTAAAATGGCTTGTAACTTGACACCTGATGACGTAATCGTTACGTCACAACTTACTCGGCTTCTCCTAGTTATGTTCTAACTTCACATGAAGTTTCAAGTTGATCAAAGATTCGGAAGTGGACCGAACACCTAATTAGTGCACCTAGTTCATAAATTTGGTAAATTTCTTGAAAAAACTTGTATGAATTGTTCAACTTCTAAGCCCTATAGTAAATATCTAAAAATTTGCATATGTGATATTTACATTGTCATAACGTTGTCATGACGTTGTCATGACGTTGTCATGACGTTGTCATGACGTTGTCATGACGTTGTCATAATCATTTTTAATAGACCGCAGCATTCCGTGCGCTACTCAATGCGTCAAGATGAGCGCATGATATCTGAACGGAAACGTAGGTCTTTGTAATTAATAAAGTGATGCAAAACACAATTAATAGTACCCGAGAGTATACTTAAAACGTTGACAGTGTCTTTGAAACATTGATGAACATGTTTTGGCTTTTGAGGAAGTTTTAGCGTGGAACAAAACGGCCTCAGTGATGATAGACCATCAGTGGACAATATTTCTGTCGAAGATTCTGTCAACTGCTTGGAATTGAATGCCGCTGTACGGTGGTGGTGTGTGGTGGTGGGATGGGGGGGGGGGGGGGGGGGTTGGATTCTCTCCCCATGTGCACTGCTTGACACAATAAGTTCAATTAAATGCAATTACCGGTTGTACTGTTTAGATTGATCGATGCAGATGTGATAGGGACGCTCCTCAAGTTCCAATTAATTGTACTAACTATGACAATCGATGTAAAAAACTAAATTGCAAAAAAACATTGTTTGTAATGTCAATTAAGCCTTCTGTTAGATAATAATGTCCTCCAAAACCATCCCGACGAGCTGCTTTTTAGTGAGTTCCAACAACCCCTTCCCCTGAAACCAAACCCCCCTCCCCCTTTCCAAAACCCACTCCCCCTCAATCCTTCATGAAGTTTCATAAAAACATCAACATTAGCTCTGTTGTAACCATTGCCTGATGAGTATCTGAATACAGAGACACTTGTCTCCCACCCAAAAACAACATTTAGACAGTCAGGGATGATTTACTATCAGAGACTTAACAACCAGAACTCAGAAACTAAGAACGATAAATTCGTTGTTATTTTTTGAAAACAAATGGTATTTAAACCGCTACAAGCAGTCATGTGACAATTCATACAGGTTTACTTTCGAGACACATTGTCAATGTAACTGTGAAGCTATCATTAATGTACAATGAATGTACTCGTAAAATGTACACAATAGTGTCTAGACTCCGAAGTTTAATTTAGTACATACATTGTGTCAGACAATAAACCATTGCAAGCAGCCATGTGATAAATCATGATTGTTTTTATTTTCGAGACACATTTGTCAAGGTAACTGTGAAGCTATCAAATGTACAATGTATTGGTAAATTGTACACAATAGTATCTAGACTCCGAAGTTTAATTTAGTACATACATTGTGTCAGACAATAAACAATTGCAAGCAGCCATGCGATAAGTCGAGACACTTTGTCAAGGTAACTGTGAAGCTATCAAATCGTCACCCACGGCCGGTTCCACGAACTGACACACACGTAGACAGTAAAAAGTAATAATTGTAGAAAACGGCATCTAATGTTGAAGGCTTTTATAAAATACCGCTTTCCTTCAAAAAGTCACTAGTTTTCTTACAGTGGAAACTTGTTACTTTGAACTTCATATACATGGTGCTTATGACCGCTTTTTGTCCTAAATTAATAAGCAATAAAGTAAAACGTTTTGTGTTAGTACGTGAAATCAAAAATTGATGCAAAATTTTTTCGAGCTTGAAACATTAGTACCGTAGCTCACAGTATTCCGGGATGGGATGGGAAACAACTTCTGACTCGATCAAGCATATTCTGTAGATTTCAAAATTAAACTTATTTTGTTTGAAAATAGACGATTGATAGAGCGTGCTCTAACAGGGGGTGACTTCATAATTCCTTACATTATAACATCAGAGAACACATAAAGTAGCATACCGCGCCGCACAGTCTTATGGAGGTGTTTTTTTTACCACACAGGCCATAGAACAGAAATTGTGGCGAGCGAAATCTATTGACTTTACGTTGGGCACTGGTGACGTCATGATGACGTCGCACAATGTTTTAGCCTAACAAATACATCTACAGTATCCCACAAGTACACAATCGAAATACACAATCGAAAACAGTTGATCGGACTTATACTTTTCGAGATATGGTGGTCTCAAGATTTGCTAATTATATTCATGTCATAATGTATCATACAATAAATGTCAATGTACTGTGAAACTATCAAATGTACAAATGTATGTACTAGTTAAATGTACAAAATAGTGCCTGGACTCCAAAGTTTTATGTAGCGTTTAAATTGTATCAGTCAATAAACCATTGCAAGCAGTCATGCGACAATTAATGACCTATAACTTTTAAAATATCAAATGTGCAAATAAATGCAATGGGTGTACACAATAGTGTCTAGACTCCGAAGTTTCATGTAGTGTATACATTGTATGAGACAATTAACCATTGCAAGCAGTCATGCGACAAGTCATGAATGCTTACTTTCGAGACACATTTTGTCAATGTGACTGTAACAATCAAATCGTCACCGACGCCACACACACGTAGATCCCAGTGAAAAGTAACAATCGGAGAAAACGGCGTTCAATGTTGAACGCTTTTTTAAATCCCGCTTTCCCGCTTTCAAAACGCTTGGGTATTTTTAACTGGTTTTCTTACAGCGGAGACTTGATGCTTTGATTTTCATTTAAATGATGCTTTTGACTGCTTTTCGTCCTAAATTTGAGGGGGAAAAATGAAACTCTTTACGATACCAACCGCGTGTATTGAAAAACGGCTCATCATTCCCCCACCACCGGAACCGAACACCTTGAGTTTGTGGTATGACAAACTCTGAATCTCTAGTTTCCCTACGTTTTTCTCCATTAACAAGGGAAGAATTTGATAAACACTATAACTAAAGCTTTTTGAACACTGTGAGTGCGTTCCGGTATTACTATATTTTTTGTGCTTGTCCTCTAAAAAAACACTCTATATGATGCTTATATATACAAAACCATCAAAATGTTCTTTGTGGTCACACTAGTCTCATCTTATAGTCTGCTTGCACAAGGTTACACGTTTGATTCGCTTTTCCCCTACACACATGTAAAAAACTAAATTGCGAAAAAACATTGTTTGTAATGTCAAACAAGCCTTCTGTTAGATAATGTCCTCCAAAACCATCCCGACGAGCTGCTTGAAATATTCAATATGATTGTAATTAAACTATTGCCACAATTACGTGATGGTAAAAACAAAGATATCTACTGTGATAAAACTAAAAGACCTACAAATGATGTGAGGGTCACAATAGTATGTTTGAAGGTTGAGACAACGTGGCTGTCACAACATGAATACAAACATACAACGTAGTGACAACGTGAACACAAAAACTTAAACATTACGTTCTGACAATACCAAAATACAACAACAAGACAACATACCGCCGAAACTTAATAATTACGTTTTTATTGTTACCAAAGTACAACGTGAAGACAACGTGACTGCCACAACGCAAATACTATATTTATATAATACCGAAATACAACGTGAAGACAACGTGACTGCCACAACGCAAATACTATGTTTATATAATACCAAAATACAACGTGAAGACAACGTGACTGCCACAACACAAATATGACGTTTTTATAATACCACAATGCAACGTGCAGACAACGTGCATGTCACAACATAATTACTACGTTGTTATGTAACCAAAATAAAACGTGTAGACAACGTGACTGCCAGAACGGCAAAACTACGTTTTAATAATACCAAAATACAACGTCAAGACAACGTGACTGCCACAGTGTAAATATGACGTTTTGATAAAACCAAAATGCAACGTGCAGACAACGTGCATGTCACAACATAATTACTACGTTTTAACGAGACCAAAAAATAACTTCTTCACAACGTTGGTGCCCTAACTTAAATACTACGTTGTAATAATACCTAAATACAATGTTGTGAAAACGTTCGGTGAAAAACTTTTCGGTAATGTTGCATAAACTACCAACATGCAACCAAAGTACAACATTGGTTAAAAATCATGTTAAGATCTGACGTTCATACAACGTCGTCAAAACGTTGTCAGCCCATCGACCAAATTGCAACCTCATCACAACGTTGTGCAATGTTGTAGCAACGTAATGTGTTAGCTGGGAGCGCCTCATCCAAAGGCGCTGGATGGGCTGACGTTACACACAATGTACATCAGACCAGTCTCCCTGACCCAATAACCCCCGTTTACCTCTATACCTAACGAAAGGTCCGATTGGCAATAATAATGTAGCTCTGTTGTGTAAATCCATTGCAAATAATTATGTTGTAGTTCTATTACAAAAAGGGCTAGTTCGCATTGCAACTTTGGTTTTAAAAGACACCGGTGGGGCCGAGCATAGTTGATGCTAGCCTTCCGAGGGCCTTTTCAAACTTGTTTGCGGTTTCTAATGTTTTTCGTGTCTCGATTTGTGCTACCCTATAACAGTTTAGCAAAATTCCAAGCCAATCAGAAGCGCGCCGACGGGGGTCAGCGGGTCAGCATACATTAACAAAATGCAAGTTAACAATGGTTAATCGTTCACCACTTTACTTATTTGCATGCAAGTTATGAATAATATTCATAAAACAGACACAAATCGAGTTGGAAAACGCCCTCGTGGCTTCGTCACTCGACTCGCGCGCGTGGTCTCTCGTTCCAGTCACTCCACTGCTCTACGAAGCTGTCCAAGCCACGAAGGCCTTGACAAAAGGCTAGCCACTTCGCGGCAATACAGCTTTGTCAAAGCCACGAAGTTTGACATTGATAACCGCAATCTCAGTACTTGAAACAAGTCTAAGAAAGACATTTGACACGTTTCCTTCCGTGGATTTTCTTTATTAAAAGTTTGAGTCTGTTGTTCATTTTGTTTAATTACAATTTTTAATAAAAAAAAATTGTGATGATTACACTCTTTAAAAAAAAGATTCGACAACTCAGTACAACACTTCAAGGTGTTGAGAGATGGTGCCGGCAAGTATTTTCTGTGGGTGGTGAAATTTAATTCACTGAACCAACTCGTCGACTACCACAGAACTTCGTCAGTGAGCCGGACACAAACAATCTACCTGAAAGACATGGTAAGGATTAGGGTTGCTTTGATTGTAGTGTTTCTGCCTCCAAAAGTCACTTTCGACATCTTGCATGTGACGTCACAAGCCCAAACAGCGCCCTCAGTGGGGTCACGGAAGACTTATTATTGGCTGAAAGTTTTGCGTAGCGCGTACACGTAGGTTTCCCTTGTTTGACCTTTGCGATGGCTGCCCATGCAAGGGGTCTATAGACTGCGAGTCTCTCACGTAGTCAAACATGGGGACCCGTTGAAGTGTGTGAGTTCGTTTCCTTCACCCGTTAAAGCAATGTACGTGGGACCAAAGTCAGCCTCGCTACCGTGGGTTGCGTGCCTTATCGCCCGCTAGCTCTGCGTACGATCGAGCAAGGCATTCTGGGAAAGAAAACAAAATGGCGCGGCGAGATCGTACACCACTGGGAACGAGGTTGGACCAAAGTGGTCCACAAATGTACGAATTAGCGCGAGGCTTGCACAGTCTATAAGGAGAATCATTCATAAGTGTTTAAATATGCGTCAATTTAGTATTTTCAAATTTTCATGTACTTTTCATTTATTGTTTTAAATGCATTAGGCCCCTATGGCAAAATGATCGCTTCGCACATACAAGTAATGTCGCATGTTTGAAATAATGAAGCCATCATTATTTAGACTCTGTCCAAACATTTCCTCATTACGGTTCAATAAAAGGGAAAAAACAGTGAGTTTGGTTTATCATCTAATGCAGTGTTTAAAACGATTTGTTAAAAAAAGTAGAACCGCATGACGAGATAAATCCACCAATTGCTTTGACACATTCCGTGTCAGTTTGTGGATGAGCAGTTTCTATGCAAAGCACAGAAAGAAAATTTTTTATAGCATATTATGTTAAGTTTTTTTGTTTATTTTTGGTGATCTTGAGACAGATGCACAATTTCATGTCTCTGTTTGCCGCCATCCACCATTTTTCGCTTACAGGGCAATAGCTGTACAAATGAACTTATGCCTAGGACCGTACGCCTGCACAAAAGCACAAATTCCCTGCGAAATACGCTTGAAGTCAGCGTGAAATTCCCTGCGATCGTAAGCGCCGATTCTTTGCTTTCGAAAAGCCCATCCATGAAGTTGGGCCAGAGTCTGTTGTATTAACTTTGTCCCAAACTACAGATAATATCAGACTCTGCTTTGGCGAAGTCTTGATTCAAACCCCATCTTGATTCAATGTGTTGTATAATGACCCGTCGCTGCAAAATCATATACGAACACAGTCTTGAACTAAGGCTAACGTTGGCCAAGCTTTGGCCATGTGCAAGGACTTTCTTTTACTCAATCATTACTGTGATTGGTCAATATTATCACGGTGGCTTGCATTAACGGACCTATATAATTTCTCTGGTGAGTTGTCTCAATTTCCTAGAGCTGGAAAGTAGTTGCACTTAGATTCTTAATTTTCAGACGGAGATATCGGCATGTATGGAAACTGTGGTAGCCCTGTACGACTTCAACCCACAAGAAGATGGCGAGATCGCACTCGTGAAAGGTGACATAATCACAGTCACAGACAAACCGGACACTAATTGGTGGCAGGGCTCCATCAACGACAAGAAAGGGGTGTTCCCTGCCTCTTACGTTAAGCCGGTCAATTAGTTTAACAAGGTTTCACTACCATATATACGATGGGAATGGTGATAACTTTGTTTGATTTGTTATTAACGTGTGGTTGAATGCCACCAACCATTCAGTTTGTATAGAAATTATCCGGCTTAGGCCTATCTGCTGCCATCTTGCGTCCGGGGATTGACAAGGATTTTGGTAAACCACGGAGAATCCTCGCTCATTGAGGAAATTGAAAGAAACAATATTGTGGTATATTTAAAATTGTAGAATTGATTGTTAACTATCCGTTTACCCCTTTATTGGATGCTAGTTCACTGGACTGGCACTCCTATTGCTTCATTCGAAAACTATATTTTGTTTACATTAGGCCTATACTCTGCCTGCCCATTGAGGAAGATTGGAATAAATTAATCACTGTGAGTAAAGAAAAGTCTAAGACTATTGCATGTGTGTGTCTTTCTGCTTCGCATCGTCCGTAAAAATGCGCCATTCGTCGCCATTTATATCGGTCATTGATGAATCAATCATCACTTTAAACTAACACACAAACAAACAAACAAACAAACAGACAGACAGACAGACAGCCCAACAAAACCAACGAAACAACAAAAACTAGAAATGTTTGAACTTTCTAGCAGCGAGGTTCAGGGGGTAAAAATATTATTAACACTGACACTTGTCTAGGAACGAAAAACATTTAAAAAATCTCGAGGTTTTTTAACAGTTTAGAAAAGCTAGTAAAAAATAAACAATTGGGTATAAATGCTGCCACAGAGCAGAGTAAAAAGATAACAAGTAAGTTTACCAAAGTATGGCAGTTTATCAATTTAGTTATTTTTCTACAAAACCCTGGGCAAAAATTGAAAACTGAAGATACAAAATTATAACAAATAAGGTTTGGATTGCCCATGCTGGTATACAGCAATCCTTCACCGATCTTGAACTCTTGTTGGCAGCAGGCATTATTGCGGTGGTACCTGGGTGGTACTGCGCTGCCTAGCGACGGGTTAAATAAGCGATTTGCAAAGTGAAAGTCCAATAACCCGCGACTGATCAAATGATCGCCGTGTAGCCCAAACCTTACCAGTCGCTAGGCAGCGCAGTACCACCCAGGTACACCGCAGCGCAGTGAATAGTTCTCTATGATACCAGCGCTATACAAATATTATTATTATTATTATTGTGACGGAAATGCATGTGAAAGACATGTGACTGTGCTATTTTTAGTGTGTGTTTTTAGGTTTTGCTGCGTGACGACTTGGCAGTGCAAGTGGGCGGAGCTTAGCGCTTGCAGTGACCCGGACTGGCAGGGTGGGCGTGCGCAGTGGCGGTTTAGGACCGCATGTCTGGGCCATGCAGCAGGCCAGGCTGGCTAGTACAGCGTTTCCACTTCTAAGGAAATTTCCTTATTTTAAGGAAATTTTAACGTCCTAAGGAAATTTCTAAGGAAACAAAAAATCTAAGGAAATTTAAGGAAATTTCAAAAAACTAAGGAAATTTTAAGGAAATTTCACAATTTTAAGAAAAATTTAAAGAAATTTGAGAATAAAAGCAAATCATACAAAAAAAATACAATAAAACATGAAAACTGGCCATTTTTCGGGTTCATATCAGCGAAAAATGGCGCAGTGAGATCGATCACGGCTGGGAACGAGGTTGGTTGCTTATAGCGCGTACCATAGAATTAGAACCCGGTCGGTGCGTACTAAAAGCATCGCTCCACTGCTGCGCCTGGCACCCCCAAGTAATTAGTCTGGTTTCGATTGCATCGTAGGCTGAGCCCAGCCCCCGATTTCACGAAGCGCTGCGACGCGTCGTAAACGCAAGATACGACCGGTTACACGTCTTAAGTTGCGATGCGTATACAAACGATTTCATCAAAGTTACGATGCGTCGGATACGTCGCAAGTTCCTTGACTACGAGGAAGAACACGTCGTAAGTTACGACTACCCAAAGGGTTGTCTTAAGAAAGCGATGTTTCGCGCAAATGCTTGCAAAATGGCTGTAATGTAATAATTTGCACTAGGAATACTTGTAGTATGTAGTTTCAAAAAATGTAACCCAAAAGATCGACAGAAATTCTTATCAACAACAATACTTAATACTTTGAGTACTTTTAGCAGACGACATTTCACTCTCCAATCATTTTCCATGATTTCTCGCCGATGCGTCCATGGTGCGTGGAGCGGTACTGAGTGTCTGCCATCTTGAATGAACTACATGTATACACGACTGTTTCATGACCAAGTTGTATACAACACAAAACAGCCACACAACTTTAGCAGTTCATCCTCGTCCAAAGGGTTGTTTTTATTAAGAGTGAAAATGGTTTTGAGTTGCGACTCGTCGCGCTTACGACGTGTATGGTGAAATGGAATGTAGAACTCGTCGCAGCCGCGACGTGTCTTAGGTGTGCGACGCATCGCAAACCATACAAGTACAACATTGGTTAAAAATCATGTTAAGATCTGACGTTCATACAACGTCGTCAAAACGTTGTCAGCCCATCGACCAAATTGCAACCTCATCACAACGTTGTGCAATGTTGTAGCAACGTAATGTGTTAGCTGGGAGCGCCTCATCCAAAGGCGCTGGATGGGCTGACGTTACACACAATGTACATCAGACCAGTCTCCCTGACCCAATAACCCCCGTTTACCTCTATACCTAACGAAAGGTCCGATTGGCAATAATAATGTAGCTCTGTTGTGTAAATCCATTGCAAATAATTATGTTGTAGTTCTATTACAAAAAGGGCTAGTTCGCATTGCAACTTTGGTTTTAAAAGACACCGGTGGGGCCGAGCATAGTTGATGCTAGCCTTCCGAGGGCCTTTTCAAACTTGTTTGCGGTTTCTAATGTTTTTCGTGTCTCGATTTGTGCTACCCTATAACAGTTTAGCAAAATTCCAAGCCAATCAGAAGCGCGCCGACGGGGGTCAGCGGGTCAGCATACATTAACAAAATGCAAGTTAACAATGGTTAATCGTTCACCACTTTACTTATTTGCATGCAAGTTATGAATAATATTCATAAAACAGACACAAATCGAGTTGGAAAACGCCCTCGTGGCTTCGTCACTCGACTCGCGCGCGTGGTCTCTCGTTCCAGTCACTCCACTGCTCTACGAAGCTGTCCAAGCCACGAAGGCCTTGACAAAAGGCTAGCCACTTCGCGGCAATACAGCTTTGTCAAAGCCACAAAGTTTGACATTGATAACCGCAATCTCAGTACTTGAAACAAGTCTAAGAAAGACATTTGACACGTTTCCTTCCGTGGATTTTCTTTATTAAAAGTTTGAGTCTGTTGTTCATTTTGTTTAATTACAATTTTTAATAAAAAAAATTTGTGATGATTACACTCTTTAAAAAAAAGATTCGACAACTCAGTACAGCACTTCAAGGTGTTGAGAGATGGTGCCGGCAAGTATTTTCTGTGGGTGGTGAAATTTAATTCACTGAACCAACTCGTCGACTACCACAGAACTTCGTCAGTGAGCCGGACGCAAACAATCTACCTGAAAGACATGGTAAGGATTAGGGTTGCTTTGATTGTAGTGTTTCTGCCTCCAAAAGTCACTTTCGACATCTTGCATGTGACGTCACAAGCCCAAACAGCGCCCTCAGTGGGGTCACGGAAGACTTATTATTGGCTGAAAGTTTTGCGTAGCGCGTACACGTAGGTTTCCCTTGTTTGACCTTTGCGATGGCTGCCCATGCAAAGGGTCTATAGACTGCGAGTCTCTCACGTAGTCAAACATGGGGACCCGTTGAAGTGTGTGAGTTCGTTTCCTTCACCCGTTAAAGCAATGTACGTGGGACCAAAGTCAGCCTCGCTACCGTGGGTTGCGTGCCTTATCGCCCGCTAGCTCTGCGTACGATCGAGCAAGGCATTCTGGGAAAGAAAACAAAATGGCGCGGCGAGATCGTACACCACTGGGAACGAGGTTGGACCAAAGTGGTCCACAAATGTACGAATTAGCGCGAGGCTTGCACAGTATATAAGGAGAATCATTCATAAGTGTTTAAATATGCGTCAATTTAGTATTTTCAAATTTTCATGTACTTTTCATTTGTTGTTTTAAATGCATTAGGCCCCTATGGCAAAATGATCGCTTCGCACATACAAGTAATGTCGCATGTTTGAAATAATGAAGCCATCATTATTTAGACTCTGTCCAAACATTTCCTCATTACGGTTCAATAAAAGGGAAAAACAGTGAGTTTGGTTTATCATTTAATGCAGTGTTTAAAACGATTTGTTAAAAAAAGTAGAACCGCATGATGAGATAAATCCACCAATTGCTTTGACACATTCCGTGTCAGTTTGTGGATGAGCAGTTTCTATGCAAAGCACAAAAAGAAAAAATGTTATAGCATATTATGTAAAGTTTTTTTTGTTTGTTTTTGGTGATCTTGAGACAGATGCACAATTTCATGTCTCTGTTTGCCGCCAGTCACCATTTTTCGCTTATAGGGTAAGTGCCGAATTTTTGCGCTATAGCTGTACAAATGAACTTATGCCTAGGACCGTACGCCTGCACAAAAGCACAAATTCCCTGCGAAATACGCTTGAAGTCAGCGTGAAATTCCCTGCGATCGTAATTAAAAGCGCCGATTCTTTGCTTTCGAAATGCCCATCCATGAAGTTGGGCCAGAGTCTGTTGTATTAACTTTGTCCAAAACTACAGATAATATCAGACTCTGCTTTGGCGAAGTCTTGATTCAAACCCCATCTTGATTCAATGTGTTGTATAATGACCCGTCGCTGCAAAATCATATACGAACACAGTCTTGAACTAAGGCTAACGTTGGCCAAGCTTTGGCCATGTGCAAGGACTTTCTTTTACTCAATCATTACTGTGATTGGTCAATATTATCACGGTGGCTTGCATTAACGGACCAATATAATTTCTCTGGTGAGTTGTCTCAATTTCCTAGAGCTGGAAAGTAGTTGCACTTAGATTCTTAATTTTCAGACGGAGATATCGGCATCTATGGAAACTGTGGTAGCCCTGTACGACTTCAACCCACAAGAAGATGGCGAGATCGCACTCGTGAAAGGTGACATAATCACAGTCACAGACAAACCGGACACTAATTGGTGGCAGGGCTCCATCAACGACAAGAAAGGGGTGTTCCCTGCCTCTTACGTTAAGCCGGTCAATTAGTTTAACAAAGTTTCACTACGATGGGAATGGTGATAACTTTGTTTGATTTGTTAAGTGTGGTTGAATGCCACCAACCATTCAGTTTGTATAGAAATTATCCGGCTTAGGCCTATCTGCTGCCATCTTGCGCCCGGGGATTGACAAGGATTTTGGTAAACCACGGACAAAATCCTCGCTCATTGAGGAAATTGAAATAAACAATATTGTGGTATATTTAAAATTGTAGAATTGATTGTTAACTATCCGTTTACCCCTTTATTGGATGCTAGTTCACTGGACTGGCACTCCTGTTGCTTCATTCGAAAACTATATTTTGTTTACATTAGGCCTAACTCTGCCCATTGAGGAAGATTGGAATAATTTAATCACTGTGAGTAAAGAAAACGAGTCTAAGACTATTGCATGTGTGTCTTCTTTCTGCTTCTCATCGTCCGTAAAAATGCGCCATTCGTCGCCATTTATATCGGTCATTGATGAATCAATCATCACTTTAAACTAACACACAAACAAACAAACAAACAAAAAACCCAACAGACAGACAGCCCGACAAACAAACAAAACCAACGAAACAACAAAAACTAGAAATGTTTGAACTTTCTAGCAGCGAGGTTCAGGGGGTAAAAACATTATTGACACTGACACTTGTCTAGGAACGAAAAACATTTAAAAAATCTAGAGGTTTTAACAGTTTAGAAAAGCTAGTAAAAAATAAACAATTGGGTATAAATGCTGCCACAGAGCAGAGTAAAAAGATAACAAGTAAGTTTACCAAAGTATGACAGTTTATCAATTTAGTTATTTTTCTACAAAACCCTGGGCAAAAATTGAAAACTGAAGATACAAAATTATAACAAATTAGGTTTGGATTGCCCATGCTGGCATAGGCTAAGCCTATGCCAGCATGGGCAATCCAAACCTAATTTGTTATAATGTTATAATAATTTGTTATAATTTGTCACTATTTACAATAAAAACATTTCACTTTTACATGTCCAGTCCAAATAACATTATTTTTTCATCAATAATTGCTCGGTGTTTGAAATGAAAGTTCTTGTTCAAGTGTGGCTCTAAATTGTTTTGCTTTTTGGAAAATTTTGAAAAAAATGTTCTACAAAGTAGTAGGCCTACTAGTAGGAGTAAAAACCCAATTTACGCGTTGTTATTACATGTTTGCCATTTGTATATAAAAATTATGCAAAAATGTTGGTATTGACCTTTTGATGAATGAAACAAATAATGAATAACAACTGTAACAAATAGCAAGAGTTAGTGTTTGTTTGCAAACAAACACAAGCTTATGTTTTTATGAACAAATGATTGGAAACATCAAAGATTAACACAACTTATGCTTGCAACATTGATTTTAGCAATATTAGTGTGAACATGTTACTTGAGGGCATTTTAAAAATTTAAGCTGACATCATTGTTATATCTGAGAGGCGGGAGGGGAGCATTTTCAAACACTTAATCCAAGTCCAAAGTAAAATTGTTAAGTATATAGTGTCGGACGAGGACTTGACAAACAACTTTTCCTGTAAAGGTATGCGTGTCTCCGTCTACATCTACACTCTCAAGTCCCTAGTATAACATTCGCTGTCTCTCTACCCCAAACCACACCCATGATGCCAACTTCATTTGAAAAACGTAAATGGAGATTCAAAACAATTGTTGTGAAAAGTAATTTTTACCTGGTTATCAATGAATACAAACAAAAATAAACAATAAAAAACTTCACTAATTCTTTTTAAAAATACAATTATAAAATAATTCATCCTATGCCACCACAGTTCATCACTGAATCAAGTAAAAACGTGAATGTGACTAAAACATGATCTCAATTTGAACAAGGAATGTTTTATAATTAATCAAGTTTCTTCTTCCCTTTCGTCTGACTGAGGCCGAGGGGAAACGTCGAAATGCATTCCAGTATTTTACAAAATATTAATTTCACTTTAGTATATGAATACGAATATTCACACCTCAAGGCAAATTTTGACAAAGTTTATTTATAAATGAATATCATACGTACATTGTCCTTGACGAAGAATATGGACGCTTCTTTCGCTAGACGAACTCACGAATTCTTAATACCAAAACAGATGGGGACGTCGGCCATGTTGTCTTCTCGCAGTCGTTGTGTCTCAATACTTAAACCTAGAGCACACCACGTCTTATAAGAAAAATTCACACAATGGAACAAAATACCATTCACTCGCTCAAACCGAAAAAGCACATTCCTTACGAGCCACTCCCTTCGATAGTGCAGATGGGATTATCAGACTGGTTAGAAAAAAAGTATTTCCATAAAAGCTTATCATTCTTCCAGAAAATACCTGTGAAATAAGTTAAGTTCCCCCTTAGGAAGTTACTGTGTCTTTCCAATTCCTAATAAACAAATTTCAAAATCTGTGAAAATCTTACAAAAACAGTTGGGTGTAAGTCTTACATTTCCATGCATCAAATATGAGCACAAATTGTTTTCTTCTTTAAAATCACAAGGGGAAAATGTGAGCCAAAGTTCTCTTATCTGACCCTGCCTTGTGTCTCAGGTCCACACTTCGTATGTAATGCTTACCCACACACACAGGCTCATGTTTGTCGACCCGGTAAATCAAAGACTTCTCTTTGTTCTCCCATATTTTATTTTTCAGTACTTATCTATTAGGGAATTTTTTTTATTGGTGATATTTGGAATAGTCTTAAGGAAAGAAAGGTCGGTTAAAATACCCTAAAGTAAGTAAAGTTGCTGGCTAGTCACAGGTATATGACTTATGCCTCTGGTGCAAATTTTTGAATAGTAGACACAGGTTTTGGTCCTCAGGGAAGTCTACCTCTGATCATGGTGGTAGAGGACTATTTCTACCTCCATGCTGTGATGATTAAACATCAGAGCATGGAGGTAGAAATAGGTAGAAACTACTTTTTGGTAATCTTGTTCTCTTCACTTTGCCGTTAATTCTCAACCACAATCTTGGGTAAAGTAAAACCAAGGTTGAATTTTGTTCTTGCCAAATGTCTCCAGTTCTTTATCAGTAGGGAGTGTGCTCACCGTTTGCATGACAAAACCACCTATAACCCAATTCACCTGGTGTCATCATCCCAATACATCATGGTGCGCCATGTTGGGAGTCAGTCTCCCTATGTGTTATATTGTGGACTGCACATTTTAGGTGACGTATGCTCATCATACCTTCATGCAATTTGACTCCTAAAATGGCAGGACATTGGCAGACAATAGACCTCTTGCACTGCCCGCCATCTTTGATGAAGTGTGCACGCATGAAAGATCATCATTGGCTGAGAGACACCACCCAGTGGGCAAAATACGTTGAATTAACGTTGAAGCAACGTCATATGCCGACGTTGGAGTAACGTTGAATGATGATTGTATTTGCAAATTGAATTAACGTTGAAATGCTGACGTATATACAACGTTAAACTCACTACGTTGTTTCAATGTCGGCATGTATACGTTGTTTTAACGTCAAATTTCTACGTTGAAATAATGTTGAATAATGATTGAATTTGCAAATTGAAATAACGTTGAAATGCTGACGTAGATACAACGTTAAACTCACTACGTTGTTTCAATGTCAGCATGTATACGTTGTTTTTACGTCAAATTTCTACGTTGAAATAATGTTGAATAATCTGTAATTATGTTGGCTCAACATTGCCCCAACGTTGGGCCAACGTTGGGCCAACGTACAGTTAATCTAAAACAATGTCTTCGAGTTGAACTTTCTTGTTATGTAGTTAATGCCCATTATAATTAATTCAAGTAATTAGTATATGCTTATTATACTTATAAGGTATATACATGTACCGATAACTAAATACATTCTACTCTATAACTACAACTTATACAGGCCTATACATCCTTCTCCACTGCATGTCTTGTATTTATATAGTCCAGGATCTACAGAAATTCCAGTCATGGTTATAACACCTTTTTAAAATAAAACTATTTAATTTTTAATTCACATCTTGGAATGACAAATGTTTCTTTGTACTTTTGATGTACATATTTTCTTACAAACGAATTACAAAAAAAAGTACAACAACTTGCCTGGGAAATTCCTAAATTCAACCAAAATTGTTTTGATATTGTCAGAAAAAGTCATACACTTCTAAGTCCCGCCCACAAATTTGCATAAGTTTCAACGTTGTCCCAACGTTGTCTCAACGTTGGCTCAATTTTAGCATCTTGTCAAAAGGCGCTCATACCCAAAAGGAATGTATAGCTATTTGCTTGCCAAATGTTAATGCAACATAGGAATGATATAAAATTAGGTTTGAGATGTCGCATCAGTTACCTGAACTTAGTATAAAAACAACATTTCCATACACAAATAATTATCCCCCAAAATGTTAAATTTTAACTTCTTGTCAACATGTTGTGCACGAAAACCTAGTAGAAATGTTAAGCTTTTTACTTGCCAAATATTAATGCAACACAGGAATTGTACAAAATTGAGTTTGAGATGTCGCATTATCTACCTGATTCGAACTCGGTGTAAAAAATGTTTTTCCATACAAAAAAAACTAGAAACAATTACCCACAAATTGTTAATTTTTAACACCTTGTCAACATGCGCTCAAAACCAAACTGTGAAGGGCAACTTAGAAGTACATTTGGTTTGAGGTTTCAATCACCTGTCTGAACCTTGAGTGAAAAAACATTTAGATATTTTGTAATTGTTAAAAAAACAAATAGCAACAAACATGTGAATATTTTAATGGTTGGGGCGACCTCAAGTGCAGTCGTGAACTAAAAGCCTAGAGGAAGCCAACTTCAACATTTTTAGGGCTGGCTTTAGGCCTATATCGATCCCATTGTAGAATAGGTGACCTTTTCCAACATCTTACCGTCCTTGCATTTCTGTATGCTCTGTGGTAATGGAAATATTACATTATTATTTGGACCACGAATAATGCCTTTTATTTTGCGGTGATTTCAATCAATGTTATCTGGGCTATTTCTTGGAATCCTCGCCCCTCATGTGTCTATATTTCTTGTGATCTTCTTGGTAATTTTCTTGATGGAAAATGGTTAAAACGAGGCAATAGATGACTGGTAATAATAATATTAGTATGTTACTGACTGATAGTCTGACCGGACACAATTGTTCAATATTTTACCATAGAGGAAGGATTTTATAAATTTAAGTGTTCACCATAATTAAGTATGCTAAATTCAATGTAAGAGTGTTTGGTTTAGCTCAAATCTAGATAAAAAAAAGCAACTGCAACTTTTATCCAACATTGTACATACGTCAAAAACGTTACATTGAAACAATGTTACCAATTATAATGTTGGATCAACATTGATTTTAGGTTGTTATTATCGCAACGCAATTACAACCTTTAACCAACATTGTACATACTTCAATATTGTTACGTAAAATAAAACCTTACCAGACTGACGTTGGATCAACATCGATTTTAGGTTATTATTATCGCAACGCAAACAAAACCTTTTTACAACATTGTACATACGTCAAAAACGTTCACAATGAAACAACGTTACCAGAATAATGTTGGATCAACATTGATTTTAGGTTGTTATTATCGCGACGCAACAATAACCTTAATCCAACATTGCATTAACTTTTAAAAGTATACGTTGAAATGACGTTACCCAACTGACATTGGATCAAAATTGATTTAAGGTTGTTATTATCGCGACGCAATAACAACCTTAATCCAACATTGTTCATACGTAAAAATCATTACGTGGAAAAAACGTTCCCAGAATGACGTTGGATCAACATTGATTTTAGGTTATATTATCGCGACGCAATAACAACCTTTATCCAACATTGCACATAGGCCAAAAACGTTACATTGAAAAAACGTTACCAGAATGACGTTGGGTCAACATTGATTTTAGGTTGTTATTATCGCGACGCAAAAACTACCTTTATCCAACATTGCATTAAAGGCCAAAAACGTTACATTGAAACAACGTTACCAGAAAGACGTTGGATCAACATTGATTTTAGGTTGTTATTATCGCGACGCAATAACAACCTTTATCCAACATTGTACATACGTCAAAATCGTTACGTGGAAAAAACGTTACCAGAATGACGTTGGATCAACATCGATTTTAGGTTGTTATTATCGCGACGCAATAACACCTTTATCCAACATTGTTCATACGTCAAAAACGTTACATTGAGACAACGTTACCAGAATGACGTTGGATCAACATTGATTTTAGGTTGTTATTATCGCGACGCAATAACAATCTTTATCCAACATTGCATCAATGTTAATTAGTATACGTTGAAACTACGTTGCCAAATTGACGTTGGATCAACATTGTTTTTTGGTTGTTATAATCGCGACGTTATTTCAACACTTTTCCAACGTTTACACAACGTCAAACTACAACTTAAAACAAACATCGCAAATGTGACGTTGAAATAACGTTGTTTTATGGTATTTCGACGTTGTGACGCCATATCAACCAAAATTCAACGTTGAAATAACGTTGTGTGCCCACTGGGCATGTACACATGCACTTTCCATCGTTTGTCATACAGTTAATGACGTCATATGCAATCCATATATACTTATAGCCTTACCGTGCCATTGGTGCAAGGGGTCCATAAAATTAGACTTGAAACTTTGCGCGGTGTTGAAAGTGAATACGAAACTAATTTACTAAAATCAACCATGTAATAATCTCTTCTTGAGAGAAGTGGTGATTATGAGAAGAACTTGAGATGAGATAAGTCTTGACATTTCAAACACTGTGCTCTTTGGAACCATCAAGTGGTGATTATGAGATAAGTCTTGACATTTCAAACACTGTGCTCTTTGGGTCTTCAGCACTGGTCCTTCTCAGAACCACCAGTTCTTTCCTGATACATGTTAATTGACAAGATTTAAATATGACAAGTAGTCAGCAATAGTTACACAGGTATCAGTTTACTGAACATTTATTCAAAATATATAAATACAAAATTTTCATGGTAAAAAAAGAACTGTTTATCTGTCACTTAAAAGCACTCTGCACTGTATAAAAATGTAAGGCAATAAAAAGGCAACTTTTGCCTTCACATCTATTACCTGCAGAGGTTTAAGTGTCTCAAATTATGTGCAATATTTTCTTGTCTCCCAAAAGCAAAGCCCATACAAAATTAAGTATTTATCCATTAGGAAGAACTTTTTGGTTAAAGTTACACAGAAAGAAGGGTCTGTTAAAATACCCTGAAGTTACTTAAGTTTCTGGCTAGTCTTAGGTATATGCCTTTTGTGCATATTTTGGAGAATCACACATAGGTTTTGCTTCTGTTTAAACATCACCACTACAGTTTGGTAACCTTGTTCTCTTCAGTTTGCTGTCTACTTTAGTCTTCAACCACAATCTTGGGTTAAGTACAACCAAGGGTCTCCAGTTCCTTAGAGTAGGGAGTGTGTTCACCTTTTGTCTGACAAAACCTTGTATGAACACAACTCACCTGGGCCCAGTTTCATAGAGCTGCTTAAGCAGAAAATATTGATTAACAATTTGTTGCTTAGCAGAAATGAGCAGGATACCAGTTACAAATTGTACATGTGACATATCATCAGAATTCAGGAATGAACACAAATCTACAGACTAGATATTGTAATGTGACGTCATCAAAAGTTTGTTTAGATTTTTACAAAAATTGCTCTCGAAGGGTATTAAAGATAGTGACGCTTTACACCATTTTAATGAGAGGTTAGAGATTTGTAACTTTCCCCGTTTTCATATAAAGGACTCTATCTATTGGAAAATGAGTGATTCACAAATCTGAATTCGACCTTGGAGCACTTCTTTAAGTGTCTTGCTCAAGGACACAAGTGCCAGAGGGCCCTTTTTTCTAACAGTGCCACATTTTTCCTGATCCCACCAAAATTAAGGGAGCTATATGGTCGTTGAGATTTGCTGTTTTTACTCCGTGCCAACCCTGTGCACAAAAATCACATTGAACATGCCGTTGCCCAGTCAGCAAGCCATGATCGGTCCATTGTCGGTACCTCCAGCAGGCCGACAGTAGCTGCCACCGGCGGATCATTGGCACAAACGCCTGCCCGCTTGCCGATGGTCCTCTGTTGGCAGCACACAGAGGACCGTTGATGGAACAACTGCAGACCGTTGTAGGATCCTCTGTCGGCTGCCGATGGTGTACCACTGGCAAGCAGGTGAACACCCAGTATCCACTCAATCTCCACACTAGAGCATGGTTTCCTTGTGGGATAAATAATCCATCTTCTCGCACAGACCTGTAATAGATAATAGGAACAACACAAATAGATAAGCTGCCGTATTTCATACATTTCAGACAGTGTTAATGCTGTCCTTTGATTATACTGTAGAACAACTGTTGATCCATTTTCTCTTCTCTCGTTGCTGATAACAAATCACAACCATGGAGGAAAAGTCACAATCAACCTTTGCTTTACTCTGTGCATCAACCAACCATTTTAAAATGGGTAAGTGTTGAGCAGCTAGCTGCAAGTGGATCATATTGACCTGAAACCTAGCTCTACAGCATACACTGAACACTCTATTACTGTTAGTGCACTGCAATGGGGTGGTAAGCAACCGGTAACGTTTGTGAGCGGCAAGCCTATGGTGCCACTGGTTACTAATGTCAGTCCACAGCCGCTTTTAGAGCGGCAAGCCTTTGGTGGTATGCCTCTGGTTACTGATGTCGGTCCACTGTCTGTCTTTGAGAGGCAGGCCTCTGGTGGTATGTCACTGGTTACCGATGTTGGTATACAGTTGGTTCTTGAGGGGTAAGCCTCAAGTGGTGCCACTGGTTACTGATGTCGGTCCACTGTCGGTTCTTGAGCGGCAGGCCTCTGGTGGTGCCACTGGTTACCGATGTCGGTCCACTATAAGTTCTTGAGCGGCAAGCCTCTGGTTGTGCCACTGGTTACCGATGTCAGTCCACTGTCGGTTCTTGAGCGGCAAGCCTCTGGTGGTGCCACTGGTTACCGATGTTGGTCCACTGTCGGTTCTTGAGCGGCAGGCCTCTGAGAATGCCACTGGTTACCGATTGGTCCACTGTCGCTTTTTAAGTGGCAAGCCTCTGGTGGTATGCCACTGGTTATTTTTAAGTGGCAAGCCTCTGGTGGTATGCCACTGGTTACCGATGTCGGTCCACTGTAGTTCTTGAGCGACAGGCCTCTGGTGGTGCCACTGGTTACCGATGTCGGTCCACTGTCGGTTCTTGAGCGGCAAGCCTCTGGTGGTGCCACTGGTTAACGATGTCGGTCCACTGTCGGTTCTTGAGCGGAAAGCCTCTGGTGGTATGCCACTGGTTACATGGTGGTATGCCACTGGTTACATGGCGGCCCGCTGTCGATTCTTGAGCGGTAGGCCTCTAGTGGAATGCAACTCGTTACCAATATCAGTCCGCTGTTGTCAGGTCTTGAGCGGCAGGCCTCTGGTGGTATGCCACTTGTTACCGATGTCGGTCTCTTGAGCGGGGTAACCGGTCACTTCGGCACCAGACAAACTCGGCACCCAGCAAACTCAGCACCCACAAACTCGGCACATGCACAAATACAAATTCGGCACCCAGCCGATTTACCGCTGCGTATCAAGTACATGTAAACAAACAAATAAATAAATAAATTAGTTTTTTTTATACTGCAATATTATGAATAAAATAAATCCAGCCCCATGCTCTGACTATGTATACCTGCAGCTTTTTAAACCTTCCATGATGCCACGGGATTGTTATTAACTATCCACTTGTAAACAATGTTTTCTACGACCAGAAAAAAAAATAATAAAAATTTAAATTTCCACATTCCCTCCTATTAGTCAATAGCGTGTCAAATGAATTACCCTACCCTCTTTTCACGAGACATGATCCATGTTTCAATTGTTTGCACATTATAAATCGAAATATAGAGAAAGAATCGAAACATCCCTCATTTTTATTGTGAATGTACAATGTACAAGTACGTAACTTTAACCACTTAACCCTTCCAGCATTTTAAAGAACAGGTAGTGATTGCTTGGTGCCGAGTTTGTTAATAAAAAAACAGCCGATGCCGAGTTTGCAAGGTGCCGAGTTTGCTGGTGCCGAGTTTGCAAGGTGCCGAAGTGTCCGGTATTCTTGAGCGGCAAGCCTCTGGTGGTGCCACTGGTTACCGATGTCGGTCCACTGTCGGTTCTTGAGCGGCAGGCCTCTGATAGAATGCCACTGGTTACCGATTGGTCCACTGTCGCTTTTTAAGCGGCAGGCCTCTGGTGGTATGCCACTTGTTAGTGATATTGGTCCGCTGTCGGTTTAAAGTGGCAGGCCGCTGATTTTATGCCACATGGCTACCACAGGCAAACTGCCGTTGGTTTTTGGTTGATCATGCTGCTAATCTTGAGCCACCACATGCCACTGGCGATCTGACGGCAGCTTGTGGACTGTGTCAATTTTAGCCTCCTGCTCTAGACCTCCAAGCTACGACATTCCTAGTAATTCATGTCTTTTTTTAAAAATCTAAGTACTTAAAATTGTTATTAGTTTGTCAAAAAGGCACCTACATTTTACAACAAAAACATTACCCAAGGGTTAAATTATATATAGGCCTATGTTCGCTAAAACACCTTTCGATGGCATTTTTCAAGAATTTTTTTAAACATCCGATCAAGGTTTCAGAACTATGTTAAAATAATTTATGTTTGCATGTTATACATCACAGACTTTATTGACAGATAGACGGACAGACAGATATATTTATTTGTTTTTTTAAAGCAACTGACATAATGTTTTTCCCAATATCAAGCCTGATACTTCATTCTTATTTTGGGCAAGGCAGTTTTCCCAAAGGCACCTTGTTGGTGAGGAAAATGAAAATTTGCAGTTGAACATGTCAAGAGGCACCAAGGCAATGACAGTGACATAAATATATGCTCATGGGGCAAGCGGGGCAAAAACATAATTAGGAGGCTTTTGATGTATCTATTTGGTTGTGCATTTTTCCCTCAATCTCGTGGGGGGGAGAGAGGATTTCTGCCTTAATTGTGAAACTGAACAAGTTCCTTTTTGGCAATGTGTTTTGCTGCATTCAACTTATAATCCAAGAACAGCATTTTTAACATGTCCTGTCTGTAGTAAACCTAAATCAATTGGCAGTTGTTGTTAGTTCTCTTTAAGTTTATAAGTATCTCCAGTAGAAACATACCTGCCATTCTAACTAGCTCATTCACAGTTTTGGTATCGATGTTTGCACTTTCAGTGCTTTCATCATCGGAGCTTAACACCTCAGTCAGATCCTCGAATTCTGAAAAAATCAATTTCAATGTGAAAACAAAATATCAAAGAGAGTGAAAATTCCTTGTTTCATTTAACAAAAGTCAACAATCTACACAATTCAATACTAGAAATTACTTGCAGTCAGAAAACTTCGACTACAAGAGTTGTTTTCTCCTTATTTGACCTGATGTTGAAAGCTAAAAGTCTGTTCATATCTTAATTTTTTTATTGACAATGTGTGTTATGGCTGCATATTCAACAACTAATTCTATAGCAGCTTTAAACAAAAAGTTTCATGTCCGAGTTCCATTTCAAAGCTTTTTAAAACCATGTTTAATTGGGAATACTTGTAACAAATCCTCTTTTAAATTGTAAATATCTCCATTTGTGCCCTATTTTTCAGTATCATTTCCTTCCTGTTCCATTTTCGCTGACATGCAATTTCCGCACATTGTTTATCTGTCACATTGGCACCTCTAAGTTAATAAAAGGGGACAAAAGAAAAATCAATCTCAATTTAAACTATAGGAAAAAATAATGTGTAAAAAGCCTTTGATATGTCCTAAACTGCATCAGAGAGCATATGTTAAAAATTCTCCAAGGGCCCTAAAAAGTAGGCCCCGGACCACACGCTGTAAAAGGATTTACCGCTGGTGAAAAGGTATTCTTCAACACTGCTGCTGCAGCCAATGACTGTAGCCGTAGCCAGAGTCATTTGGTTTGGATGCTTAACCTATATTTTTACATCGCTGGATGTGCAGATGGAATAGCAGTCTCTTCAACTGAAGAGGAATTAACTATTGCCTGATTATCATTGACCTTAGAGATTGAGAAATGGTACTATAGTCAGTCAAACAATGTTGGATCAAGAGAAGAACTCTATTATGCGGTGACTGTATTGTTAATATCTATACTCACTGCCTGGTTCAGTCTCTTGCATATATCTAGATGGATAAGCAGATCCCTCTTCAGGATCAACTGTTGTCTGACCGTCCTGAACTGTAAAGATTGAGAAATGGTACTACAGTCAGTCAAACAATTGTGGAACAAGAGAAGACCTCTTTTATGCAATGACTGAATCGTTAATTAATTTAGTGTGGGTTTTTACTACAGGCATTAGTTCTATATTTTACCAATTCTCTTGTATGCTTTGCAATTCTTTTTTTGTTTACAGTCAGAACTAAATGTACATAAGCCAGCTAAACAAGCTACATTATATGCCAATGTTCTGTTTTATGTCTGGGCTTGTAGTCGTGTGTTTCTGTGCGTTACAATTTTTTCTTGTGTAACTGGTGTGACCCACTTGAAGAATGTACAAAAACCTCAAGAAAAGTGAAAATTCCTTATTTTATTCAACAACAGTCAACAATCTACACAATTCAATATTGGAAATTACTTGCAGTCGGAAAACTCTAAACTCAGCCTGAGTTGCTGAATTAGGAAACATGATGTTAACTAGTTCTGGTAGGTCATCAGTCTCCACTACACTACAACTGATTTCCTAGGTATAAAGTTTTTCTAAAATAAAAACAAAACTGCAAGTTGATGCTGCTGCCTATCATTTTACATCACTGGAGGTGCAGATGGAATAGCAGTCTCTTCAACTGAAGAGGAATTAACTATTGCCTGATTATCATTGACCTTAGAGATTGAGAAATGGTACTATAGTCAGTCAAACAATGTTGGATCAAGAGAAGAACTCTATTATGCGGTGACTGTATTGTTAATATCTATACTCACTGCCTGGTTCAGTCTCTTGCATATATCTAGATGGATAAGCAGATCCCTCTTCAGGATCAACTGTTGTCTGACCGTCCTGAACTGTAAAGATTGAGAAATGGTACTACAGTCAGTCAAACAATTGTGGAACAAGAGAAGACCTCTTTTATGCAATGACTGAATCGTTAATTAATTTAGTGTGGGTTTTTACTACAGGCATTAGTTCTATATTTTACCAATTCTCTTGTATGCTTTGCAATTCTTTTTTTGTTTACAGTCAGAACTAAATGTACATAAGCCAGCTAAACAAGCTACATTATATGCCAATGTTCTGTTTTATGTCTGGGCTTGTAGTCGTGTGTTTCTGTGCGTTACAATAATTTGGAACAACTCTAGGTACTTGCTAATGGTAGAGAAGAAAATGGCCTTTTATAGTTTCCCAGTCCAATTTGCCTTCCTTTTTCTCCCATATGAAGGAATAATCTTTTAAATAGCCATTTTTGACCAGAATTTCCACCCTTCTACAGACCCCATGCACCAGCTGCCAAACAACTTTACTAGACCAAAGCAGGTTTTACACGACAATGTGTGCTGGTTCAGTAATAAAATTTAGGCCTGGTTTATAAAAAAACAAAAAACATTAATTGATTAAAATCCAAGTTTACACTTTAGATGAAGAGGTTGACAGTTGGCCAACACTTACCATCTCCAGTAGTAACGGTGGGACCTGGAGTAACTCCAGGACTGGCAACAGATTCACCTGCAGCTGATATCAAACATAAAACTTTTGCAAAAAAGAAGAAGAAACTGCCTCGACTACAAAACTAAATAGCCATTTTTGACCAGTATTTCTACCTATAGCTTGTATATCAATTCGGGACCTTTGTCCCTTTGTTAAACAAATGTAGCATACATTATACAGAATGGACACGCTGCCACTATTGTTCATCATTATATCCGGCTCAATGAAGGGTAAGTCTGAGCATACCAAGATTCCAGTTTCACACAACATCATCAAATCTCATAACTAATTCTGAGAACCTTTGCTGTCTTTCCTTTGTCAAGTCAAGGTTTCATGGTGGCAAATTTTCTAATGAAAACTATTAAACAAGGAGCTTCAAAAATGTGAAGTGGTTAAATGGTAATGGAGAACAAGATGAAGGAAACAGGAGAAACATGATGACATTCTCCAAGGAGGTCAGACCATCTTTGATGGTTGTGTATGTAAATGTATAACGTAGGAATGAACCCTACTGGGTAAAGCGAGACAATGGCGCAGGGGGTCCAGTGTACATAGTGTATAATAGAACTGCTAACCAGACACAATTAACTTTCTCAGAGTACACCAACAGCCAAAATATGATGTCAACATTGCGTACCAAATGCTTAAAGAGGGGCTTCAAGGTCTTGAGTCTTGAGTAGAGTAATTAATCCCTATAGCAGTTCTCGAAGGAAACTATACTGGGATGGTGCATCAGGTGACGTCACTGGTCATTTGTGCAAGTGATGATAAACTAATTAGCAAAGGTGCAAGTAAAAAGCATAGAAATTTACAGGAGCCTGGAGCCAGCGCTAGGCGTTAAAACACCCAGAGCTGGGAGCTAGGGCTAGCTTCTGGAAAGTACCAACAGATGTAGCATACACTGCTGATGGGGGTAGCTGATTCCAAACCTTACTGTGCGTGGGTAGAATGACAACTTGTATGAGTCAATGGATGCATCAGGTATGGTGTATTTGAGCTTGTGGTCCCGTCTGATGAAGTATGTCGATGGATAAATGACTGGTGGCATTAGGGTGTTGACCAAGCGATAGTGGATTTTATAAAACATAGTAGATTGAGCTAGGAGGGGTCGTGTATGTAGCGAGTCCCAGTTTAGTTTTGAAACTAGTGTTGAAACTGAGGTGGTTCTGCGATAGTCATTTGCTACGAAACGAGCTGCCGATCTCTGTATATGTTCAATACGTTTTCGACTATCTATTGTGTGGGGATTCCATGGTTCGGAGGCATATTCAATTTGAGGACGTACCAGTGTTTGATATGCTACAGTTTTGACGTCTTGGGTGCAGTGGGACAGAGTTCTTCGAAGGAGACCGAGTGTGCGGCTAGCCTTATATTGATTATTTGTTGGTGGTGGCTGTTCCATCTTGGATCATTTATGACTGTCACGCCCAGGTATTCATGTTGTTTTACTGAGGTCAATTCCTCACCGTTGATATTGTAATGAAATTGGCTGGGTTTTTGCTCCTTAGTTATGGATAGGGATGAGCATTTCTTGATGTTGAAGTTCATCAGCCATTTGGCAGACCAGTTTCCCAGTGTTGTCAAGTCTTCTTGGATTTTAAGGTGGTCTTCTTGGGAATGAATTTCTCTGTAGACGATGCTATCATCGGCAAACAACCTCATTGTTGAATTTATTTTTTCCTGGATGTAATTTGTGTAAAGGAGAAACAAGACTGGTCCAAGTACAGATCCCTAGGGTACTCCTAAAGTAACACTGCCCCAGGAGGAGTAGGTCCCATTAACTGAAACTGCCTGTTCTCTACCGGTAAGGAATGCTTCGATCCAATTTACTGTGTGTCCCCTAATGCCATAGAATTGGAGCTTGGAGGATAGATGGTGATGTGGCACTTTGTCAAATGCCTTGCTGAAGTTCAGAAAAATAACATCTGTTTGCCCGTGTTTGTGAAGACACTGAGCCCAGTCATGTGTAGCTGATATGAGCTGTGTAGATGTGAACAATTTTTCTCTGAAACCATGCTGGGAATCAATCAATGAGGATGTTGTTTTAGCTCAGGGGTGGATTGCACCAAGTGGTCTTAAACTGGTCTATGCTCTATAGCCGGCTAACTTGAGACACTCTTAGACAGTCTTTATTTATAGACCGATTACAATACCACGGTCTATATTTTAAGCCAGTCTTAAATCTTAAGTCTGTGTTGAGCTGGCTATAATCAGTCTTTGTTTTGTTTTTAAACATGGCGCTACATCTATTAGTTGTTATTGATTTCATGCAAAGAACCCTACGGCAAGGCCATTATATTGATAACAATTACTCGATCTGTATTTTTTCCCAGGCTTTCTTTCTCATCAATATTGTCACCAAATTGCTTAGTTATGACTGCAGAATCTCACTACAGTTCATTTAACCCCCTAAATGTGTCAACTTTGTTGTTTTACTGCAGGCTGGTCGCCTAATGTTTGATCTTTGTCTACCTTTCAATGCCATTGTCGGCCATTGCAACAAACCAAGCTTCATTAGGAATGCTTGTTCGTACATGTGTTTCACTATACTCCTCACTGACTTATCTAAGACTGGCTTATTGCAACAGGCTTAACCACTGACTAAGCTAAGACCGTCCAAGACAGATAGCTGGCTATAACAGACTGGTCTTAGACTGCTGGCTAAGACTGCTTTATTGCAATCCGGCCCAGGTGTTTGGCAATGTGGCTAAGTAGTATATGTTTCAAAACCTTACAGCAAATGCAGGTTAGAGAGATTGGCCTGTAGTTTGATGGATCGGTTTTAGGGCTTTTTTGTGTATAGCAGTTTCTACTAATGCTTGTTTCCACTGTTTGGGGATGACACCCAGGTCATAAGATTGCTGGTAGAGAAAGGCAAGAGCTGGTGCAATTTCTTGTGCAACAGTCTTTAAGAGTTTGGATAGTACTTCATCTGGCCCGGAAGCTTTTGAAGGGTTGAGACTGGCAAGTTGTTTTTCAACCCCAGCGTTTCCTATAGTGATGTTGGTGATGGAGGGGTACGGCGAAGGGCCCTTGTTTGGAGAGTCTTGCGAGGATATTTTAGTGAAGACAGTTTGAAAGTAGTTATTTAGTGACTCAGCTTTGTCACTGTCAGTAGTGCATAATTTTGTTAGTGATCGCAAAGTGTGGGTATGCCAAGGTTTTCAGACCGCATGAGTTTGACGTATGACCAGAAGGTTTTGGGCTCGACAGTTAACTGGCACCAATGACATTTTAGACGTAGTTGCATCTGGCTCGATGAACACTTTTAGTTACTTGATTTCTGTATTTCCGGAAGTCTTGCCAGTAGTTGTTATTGTGGTTTCTACTGGCTTTCTTATAAACAGCCTATCTCGTTTTCTCATTTGGCGCTTTAAATTACTTGAGATCCATGGTAGGTGAAATTTGCCTTTGCTGAACTTCGATGGGACACATTCCTTCATGATGTTGGTGAGACCTTTACTTATTTTGAGCCAATTTGTTTCAACAGAACTGGTACTTGGATTGTTGAGCAGAAAATCCCTGGTGAACTGATTGGTTTTCTGTTTGAGTTCATCTATGAGTTCATCTATATTTGCTTTGTTGAAGCTAAACAGTTCTCTGGGTGGCTTACATTGCGGTTTTAGTTTCATTTTAATATCAAAGGTGATGGATGATGTTGTGGTCTGAGATTCCTGGATTTACTTCAATATTGCTGATGAGTTGAGAGTTTGTTGTGATGATTAGATCCAGAGTGTTGCTTGAAATGGGCCTGGTGATCTTGTTTACCAACTGGGCCATTGAAAACTCTAGAAGCATATCGAGAAGTTTTCAATGGATGCTTGCTGTGCTGTAAGTTTGTAGTGGTGTACGAGCTCCAGTCAATATCTGGGAAATTGAAGTCACCTCCAATAATGATATTTGGGTTGCCACGGCTATGTTTACTCATGAGGTTAGCAAGAGATTTAGACATCTCATCAAGGCTTTTGGTTTTGTTGGTTGGTGGACAGTAGAAGCTACCAATGTATAATGATATATAGCCTGTGAATTGTAGGTTTATCCAGGTTAACTCACAGTTGGGTTGTATCTCTGTGACATCATGATGGGATATAAGAGAGTCCTTTGTAGCTATAAAAATGCCGCCTCCATGGGCATTTTGGTCTTTTCTTGTTACTGTGTAGTTTGGGGGGAAGATAGAGTAGGTGGTAATGTTATCATCAAGCTTGGACTCGCATCCCAAGATGATGTCAGGGTTATGATGTTCAATTGCTGCCTGGCAGACTGCTTTTTGCTTCCTTTCAGGCCATTGCAGTTTAGTTGCATTACTTTGATGGAGCTTTTGCGGTTTTTGGTTGGAGTTGAAAAGCTAAATTTCTTATAATTTTGGTGAGGTGTGGAAGTCATTGGTTTAGGTATACTATGCTCTTGTTGAAACTCATCTTTTCTCAGTGGTGAGAAAGGATTTGAATGAGCAGCTGGCATAGTGGCTATGAGTGAACTGCTGAAACTTTGTTGTTCGCATTTGCAGCATATCCAGGAGAAGCTGGAAGACATGTTGACCAGTGATTTATAACGGTGCATGGCTTGGAATGCCTACACAGAATATGTGACACCACAGAAGCCACAGTTGTCCCATACCAGAGCAGGATCATCATCTGAGACATTGTTGTTACAGATTCCACAGGGGTAGTTAGTGACTGAAGGACCAGGTATTTGATGACCTTTGGTGGAAGTTAAAAATCACTGTTTTGCGTTGAAATTTCTGCAGAGATTGTACAAGCAATACAATGCTACATTTATCAACTTGTCCCAATGTGCTATGTAAGCAAGTGAGCCGGAAAGTGAGGCCACCAAGTTTGTGTAGTACTTTTGATGATGCCAAACCATGGGTGATTTCTGGTTTCAGGTTGTGTGGCTCAGTATTTTGCAGGAGCCCAATAGCTATCAGTGCAGACAAAAACAATTTAAGAGATAACTGATGTCTTAATTTACAGGTTTACATGTTTGACAATTTTCTATGAATTGGTGAACTGGGATTGGTAAAAGTTTAGATCCTACCATTGGTTGAGCGAGTTATTTGTTCGTCTCCTGCCATTTGCATTGCAGAAAGTGAACTCACACGACTGATATGGACGTCGGGATTGTTGTAGAATAGCCGGTTAGTAGTACACATGCAGCAGGTACAGTGTAGTAGAGTGCGCCCTCTACTGGTTGAAGTTTTGATGTTTTTTAGGAGACACACAATGTTGCAGCAAAAGGGTTCAAAATTCCTATTTTATCCTGCTTTTGGACAAAATAAGTATACCAAAGTGACGGCAGGTAATAGAGTTTACCAACTTTAGTAAGAAATAGGATGGATGGATTTTCAATAGAGAAGATTGAGGTGGATTTCCAAGGCAATTTTGAGAGCAGCTGACCAGTGACGTCGCCAACAAGCCAAAATTTAGTTTAGGGGTCCACTCATTTTCCAATAGATGAGTCCTTATGAAAATGAGAAAAATTACAAGTCTCTATACCTCATGTCAAAATGGTGTAAAATGCCACTGTGTTTGATACACTTAAAGTGCAATTTTTGTTCGATGACATCACATTTCAAACATATGGTCTGTCCATTTTTGCTCACTCTTGTATGATAATCAAACAAAATGGTTTTGAATGTGACCAATTGTCTTTGAAATGTACATACCCATTTGTTTTTTATGTCTGATCTGATGACTTCATGTTTGGAATTTCGCTCTGAAAGACTTCAGTATCAAATAAATGACATTTTACACCATTTTAATCTGAGATTAGAGACTTGTAATTTTTCCCCACTTTTATGAAGACTCTATTTATTGGAAATGAGTGCATCACAAAATTGAATTTGACCAAAAACCCCATCCGATAAATTTGTGCTAAAATTGGTCCTAGTTGCTACTTATGATCCTAAGCCCTGTTCAAATCAGTGCAGTATGTATGTACCCCTACATAACAGTCCTTGAGGTTTGTTTCTCAGATGCGCCCCCGCAAGTACAATCTTCAATGAAAGAAAAAAAAATTTCAATCATCACATCCCTCAACATAGGAATCTTTGCAAAGTGCAGAATATAAGAACTAGTTAAACTTATGTGTAAAAATAAGTTTATATATAACTCTCTTTTGGAAGGAAGACGTGTGAACACTATAAACTTCCACAAAACCAGAAAATGGATGCCTGAAAAAACACTCACCAATCAGATAAATTTGTGCTTAAATTGGCCCTTACAGTTACTACTAATGATCCTAAGCATTGTTCAAATTATTGTGGAAATATTTAAGACCAGCTACTGAAGTACCCACTAAAAAATAAAAACCATTTCTTAAAATGTCCTGCTCATATTTACCTCTGAAACAAGTACTACCTGCAATAAAAGAAACATACATTTCAATCATCACATCCCTCAACATATGAGTCTTTGAAAAGTGTAGGATTCTAAGAACTGGTAAAGTTTATGTGTAAAATTCAGTTTGTATATAACTCTCTTTTGGAAGGAAGCGTTGATTCTGAAAAGCACTGTGATTGTTAAACAGTAAATGCTGGAAGACATGTATGAACACTATAAACTTCCACGAAACTAGAAAATAGATGCCTGAAAAAACACTCACTTGCCCAATCAAAGAGGGACAAGGGATAACATATATCATTCTTGAAATCTCCCTTTTTAGACTGCCACCTTTGTAAAACAAATGTTGTATTCGGCATTTGGAGGTAAGTCTGAGATTTCACCATGGCCGTGGCTTATGGCCAAGGTTTGGCTGATTAATGGTGACGAACACAAACAACATTTTTTCGAAAGAGAAAAAGAAAACGTAGTTATGTATATATCCATATCCAATGAAACCATTGGGTTGTGCCTGTCTTTACGGATAATGACATGAGACCAGTCCAGTATCTGATTTACTTATTAGTCATCCCACAAGTCGCTACTGTTCAGAATTGTTTAATAAATTTACTTTAGGGTCCGTTTACTTTAAAATACAACAGCACCAGCAGAATGCAAGTTATTATTATTATTATTATTGGTTTATTCACACCATATTGCAGCCCGAAGGCTGAATTGCACAGTGGTTACAATAGGTAAAAACATCAATACACAGAAGGAAGTTAAAAAATTACATAGACTATAAAAACTGGGTGAACTGTACTGGGTGAAATTTGGTGAATCTTGCAAAGGGGCAAGGAGGCAATTGCCTATGTAAGAAATCAGGCCTTCACTTAAAAACATTTCACCAACTGGCAGTTGTTCTTTCTATACACAACAAACATGAGGAATAATTGGAAAAATGACACCAGTCATCATGATTGGTACTTACCCCTGCACCAATTATTGCAACAAACTTTTATGCAACACATTTGCCAACAATTACAAATACATGGACGTCCTGAAACAAAACATAGAAAAAGCATGTTTTATTTTCTTCTAATAATGACAGCAGTGTAATGAGTGATTTAATTTTATATCTTAAATTTAAAAGCTATCTCAGCTTAAAAACTCAACAGGTCATCCTCCCTTCTGTTTGCACCAATTGTCTGTTTCGGTTTAGCAGACTTTACAAAGAGATATCACATATGAAAAAGGTAATGGCAAATGCAATTCATGTATGTCACTGCATAAAGTAAATGGACAACATTGGTAATTGTCAAAGTTGAAGCGCCATGAGCGTCACTGAGTGACGGACCTGAGCGCGAAGAAGCCACTATTATTATTATTATTATTAAAGACCAGTAATGCACACTTTATGTGAACTGAAGTATAAGCCTACATGGCGCACCCAAGAAGGGGGAGGGTCTGTTGGGCTTGAGCCTCCCCCAAGAGGGTCCCTGAAAAAAAGAAGGGGAAGGAACAACAAAAGAAGGGGGAGGAACAACAAAAGAAGGGGGAGGAACAACAAAAGAAGGGGGAGGAACAACAAAAGAAGGGGGAGGAACAACAAAAGAAGGGGGAGGAACAACAAAAGAAGGGGGAGGAACAACAAAAGGAGGGGGAGGAACAACAAAAGGAGGGGGAGGAACAACAAAAGAAGGGGGAGGAACAACAAAAGAAGGGGGAGGAACAACAAAAGAAGGGGGAGGAACAACAAAAGAAGGGGGAGAAACAACAAAAGAAGGGGGAGGAATAACAGAAAGGAAGGAGAAAAGGCGGAAGAGTGTGTGTAATCCTTTTCACAATAAATAAGGGGTAATAAAAGTGGTAAAAGCCTTGAGGGATATTTTTTGAAACTCGTCAAATGGTTTGACAAGTCTTGATAAGTCTTGATATTGCTAGATTTAATGTGGCTGAGGAGCGATTGCGATCGCGAACTACATTTTACGACATGTATGCACCATAAGACAATGTAACGCATTTATGTTGTGACTGTGTGATACACAGTAATGCAGTACGCCGTAACATTTGGTCCCCTATCGTCAATCACACAACACAGCAAGTCTATATGTCCAAGCTAAAACGAACAGGCCACACGCTGTCATTGGCCGTTGATTACCATATTCATAAGAAAGCTTGGCTAGACTCTGACTCACTGCACGTTCACAACCGAGGAAAAATTACCTGTACACCGTGGTTCGGCCTGCGGATTCTGTACTATACACAGCCTTGGAGTAATTATAAGGCTATTGTAACAAGAATTTGTCCACAGATTCTTCTCAGCAGAACACAACAAAAACACACAGCAGGACACAGTTTTCTCGGTCAATTCTTTACTGGTTTATTCAACACGTCCCTACTCCAAGACTCACATGACAAGAAGAACGTTTAGGCCACGTCTTCCCAACGAGACGGGTGTCCCAGCCGTTCAGCGAGGGGCCCGCTGCGACACAGCTCTAACAACGGTGCCGTGTCACAGCGCCCTCCAGGAGGCCGCTCGGTAACACGGCTCCCACCGAGCCCGTGCTGGCGCCCTCTCGCTGAACGGTCTGGGCCAAACGCTACACTGCCCCCTCCAAGAACACTGCTTGTCCCCAAGCAGGCAGCGAACTCCCGTCCCGGTGGGAACACGCAACAACAACAACAACAACAACAACAAAAAGGCTGGCAAGTCTGTCCTACTATGGCTGTTGGCCTTGTGTCTCTGGTCCGGCCGTCCCCGGCGGTGGCTGTCGCTGGGTCTCCGTCGGTTCCCACTCCATCCGCTCCATCCTCCACTCGTTCCGCAGGTGCGGAGCTGATTCACAGGCTCCGCTCCATAGGTTTGTACAGTGCGGGGCTGAGCCGTTGGCTCCGTTCCATGGGGTTGTTTGCGGAGCTGATTGACAGGCTCCGCACAATAGAATTGTGTAGTGCGGAGCTGAGCCGTGGGCTCTGCTCCATTGGTTTGCACAGTGCGGAGCTGATTCACAAGCTCCGCTCCATAGGGTTGTGCAGTGCGGAGCTGAGCTGTGGGCTCCGCTCCATTGGTTTGTACAGTGCGGAGCTGATTGACAAGCTCCGCTCCATAGGGTTGTGTAGTGCGGAGCTGAGCCGTGGGCTCTGCTCCATTGGTTTGTACAGTGCGGAGCTGATTGACAAGCTCCGCTCCATAGGGTTGTGTAGTGCGGAGCTGAGCCGTGGGCTCTGCTCCATTGGTTTGTACAGTGCGGAGCTGATTCACAAGCTCCGCTCCATAGGGTTGTGTAGTGCGGAGCTGAGCCGTGGGCTCTGCTCCATTGGTTTGTACAGTGCGGAGCTGATTCACAAGCCCCGCTCCATAGGGTTGTGTAGTGCGGAGCTGAGCCGTGGGCTCTGCTCCATTGGTTTGTACAGTGCGGAGCTGATTGACAAGCTCCGCTCCATAGGGTTGTGTAGTGCGGAGCTGAGCCGTGGGCTCTGCTCCATTGGTTTGTACAGTGCGGAGCTGATTCACAAGCTCCGCTCCATAGGGTTGTGTAGTGCGGAGCTGAGCCGTGGGCTCTGCTCCATTGGTTTGTACAGTGCGGAGCTGATTGACAAGCTCCGCTCCATAGGGTTGTGTAGTGCGGAGCTGAGCCGTGGGCTCTGCTCCATTGGTTTGTACAGTGCGGAGCTGATTCACAAGCTCCGCTCCATAGGGTTGTGTAGTGCGGAGCTGAGCCGTGGGCTCTGCTCCATTGGTTTGTACAGTGCGGAGCTGATTCACAAGCTCCGCTCCATAGGGTTGTGTAGTGCGGAGCTGAGCCGTGGGCTCTGCTCCATTGGTTTGTACAGTGCGGAGCTGATTGACAAGCTCCGCTCCATAGGGTTGTGTAGTGCGGAGCTGAGCCGTGGGCTCTGCACCATTGGTTTGTACAGTGCGGAGCTGAGCCGTGTGCTCCGCTCCATAGGTTTGTACAGTGCGGAGCTGAGCCGTGTGCTCCGCTCCATAGGTTTGTGCAGTGCGGAGCTGAGCCGTGTGCTCCGCTCCATTGGTTTGTGCAGTGCGGAGCTGAGCCGTGGGCTCCGCTCCATAGGTTTGTGCAGTGCGGAGCTGATTGACAGGCTCCGCACAAAAGAAATGTGCGGGGTCGAGTTGAATCAAATTCTCTGTCTCATAGGCCTGTGCTGTCAGCCTCTGGTCAACAAGACCACGCACTTCCGTGCCGTGACTTCGTGGCTCCTGGGCCCGCTGCGGTGTAGACTGGGCATCCCCCATGTGGGCACGCTCCCGGAAGAAAGGCCCCGAAGAAAGCTGCTCCACAACCGCATGTCCGGGGTGAGGATGGCCCAGTTCCGAAAAGAGCCGCGCTCTGATGTCTCCCGCCGAATGCCACGGGGAGGGGAAGGTCGGTTCCGTGTGGGACCGCCCCAACCCCTCCCTGGTCTCTGGGGCATGCTGCGGAGAGGCACAGAACTGCTTCCTTGGAACCCGCTCCGATCCTTCCCCCCTCACGTCGGTGCTCCGTCGCCCCGACCCTTCCGCCCCTCTCATGTCGGTGCTCTGTTGAGAGAACCAGAACGATTCTGTGAGGGATCGCCCCGACCCCTCCAGCCCCCTCGTGTCTGTGCTCTGTTGAGAGAGCCGGAACGATTCCGAGGGATCGCCCCGACCCCTCCGCCCACTTCGTGCCGGTACGTTGCGGAGTGAGCCGGAACGATTCCGTGTGGTACCGCTCCGACCCCCCGCGCCCACCTGACCCGACGTGGACGTGACTCTACTGACCTTAAGAACCTGTGGCTGACCCCCCTCATCTCCACTGTTGCTCCTACCGGCCTCTCCCAGCCCTAGGAATGATAAAATCTCATCCACTGTAGACCACAATGGCCCACCCATTGTCTGAGTCTGGCTCGGCGTGTCCCCAGCATCTGCTGAGTCTGACGCCAAACTACCCAACACACGTGAAAACCCCCACAGAGAAAACAATCTTTTTACCTGATTCCAGTGTCTTGCTAGTGCTCCTGCCGTCCCGTCGCTGCCACCAATGTAACAAGAATTTGTCCACAGATTCTTCTCAGCAGAACACAACAAAAACACACAGCAGGACACAGTTTTCTCGGTCAATTCTTTACTGGTTTATTCAACACGTCCCTACTCCAAGACTCACATGACAAGAAGAACGTTTAGGCCACGTCTTCCCAACGAGACGGGTGTCCCAGCCGTTCAGCGAGGGGCCCGCTGCGACACAGCTCTAACAACGGTGCCGTGTCACAGCGCCCTCCAGGAGGCCGCTCGGTAACACGGCTCCCACCGAGCCCGTGCTGGCGCCCTCTCGCTGAACGGTCTGGGCCAAACGCTACACTATTCATTGACAAGTTTTGCTGATAGATGCGAGGTGATGCAACTTGCGTGCGATGCAGGACAAAGTTCATTGATTTTTTTCCTAATGTGCGTGGTCAACAAACAGTGATCGCTGAAATCGAGAATATGTCGGTGCAAAGCTCTAAAAAAACGATCCTCAAATCAAGAATTCATGAAAATGGTTGTTCGAAGAAAATACCAAAAGGGCAGATAAGATCGTCCAAGCACGCAATTTTTCTTCTGTTTTTCAGAGTTTATTTTAACGCTCGGCATAATTAATTTGTGGGAGTAAATTGTTCTTTGAGCCCGTTGATGTTGCAGAAATATTTCCAGTAAAATTAAAAGATCGATATGGATTAGAAGTGCTTAAAAAGTGTGTCTATTTCTCCGAGTTTGTTAAGTAGGATGTGATGTGGCATTGTGTCAAATGCAATTGAAACATGTTTAAGAAAACCATATAAAGAATTACATCTCAAAAAATGGATGGTACGTTTTACGATAATCAAGACAAAGATTTAGGATATTTTAGTTAATATTGAACTTTGAGAGGTTAGGTTTGTAGTGAGATTAGAGCAATATTTGATGGTGTAAGCTTAAAGTTTACCAAAAAAAGAAAGAAAAATTGTTAAGAGCAGAGAGGGGTCTGGACCCCCTGGATCCACACCTGTTAAGACAGGCAGAGAATAACACTCCTTTACATTGATGTCTACCTCCATGTATACTTGCTTACCTGTATTTGTTGCCGAGTCATTATGAGCATCTTCTGAATTAACAGTAAACACAAAAACACATAAAAGTAAACTATTTTGAAACTGTAACTATATATTTAGCTGAAATATGTTTCCCCTAATTAAAAGCACTCTGGATATTTTATCCCTATTACTGATTTTGAGCATTTTTTTTAGGGTGACCTTTCCTCTTGTATGTGTGTCCAGAATATAACTGGCCTTAGCCTCGAATGCTGTGACTCATTCATGGCCTTGGAATCTGAGACCCAAGAGTCAGACTTACCCTTGAAGGTTGTGAATTTGACTACAACACCAATTTTTCATTTTGTTTTAATGTTATTTTTATCAATTAATTTGTATAATATAATTTTTTTTATTGTATTTATAATACAAAAGGCCATAAGTATTTTTTTCAAGAATTGTGTATAAATAAAATTCAAAAAGAAGATTTGGCCTGTGGATTTTTTTCCACAGAACTTGGGAAAGTACTGCTTAACACACATCGTGTAGGGTAAAAACAAATTTTTAAATTCTTTTTCCCTGATGCAAAAAATAACATCTATTAAATTGTTTGGTACCCGCTGCCAATGATTCGAACTGCCTGTGAAATTCCACCTTGAGACATGCGGTCGGAATTAACCTCTGGGGAACCTCAGAGCGCTAACACAACTTATTGTTACAATACTTTATCTTAATATGAAGAAGGGGCGTGTAAGTTCCTTGAACAAGGTGTACAAAGTTAAAGAAATATTTTGACAAAGTACATTTACTTGCAACTATAACCCCAAAACCCGAAAAACTGTGTGAATCCCATTTTGTTAAATATATTTGTTTTAACTTTTTTTCTTCATCCCCTCCAACTCTTCTCCAACTCTTCTCCAGAAGATAACTCAAAATTGAAATTGAATTTAATCTTGAAACTTGGCACAAACTTGAACCTCAATATGAGGACAGCACTAATTCATTGACATCATTATTATGTCACCGGGTGTCAAATTACAAGGTTTTTAAGAATTAAATAATTAAATCTTTGAAAATCTGAATCAAATCACAAATAAGAGGCCGGCGGTTGCTTTTTGCAGAATCATATAGGTCTTTATTTTTTGTCAGGGGCATGACCTCACACGAACTCTTCTTCCGGTCGAAACCGGAAGTGCCTTGTAATTTAAAAGTGGCAATTTTGTATGAGTTGTTTTTAACGATGTTGTAGACTGTTGGCAATTGTGTCTGGTAAAAAAAACAAAAGACTGTAACGTCACAAAATTCAAAAGCAATCTCTAGCTGCAGGTTAAAAACAGTTTTACTATAGGTGTCTGTGGCAAAGTTAAGGAGAATCTTTTCGAAATTGGTAAACATTATGATGTTTATGCAGACAACATATTTGAGTCGTAGATTGATGACGTCATCATGTGGCACATGCCTTAAAGGTGCACTTTTTGATGCTGTGTGTCTTCTAAACCAAACAGACGACTGAGTTGAAACATGGTGTATAATGTTAGACAATTACCATGGCTAGTGAAATTTGAAATGACGTCATGATGACGTCATCAAATGATTTATTAGATCTAAGTTTAGTATTTGAAAAAATCATAACTCCTAGACCAGACATTGGGTTTTTAGTAATCTATACATCATCAGAAAGCTGTTCAAAAACTTAATATATGATACACAGAGTGTGACCCCATTTGACCTTGTCTTCCGGTTAAAACCAGAAATTGAAGTTTAGTAACGGAAAAGATCATAACTGCTCCTGAACCATACATTGATTAATTACAATCTTTAGGCCGATCATCATCGGAAATGTCTTGACCTCAACAAAAGAATGTGACCCCATACATGTATGTATCACATCAAATGTTTTGGGGAGACTGTTTCCGTTTGTCGAGTGATCGAAAAAGCACAGGATGAAAGTTTGTGACACGTTTTTTTAAATTTATTTTTATTTATGTAAACAAATTGTTCTCCTTGCAAGTCTACTCCTATAGTCTTGGTTATAAGACCATGGTGTTTGCGCGTATACACAATCAGTACCATCAACAATCTTTTCATCGATTCAATGAAATTGTTCACATATTAACACAACACTACCCCAATGACCCGAACACCTAGTGTTTGTTTTCACAAACACTAAATTCTACTTGTTCAGCTGTTGTTGCTTTAGAGTAAGATTTGCTATACTTTGCATTGTCAGTCAACAATCTAAAGGTCTGTGGTGACACCATTGTCATAATATCTCTTATGAGCTGAGGTGGTTCTCAAGAAGAAAAACACAAATGGAAACATTTACTTACCTTCGGAGCACGCTCCTTTACAACAAGGACCTAAAGTAAGCAAATCATAAAACGAAAGGTTAAAGGAACATCTGCAGGGCTTGAATTGTAAGAAACCTCACAAGAAACAAGAAAAACTGTAGTTCATAAACTTGAGATTTCAGCATACCATGGCGGATTATTGGCTAGGGCTTACAGCAAGGGTTTAGAGGATTCACAGTGCACACAGAATTTTCATGAAAAAGAATTGAAAATCCCAGAACATTTGTTGTCTTTACTTGGTTAGGTCATGGTTTCATTGTCACAACGATGTTCTTAACAACAAAAATATTCCTGAAATACTAAAAACTAATCCTGCGGGTGAGCACGGAAAATTCTTCTGGAATTTCCAGCAGTAAGTGGTTTAGGGCAATAGTAGATCTATAGATCTATTGATGAAAACTGTACTTACATAATGATGAGCAAAAGCCACATATTTTGGAATGACTCGCAGCAGTCGCGGTTACTTCACTAGCCATGATAGACCCTGGGAAAAAAGCAGGAACATTTTATTGACTGTACAAGATCTGACCAACATGTGTAGGCTTTGATAATAGACTTTTCAGGTAATTTAACAACAATTTTGCACTGTTTTCACAGTTTTCTCAAGCCATTAATGCCACAGATTCCATCATACATTCATGACACTCCAGATTTCTCCCATCAAATCTCAGGTATTCAGAACCAGGTCCCCAACACAGCTATCAATCATGGTACTTTTAATCTGTCCTCTTTGTACACCAACATTCCAAAGATGAAGGGATTACTGCCTGCTCTTCAGCTCTGGCTAAGAGAGATCACACGTCATCGCCCATTTCTGACATTGTATCCCTCGTGCAACATGTTCTAACTAAACAAAACTTGTCTACATGTATGTACATACTGCAATGGGTATACACGTATGGCACAATCAATGGCCTGCCTATTCATGAACCAACTTGAACAGCCCGTGTTGGCGTGGATCAGCCCTGTGCCGTCCCTGGGTCTGGTGGCGCTATATCGATGACATCTTTTTCATCCGGATAGTGATGAATTTATAGCCTCACAGCATTTATTAACCACATAAATTCCATCCATAGAGGACCACCAATTTCAGGAGCAAATACTAAACCACAGATATCCACTTTCTAGATGTCAAGGTTCTAAAGACGAATAATGGCTTAATCACAGATCTCTTTGATAAACCCACAGATAAACATCAATATGTCCACTCCATCATCTGTAACCCCGACACTTCAAAACCAGCATTGCCTACTATATGCTGGTTTTGCAGTGTCAGGGAGACAGCTGGTGGAGTGGAGACTCCGTCGAATCTGTTCTATAATGACTCTGATTTTATCCACCACTCACAGGAACTTACAAAACACCTTGCCATGAACGAATAATGAAAAAAAAAAACACATGTGGCAATACCTGCTCCGAGAGAATCGTAATAAAAAATAATCACATTACGTCGATTTACAGAATTTTTTTTAAGATTACCGGTAAACCCTTGGATTGGGATATGATCTTATGTAGAAGATTGCTTTCCTTCGGGCTTGATGTACTTCTGGCCGTTTATGTACAGATCCCCGTTACGAAATACGGGCCTGCCACTGGATTCGTAGGCTTTCTTCATGACATCCCGCAGGTCTCGCTTTTTGACAACATCGACGGCAGGAAGATCTTGCAGGAGAAACAAGGGCGAGTTGGCAAGGGCTCGTTTGGCGTTCCTCAGGACCTGTAGTCGCTCCGTCCGGTACAGGAATTTGACAAGGATATGACGAGGTTTATCTGTCAGATCTGATGCAGATCTTGCTGAGCGACCAGTCCGATGTGCATTCTCGATTGCAATGTTTGGCATGTCGAATTTGGTTGTAAATATGTCACTTGCCGTTTCGTAGGGTACTGCTGGATTCTCATTAAGGGTCTCCGGCACTCCACCAATTCTCAGATTAAAGCCCCTAGAGTAGCGTTCTTGTTGTAGACTAGCCTCCTGAAGCTTATTAACTTTGGTCAGGGCCTCTTCCACTTGCTTCGCCATCTTGGAAGCCCGTTCGGCAAATAATATATTTTCTGCTTGAAGATCTTCCACAGATTTGTTAGTGAATGTGATAGATTTCTCCATCTCTTCATGATTTTCCTCCATCTTTCCCATCCTGGTGAGTAGATCCCGTTGATTATTAATAACTTGATCTAGCTTACCATGAATATCAGCTGCCATGTTCTTGATTTCCCGCCGCAGGCAAGAAATCTCATTGTCCGATGGGGGGCATTGTGATCTTGTGGTCGGCCCTTGGTCATCTGACGTGCTTGGCGCGGGAAGATCAGTACTCGGGACATCGGTTGACACATTTGAGCCCTTATTTTTATCCTTTTTCGGCGGCATGGTGGCGATATTAGAGTCTGCTTGCTGGTATAGAGCAGTGACGGTGAAAAAATCGAGGTTTAATGAAGAGATGGAGTAGATATTGGCAGACTCTCACGGAGCAAGGAAAAAACACGTCCGTTCAGTTCAACATTTCCGTTCATAATGGACTGAATCGTTAAGATCAAAAGTAGCCAAGAAACTGCTGATTACTCACTGGGTTGTGTCAGTGTTGGAGCATTTTCATTGTTGTGTTCTGTAAGTGCAGATGGACGAGCAGTCTGCTGAGGTGTTTTTGGATGACTTTCTATCAATGTAAAATTGGAAAAATCTGTGATTGTTTCTATATTTCTTCAAACAATTTTTGATCATGAATAGATCCCAAATACATATATATATACACCGTGATGTGTCCTAGATTAAAACCACAGCAAGTTAGCAGGAAAACATGTGTAGAACAAAAGGTCCAAATGGTTACTGAGAATGTTATTGTTTTTTAAAACTTAAGAAAGTGTGGATCTTTCTACTGGCATCAATTATATATTTTACCCATCCTCTTAAAAGCTTTTCAATTCTGTCTTCAACTCTTTACAGTAAAAACTAACTGTACAAGCCAGCTTAACAATTAAGCTAAAACATCAATGTTCTGTTTTATGGCTGAGTTTAAAGTCCTATTGGTAATTGCCAATAGTAGAAAACAAATGGCTTATTATAAAGATCCCAGTTCAATCTGCCTTCCTTTTTCTCCCTTGTAAAGCAACAATCTTTTAAATAGCCATTTTTGACCAGTATTTCTACCTAGTATAACTTGTACGTACATTGTATATCTACCCAGCTATTCCATTGTGTAGCATGCACAGGCATGCACCTATCTGTGCTACACTTCATTTCAACCATACAAAGAGAAACAGAAGGTGCTGGAAATTGGGCTGGCAATCTCCTAGATTCGGGACCTATGTCCCTTTGTTATACAAATGTAGCATACATTATACAGAATGGACACGCTGCCACTATTGCTCATCATTATGTCCGGCTCAATGAAGGGTAAGTCTGAGCATACCGAGATTCCAGTTTCACACAACATCATCAAATCTCATAACTAATTCTGAGAACCTTTGCTGTCTTTGTCAAGTTAAGGTTTCATTGTGGCAAATTTTCTAATGAAAACTATTAAACAAGGAGCTTCAAAAATGTGAAGTGGTTAAATGATAATGGAGATATAAACAAGATGAAGGAAACAGGAGAAACATGATGACATTCTCCAAGGAGGTCAGACCATCTTTGATGGTTGTGTATGTAAATGTATAACGCAGGAATGAACCCTACTGGGTAAAGCGAGACAATGGCGCAGGGGGTCCAGTGTACATAGTGTATAATAGAACTGCTAACCAGACACAATTAACTTTCTCAGAGTACACCAACAGCCAAAATATGATGTCAACATTGCGTACCAAATGCTTAAAGAGGGGCTCCAAGGTAAGCCACTCATTTTCCAATAGATGAGTCCTTATGAAAATGAGAAAAATTACAAGTCTCTATACCTCATGTCAAAATGGTGTAAAATGCCACTGTGTTTGATACACTTAAAGTGCAATTTTTGTTCGATGACATCACATTTCAAACATATGGTCTGTTCATTTTTGCTCACTCTTGTATGATAATCAAACAAAATGGCATTGAATGTGACCAATTGTCTTTGAAATGTACATACCCATTTGTTTTTTATGTCTGATCTGATGACTTCATACTTGGAATTTCACTCTGAAAGACTTCAGTATCAAATAAATGACATTTTAATCTGAGATTAGAGACTTGTAATTTTTCCCCACTTTCATGAGGACTCTATTTATTGGAAATGAGTGCATCACAAAATTGAATTTGACCAAAAACCCCATCAGATAAATTTGTGCTAAAATTGGTCCTAGTTGCTATTTATGATCCTAAGCCCTGTTCAAATCAGTGCAGTATGTATGTACCCCTACATAACAGTCCTTGAGGTTTGTTTCTCAGATGCGCCCCCGCAAGTACAATCTTCAATGAAAGAAAAAAAAATTTCAATCATCACATCCCTCAACATAGGAATCTTTGCAAAGTGCAGAATATAAGAACTAGTTAAACTTATGTGTAAAAATAAGTTTATATATAACTCTCTTTTGGAAGGAAGACGTGTGAACACTATAAACTTCCACAAAACCAGAAAATGGATGCCTGAAAAAACACTCACCAATCAGATAAATTTGTGCTTAAATTGGCCCTTACAGTTACTACTAATGATCCTAAGCATTGTTCAAATCACTGTGGAAATATTTAAGACCAGCTACTGAAGTACCCACTAAAAAATAAAAACCATTTCTTAAAATGTCCTGCTCATATTTACCTCCGCAACAAGTACTATCTGCAATAAAAGAAACATACATTTCAATCATCACATCCCTCAACATATGAGTCTTTGAAAAGTGTAGGATTCTAAGAACTGGTAAAGTTTATGTGTAAAAATCAGTTTGTATATAACTCTCTTTTGGAAGGAAGCGTTGATTCTGAAAAGCACTGTGGTTGTTAAACAGTAAATGCTGGAAGACATGTATGAACACTATAAACTTCCACGAAACTAGAAAATAGATGCCTGAAAAAACACTCACTTGCCCAATCAAAGAGGGACAAGGGATAACATATATCATTCTTGAAATCTCCCTTTTTAGACTGCCACCTTTGTAAAACAAATGTTGTATTCGGCATTTGGAGGTAACTCTGAGATTTCACCATGGCCGTGGCTTATGGCCAAGGTTTGGCTGATTAATGGTGACGAACACAAACAACATTTTTTCGAAAGAGAAAAAGAAAACGTAGTTATGTATATATCCAATGAAACCATTGGGTTGTGCCTGTCTTTACGGATAATGACATGAGACCAGTCCAGTATCTGATTTACTTATTAGTAATCCCACAAGTTGCTACTGTTCAGAATTGTTTAAGAAATTTTCTTCAGGGTGAGTTTACTTTAAAATACAACAGCACCAGCAGAATGCAAGTTAGGCATTAACAACAAATTTTTGTACTGGGTGAAATTTGGTGAATCTTGCAAAGGGGCAAGGAGGCAATTGCCTCTGTGAGAAATCAGGCCTGCACTTAAAAACATTTCACCAACTGGCAGTTGTTCTTTCTATACACAACAAACATGAGGAATAATTGGAAAAATGACACCAGTCATCATGATTGGTACTTACCCCTGCACCAATTATTGCAACAAACTTTTATGCAACACATTTTCCAACAATTACAAATACATGGACGTCCTGAAACAAAACATAGAAAAAGCATGTTTTATTTTCTTCTAATAATGACAGCAGTGTAATGAGTGATTTAATTTTATATCTTAAATTTAAAAGCTATCTCAGCTTAAAAACTCAACAGGTTATCCTCCCTTCTGTTCGCACAAATTGTCTGTTTCGGTTTAGCAGACTTTACAAAGAGATATCACATATGATTTAATAAAGAAAGACCTACAGTCTAACTGCCCTACGCATACCTCACGGTATACAGGAAACGTTAAAGACACCACCATGGAGTAAAGAATTTCACTGTTCCAAAGTATGCATAGAATGAGTGTACCGACTAGTTATACTAGACATCAGATACACTCGGCATGAAGGGAGGAAAAATTTAAAAATATACGAAGCTAAGTTTTGGTCATTTTATGAAAAGTATTGTGTGGAGGAGGCACAAGAAAAAAAGAGGTGTGGTTGGGGACGCTTAATGTGGTGCATGATTCCTGATTAAGTTCATTTCCAAGTGTTAAATTAAAAAACTTGTGACCATATTTAGTTTGTGAAACCCGACTTACTCCATGAAACCTGACTTACTACACGGAACCTGAGGTTGTCATTGATTTTTGTCCTAATGTGCGTGGTCAACGAGCAGCGATCGCTGAATTGAGAATATGTTCAAGAATTCATAAAAATGGTTGTTTGAAGAAAATACCAAAAGGGCAGATAAGATCGTCCAAGCACGCAATTTTTCTTCTGTTTTTCAGGGTTTTTTTTTTACGCTCGGCCTATTTGAGCCCATTGATGTTGCAGAAATATTTGCAGAAATATTTCCAGTAAAATTAAAAGATCGAAATGGATTAGAAGTGCTTAAAAAGTGTGTCTATTTCTCCGAGTTTGTTAAGTAGGATGTGATGTGGCATTGTGTCAAATGCAATTGAAACATGTCTAAGAAAACCATATAAAGAATTACATCTCAAAAAATTGATGGTACGTTTTACGATAATCAAGGCAAAGATGTAGGATATTTTAGTTAATATTGAACTTTTAACACTATGTGAGGTTAGGTTTGTAGCGAAATTAGAGCAATATTTGATGGTGCAAGCTTAAAGTTTACAAAAGAAAAAAATCAAAAGCACCCTCTAGCTGCAGGTTAAAAACAGTTTTAAAACACACTTTTAGTACTTGTGGCAAAGTTTAGGAGAATCTTTTCGAAATTTGTAAACATATTGACGTTTATGCAGACAACATATTTGAGTCATAGATTGATGACGTCATCATGTGGCACGTGGCACGTGGCACATGCCTTAAAGGTGCACTTTTTGAAGCTGTGTGTCTTCTAAACCAAACAGACGACTGAGTTGAAACATGGTGTATAATGTTAGACAATGACCATGGCTAGTGAAATTTGAAATGACGTCATGATGACGTCATCAAATGATTCTTCATAATGTTTTATTAAATCTAAGTTTAGTATTTGAAAAAATCATAACTCCTAGACCAGACATTGGGTTTTTAGTAATCTATACATTGTCATCAGAAAGGGATTCAAAAACTTAATATATGATACACAGAGTGTGACCCCATTTGACCTTGTCTTCCGGTTAAAACCAGAAATTGAAGTTTAGTAACGGAAAAGATCATAACTCCTGAACCATACATTGAATGATACAATCTTTAGCCCTTCATCGATCAAAACTGTCTTTTAAACCTCAACGAACGCTACAAAAGAATGTGACCCCATATAACGTAAAATGTTTTGGGGAGATTGTATAAAATACGTTTCTGTTTGTCCAGCAATCGAAAAAGCACAGGATGAAAGTCCTGTGAAGACAACAGTGCCCTCCAGTGACACGTTTTTTTATTTTTATTTTTTATTTATGTAAACAATTTGTTCTCCTTGCATGTCTACTTGGTTCTAAGACCATGGTGTTTGCGCGTGTACACAATCAACAATCTTTTCATCGATTCAATGAAATTGTTCACATTATTAACATAACACATAACCACAATGACCGAAACACCTAGCCCTGGCGGCTTTTCACTTTCGTATTATACTACAGTGACGTCCTGGATATCAAGGTCCATTTCTGGGGCGGAAAATTTCCAAAGCTTTATACAATCTTACCTGCAAGAAGCTACTAATTTCACCGGATTCACATTCCATGGCAGCATACATTTTTCTGCAGTGGGTTTTGGAAGTCATACATTCCTCATAAATCTGTCACTTTCGTGAAATAATAAAGCTCTCAACGTTAAGAAAATACCTGTTTTGTTCGTCTTCTCAGTGTCTGTCAAGCGTACGCACACATTCGCGTGTAAGACGCACGATGCATGACGTGCATTGCATTTGCATGTTAACACTGGGCAGTCAAGATACTGTGACCAAAAAGTGCGATACAAATTTGGCGCGTTTTGCGGTATGCGTAATCCGCCTGCGCAGACACACACGAACAGACAAAAGCACACGCGTCATGGCTTTTCTTAAAAAACTGTGTTTAAAGTTTACAGAATTTCTTAATGTTGAGAGCTGCATTATTTCACGAAAATGACGGATTAATGAGAAAAATATGACGTCCAAAACCGACCGCAGAAAAATGAATGCTGCCATTGAATGTGAATCCGGTGAAATTAGTGGCTTCTTGCAGGTAAGATTTAAGTTATGAAGCTTTGAAAAATTTCCGCCCTAGAAACAGGCCCTAATATTTAGGACTCTGTACCTGTGTACAGCACAGAGGAAGAGTCCTATATAGGGCTACCGAACACCTAGTGTTTGTTTTCACAAACACTAAATTCTACTTGTTCAGCAGTTGTTGCTTTAGAGTAAGATTTGCTACTTTGCATTGTCAGTCAACAATCTAAAGGTCTGTGGTGACACCATTGTCATAATATCTCTTATGAGCTGAGGTGGTTCTCAAGAAGAAAAACAAAAATGGAAACATTTACTTACCTTCAGAGCACGCTCCTTTACAACAAGGACCTAAAGTAAGGAAATCATAAAACGAAAGGTTAAAGGAACATCTGCAGGGCTTGAATTGTAAGAAACCTCACAAGACACAAGAAAAACTGTAGTTCATAAACTTGTAGGTACAGTACATAAAACTCTTTTGGGAAAAATTGGCTCTGAGAAAAGCCGGTGTGATTTCGACATTTTGAACAATATACATTCTGCGATCGTCTTCAGGAGAATTAAGACATTGAAGATGGAATGGATGTGCTGCATCCATCGCCATGACGAAATCAAGCACAAGCTGTAAGCGATCAATGATGATCGATGATAACCATTTTATGGATTTGCACAATTTGCAGGGGAATACGCTGCTCCTTTTGCAGATTATTAGCCTCACTATCAGCAATCCTACATGTACAACTACAAGAAACCCTCTCACAATTTGACCTATTATGTATAGCTCATTTTCGCAAAATAATAAACGGCCCATGTATCAACACTTTGATTACCACGCTGACCAAATCCTCATATTTTAGCAATACAATCAACTTGTAATTTTTAGCATGTAGGGTTCACAAAACAAAAAAAACCCAATCAATTACACATACACATCTGCAGATTGGGCATTCAATCTGCGGATTGGGACTGCTCAATATGCAAATTGGGCAAATTGGCAGATTGTGCGATATCCATAAAATGTGCTCAACTAAAGAAGAATACTTTCTCAACACACAAATGTCAGAAGTTTGATAGACATGTTATATACCCCAAGACATCAACAGGGTAGTGTGCACAGTCCATGCACTCACTGTGTTACGCCTTAACAAAAAGGGACAAAGGGTAATGGAATTTCATGTTTCAAATCTCCTTCACAGGACTAAATTCCAGACCTTGCCCTTTGGTGGGCTCATTAAATTTCCTATGTAAAGCAATTGCCCCTGGCAGAGCCTTTCTAGGCTTATTGCCCTTACCCGTGGGCTTACACGGCCCTATACCATAAAGTCCGTATCTCAAATGGAGCAAGACTTGATTTGCTCATGTGGTTAGAATTTTTGTCACATTTTAATGGGGTGTCTGCCTTTATGGGCCATGAGTGGGATTCAAATGACTCTTTAGAGTTGTATACTGATGCAGCAGGGAGCATTGGCTTTGGAGCCTACTTTCAAGGAAAATGGGTACAGGGTAAATGGGTACAGGGTAGATGGGTAAAGGGTAGATGGGTACAGGGTAAATGGGTACAGGGTAAATGGGTACAGGGTAGATGGGTACAGGGTAGATGGGTACAGGGTAGATGGGTACAGGGTAGATGGGTACAGGGTAGATGGGTACAGGGTAGATGGGTACAGGGTAGATGGGTACAGGGTAGATGGGTACAGGGTAGATGGGTACAGGGTAAATGGGTACAGGGTAGATGGGTACAGGGTAGATGGGTACAGGGTAGATGGGTACAGGGTAAATGGGTACAGGGTAGATGGCCATCGGAGATTATTAGTAATCTACCTTCCATCGCATTTTTGGAATTTTATCCATTGGTGGTTGCTGTCAAGAGTTGGGGTCATCTCCTGAAAAACCGCAAGGTGCGATTTTTTACTGATAACTCTGCAGTGGTACATATAGTTAATAAACAATCATCTCGCTGCCCACAATAAATTATGCATCTGTTACGGATATTTGTGCTTGACTGTTTGAATTTTAATCTGTTATTTAAGGCTATACATGTGCCAGGCAAGCATAATGATAAAGCTGATGCTTTGTCCCGTTTTCAGATGAATCGTTTTTTCACGGTAGCCCCCTTGGCAGAGACAACCATGACGCCTCTACCTGTACTTCCACAAGTGTGGTAAAAGGTGAGATGGACCGCTTGCTGGCGTTATCAATAACACAGAATACGCGAAAGGCATATACTTTGCAGGCAATTATGCATTTTGCAAATTTAAGGGCTGGCGGTTAGGAACGGTTTCGCGAGTTTTATCACATGATATAAGGGAGTTTATCGCTTGGTTATCATTACGACAATTAGCCTCAACGACTATTGCTACTTCCACAAACTCCATGGTTGGCCAGATCCTACTAGGGATTTTTTGGTGTCCAAGCTACTTGAAGGTTGTAAGAGGGACCGTCCGACAACTGATGGTCGGATGCCAATAACCCTGACAATTTTAGGTCAAATGTTGAAGGCTTTAATTACCCGATGTTCATCCCAGTACGAATGTTCATTGTTCAGGGCAGTGTTGCTGTGTGCATTTTTTGGCTGTATGAGAATTGGGGAATTTACGGCACATACAATACAGAACGTCCAAGCCTCCCTCTTGCACATTTCTGACATTGAATTTTGTAATCTGGGTACCTCACAGGCATCAGTTTTAATTTCCTTTCGTCAGTCCAAAACTAATCAGTCTGGCCCGGCTCAGACAATTCGTTTAGCTAGATCACAGGACGAGGCATTGTGCCCAGTAAAAGCTTTACATAATTTTATTATTGTTCGCCCACCAGGGCAGGGCCCTTTTGTTTCGCCACTTTGACAAGAGGCCATTGTCACGTTATCAGTTTAACGCGCTTCTAAAAAAGGTGCTCTCACTTTGTGGCCTGCAAGGGTTAAATTATCGGGCTCATTCCTTCCGCATTGGGGCAGCCACTGCAGCATTTGATTTAGGGGTGCCAAAGGATAACATACAGCAAATGGGTCGCTGGCGTTCCGAGGCAGTTTTTTCATATATCCGGCCTGTACAGGCTTCAGTCATGCCAGGTGTTTAGGTTCACAATATTATTTATTTCACTTCCTATTTTACTGAATGCAGGTCCCATCTGGATCATTGGTGATTCTCTTGTGAAGGGGGCTAAGAAGTCATTTAACCTTGCACTTCCAGTCATTTGGAAAGGTCAGGGTGGGGCGTCAATCAATGATTTTCCTCAACTGTTAGCTGAAATAAATGACAGGCCTCCCGCAATTATCATTGTTCATATTGGAACCAATGATTTAGTTCCAATGGATGCCTTTAGTTTGCGACAGCGTATTGTTTTATTTCTGACCGAATGCAAAATGCAGTTCCCTGGGGCAACAATAGTTTGGGCTGACATTTTACCTCGGGTATTTTACTTTGGGGCAGGGCCACAGGCGTCTATGGAAAAAAGCGTCGCTCAATTAATAAATGGGCCCGAGCAAAAAGTCATAAGTGGGGAGGCCATGTTATGCACCATCCACAGTTTCATTGGACGAAAACCTCCCTTTATAGGTTTGATGGGTTACACTTGTCTCCGGAGGGGGATAACCTCTTTAGATCCAATTTGGTGTCATGCATTCGGTCTTTGATGGGTTAGTGTTTTTGCTTTTGTGTCTGCTCTTTTCCCTTGGGGCCGCGCTTTGCGCGTTTGGCATTTTTGGGCGGGAAATTTGTCACTGACACAGGATCAATTTCGATGGTGGTATCATAACGGTTATTTTTGTTTAGGTAATTTAACCTAATTTTACTTTTAGGTATTACATACATGTACTTGTCAGGCAACTAAGTTTACAGTTAATAGCCTTTGGCGCCCTGTGATGTTTACCAGGGGTCATCTCGACCGTATGTACAAGCGGTGGGCCTTTCTGGCTTTATTGTGTAAAATCGTATTATTGTGCTTTGATATTTTATTGGCCTGGTTTGCCCAAAGTCTTTATACACACATTTATGAATGTGTAGTTAATTCTTGTGTAAAAAAGTAGGCCTACATGGCCTCAAATGGCTGGGTTCGGTTTGCTCAGCAATCTCATGTAGTTTGACATTTAGTCACGTTTCTACTTAAGTGTGTGGAATGGGTCAGGTGTGCCCAACTTTCAAATGGGTCAGGTGTGCCCAACTTTCAAATGGGTCTGGTGTGCCCAACTTTCAAATGGGTCTGGTGTGCCCAACTTTCAAATGGGTCTGGTGTGTTCAACTTTCAAATGGGTCTGGTGTGCCCAATTTGTGGCTGGGTCTGGTGTGCCCAGGGGGTCTGGTGTGCCCCATTCAAAAATGTTTAATTTGCCGGTTTGCCCTGAATACAAAAGTATTGGTATCCGGTATGAAATTGTTTCTGGCTGAATCAAATTAAATTCAAGCTGTGGCATGAGGTCACAAACAAAATATTTTGTCTCCTGTGTCGTTTGTCTAAGAATAATAGATCATTATACATATAGGTTGTCACCATTGTATTTGCATGAGGTGTATGTCTGAGATTTCAGCATACCATGGCTGATTATTGGCTATAGGGCTATAGGGTGAATGGTTACTTTAATTATTCTTACCCTACTTCTGCGTCTTTGGTGACTAACTGGCCTCCTGTTAACGATGTTATTACGCTGGTCCGTTACACTCCAGTCAAATAATGTGGTTTAATTTATTTACAAACTTATCTATAGTAATTATGCCTAGAGAAAATACCTAAAAGATTATGGTGTCCTCAAGCCAGAAGGTTGCTGTCTAGGAGTGGTTTACTGCCAATTCAGTTCCCAACCAGCCTTTGGACGACCATCTAAATACTAACCCTAAATAAGATATAACTAGCTAACATGCGGAGCTAACTTGTCTCTCTTGAAAGCTGGAGAAGAGTGTGAGAGTCTTTGCCTCCATGGGTTTTTATATGCCTATGTACGACAATTAAAGGATTAGGGTATGCTCTATGCATACACAAAAGAAGTTAACTAAATGCCTTTATATAACACTTGGGGTTTTTGGGCTCTTCCTAGCTAAAGTAGAGAGTCCATTGTGATTATTCACAGTTGACATTCCAAGTACAGTTACACAAAAGGGGAAGGCAACAGCTGTTAATGGAATTTCACTACAGGGCTAATAACAGCAAGGGTTTAGTGAATTCACAGTGCACACAGAATTTTCACGAAAGAGAATTGAAAATCCCAGAACATTTATGAGAACGTTTGTTGTCTTTACTTGGTTAGGTCATGGTTTCATGATTTTTGTTGTTCTTAACAAAAAAGAATATTCCTGAAATTCTAAAAACTAATCCTGCGGGTGAGCATGGACGAAATTCTTCTGGAAATTTCCAGCAGTAAGTGGTTTAGGGCAATAGTAGATCTATAAACCTGTAAGGATAGATTGATGAAAACTTTACTTACATAATGCTAAGCAAAAACCACCTATTGTGGCACAACTCCCAACAGCACCAAGAGTTTCCATTGCACACATGACCCTGGGAAAAAAAGCAGGAACATTTTATTGACTGTACAAGATCTGACCAACATGTGTAGGCTTTGATAATAGACTTTTCAGGTAATTTAACAACAATTTTGCACTGTTTTCACAGTTTTCTCAAGCCATTAATGCCACAGATTCCATCATACATTCATGACACTCCAGATTTCTCCCATCAAATCTCAGGTATTCAGAACCAGGTCCCCAACACAGCTATCAATCATGGTACTTTTAATCTGTCCTCTTTGTACACCAACATTCCAAAGATGAAGGGATTGCTGCCTGCTCTTCAGCTCTGACTGAGAGAGGTCACACGTCATTGTCCATTTCTGACATTGTATCCCTCGTGCAACATGTTCTAACTAAAAAAATCTTGTCTGCAGGTACATGTACATACTGCAATGGGTATACACGTATGGCACAATCAATGGCCTGCCTATTCATGAGCCAACTTGAACAGCCCGTGTTGGCGTCAATCAGCCCTGTGCTGTCCCTGGGTCTGGTGGCCTAGATGACATCTTTTTCATCTGTACTAGTGATGAATTTATAGCCTCACAGCATTTATTAACCACATAAATTCCATCCATAGAGGACCACCAATTTCAGGAGCAAATACTTAAACCACAGATACCCACTTTCTAGATGTCAAGGTTCTAAAGACGAATAATGGCTTAATCACAGATCTCTTTGATAAACCCACAGATAAACATCAATATGTCCACTCCATCATCTGTAACCCCCGACACTTCAAAACCAGCATTGCCTACTATGCTGGTTTTGCAGCGTCAGGGAGACAGCTGGTGGAATGGAGACTCCGTCTAATCTGTTCTAATGACTCTGATTTTATCCACCACTCACAGGAACTTTAAAAACAACTTGTTTCCAGAGGTCATAGCTCTCTACATGTAGCAATCCATCGAGCAACTCAAAAAGTCAAGAAATTGTTCTAAGGAGTTGGTACTTTCCAAAGAACTTAAGCTACAACAGAGTTCCAAGAGGAAGGTTCCTTTTGTTTTACTTTTTACCTCTAAATTCCTCCCAATCGTAAAATAACCAGTTCTACAATGGTGTTGACTCGAGTTGGTGACTTGGACTTGAGTCAGATTCGAGTCGCCAATTTCATTGACTTGGGACTTGACTTGACTTAGGGGAAAATGACTTGCAACTTGACTTGACCTGATTTGCGCAAACATGACTTGGAGAGTTGAGAATTTACTTGATTACTAAATGTCAGGTTATACGTTTACATTTTTACGTTTCGAATAAATGTCGAAAAATTCACTAGAAAGTTCCGCAAAACACGGACCATTGCGATCACAGTTTACACATCCCAGTCACATCGATTCCAATTTAGAGGCTCTGTATCACATATTTACAGGGAGGCACTAGGTAACCACAGAGAGACTGAGGCGTGAAGTTTCGACCCTAGCAGAGTCTTTCTTGAAGGCTAAATGACAACACAACACACATTTAGCCTTTGAAAAAGACTCTCACTATAAAAATCTTTGTCTTAAAAATGGAGTAAAAATCCCCTTTCCTCTATAAATTGTAAATTCCCCCTTTTTCACTGTCAGAATATTATCTGAACCCTATTAGACTAACAGAACAGTCTGTGTAACCATAGAGAAAGGTAACCCAGTACTTCCCATCCAGTAGCTGTGTAATCCTATTATGTAACTCAGCAGTTCTTTGAAAACTTAATCCTTACATTGTGTTTCCCAGAAAGTCACAGTAGCAGTATTCAGTGATGCATGCAGCATTCAGCTTTTTAAATAAGATCTAACTTTATTTTATCCAGTAATTGCTTTAACCATGGTTGTCGTGCTTTCAAATTAATGTACTTTGCATCATAAAGGAACAATTCAAATTCACAATAGTTGCTAGGGACATGCGTTGACAACAGTCACGAACAGGTGTATTAAGTTGGAATATAGCAAGAGAGAGAGAGAGAGAAAGTGGCCAGATGAATCAAGTTTGAGATAGATGGTGCGAGGAGTGATCGTGCCTTTGTAATATTGTTACCAGGCACAGCAACATACAGCTATAGCAAGAATAATCAAGGCAGCGACTTTATTGAAGACAATATAATTGTCTTGTAATTAGTATCGTTTGAGAGTATCTTCAGGGCCAGTGTTGCCACTAGAGTGAGACACACCACAATATTATAACAACCGTAAGTTATACTTGTTTAATTATAAAGAATCAGTGTTGAATTAAGAGTCGTTGTACTATTAGCTAAAAATGAACAGCAGATTGTTTGATTTAAAAGAAAGATGTGTTCCCTATAGAACCGGATTGTAGATAAGAATGAATTATGTCACAGAAGATGATCACTGATATTTTGCTTTGTTTCAAACTACGTGTCTTGCATGATGTTGTTAAATATTGAACCTAAAGAATGGAAGTATATTATTCCTGGAAGTTGAGCAAATGCGATAGTATATTTTTCCTGGAATCCCCGATTGTTTTAATATTATAGATAGTTTCGAGTTGAGGGCTATCCCTAAGCCAAAGTCCTATTTGGACTGCACTATAGACGTCCTATCCGGACTGCTCAAGAGACGAGGCCACGTCCAGTAACTGAATTGACGTAGAGGCTCTGCAGGTCAACGGCATAGCCGATACTACTAACGACCAACCTCGACTACACCATCCAAGACCCGGTGAAATTTAGAACCATCTTGTAAATAGTATAGTAATTGTAACTACTTTAATGAATTGAATGTAAAGAAAGCTTGTGATTAATTATAAGCGCGCTGCGAGCTGTTTGTAAATATAATGTGCACTGATGAGGAAGTTTGTAAATAAGAATACTTTGAAATCTATTGATTTTTCTGTTTTATTTCCTTTTGTTGTTGCTTTAAACAGTGGACATTAAGGGACACTAAACAGTCTGGGGTATTAGGCAACGCTTTTCAGAAACATCTGAGAAATATCCTGACATTCACCTTATTTTCATTGAGTTCATTGTTTTACCATCACCATTAACATCAGAAACTCACAAAACCATGGCTCCAAGTTCAATCCCACTAGCCAAACCGAAGTCAATGCCCACCCAATAACACACAATTTTTCTCATTGCTTCATGTAACAGCCATCAATACGTTCATGACAATGATCACACACAACATGGTGGCTACCCATGACATTGAAATGCACACAATACGTATAAAGCTCTACAGGATACAAAACACACTAATCCCCAAAGGAATTCTACATTTTGTAAGATGAAAATCTCTCTATGTACTTGATCAATATCTATCAAAATGACACGTAGAATAATCACAAGACAAGTGCGGTTGCTTTGAGCAACTTTTAAAGCAATAAATAAATATGAAATACATCAAAATCAGAGATTTAAAACTGACATTAGAATGAGTGTGTTTACCTGTGTGCAGGCGATGGTGAAAAGAAGTTACGCTACCACCCCCGCGACACCAGTAAGTTTATAATGGAACGTGTAGTAGATGTTGGAACACAAAAGGCAAAAACAGCAAATTTTAAACTCAAGAAAATCCCAATAAATCTAAATGTTCCGAACAGACAGTTCATGCTATATTTCAAGAAACTGAAAACTATTTTCCAATAACTTTATTAGTTTTCAATTATTCATAAATGAAACTTAAAGAGTTTTTTAGCTTTTGCACTCATAATTTGACTTAATTTCTAGATAATGTAATAAGCCACTGAATGGATGACTTATTTGCCTGCAAACTTTCCCATTTTACATGTTTAGGTGTAACAATCAAATTTGGTAAAGCACTTGCTAAAATTTGATCCAGTATTTTCATGAGAATTTGGTGTAATCTACTCACATTTGCATGTAATAGTTTATCTCCTGAACTAAATTCTTGCTCAAATATTTAGAAACATTTTGTGAATTTTCTTCCTTCATCTGACTCCTTAAAACCTGATACATCATGTTCTGAAATATCCCTTCCTATTCTGCCAAAACTTTGGTAACGGAATTACATGGTAACGGAATTACGCTGAATTTTATAATGTTGGGCATGAGATACCTGTTTTTGCATGTTAAATACATGTATTTATTTCTTATTTTTTATTTCTATGTATAACAAGATCTAAGAAACAATCAAACCTATATTAGAGAATCTCCATCAGCTTCCAATCCGACAGAGTATTCAGTACAACATTTACTTATTAATTTTAAACCTTGGATTGGCTTAGCCCCTTAGCACCTTACATCGCAAATCTTCTTATACCCTACACCCCTTTCTGCACTCTTCGTTCTTCTACTAAGTCTCTGGCAACTGTCCCAATGACATCATCAACAACCAGCAATGGTGCCTTTTGCATTTGTGCTGGAAATGATGTTTTCAATTTTGGCCTATTTTGCAAGTATTAATAATTTCCCTAAATATAGCATACTGTCATTTTAGAGCCTAAAATCGCAACTTAATATTTGGCCAAACTTTTATAAAAATGCTAAACTTACCCCCTTATGATTTTTTAAAAACATTTTTGAATAATTTTCAAAGTTGATTTTAACCTATGAAGGTTTTCATACCAATAAATGTGTTGATAAATAGATTAACATAAACAAAGTGACTAATCGCGGCTGCTAATTTCCTGAAAATGTTACGCTAATTTAAAACATAAACATATTTAGTACTACACTCTTGTACTACTTTTAACTGAGACCTTCAGAGGACTTTTTTTATTAGTGATATTAAAGCTGAAAACATAAACAGTAATTACTTAGGCATTTCAGAAGACTATTGAGTCAAGAATTTGCATTTTCCTATAGGTAATTTTCAGAAGAAATAATTCCGTTACCATTTTTGTAATTCCGTTACCGCTGACTTGATGGGACAAAAGTTCAACTATGAAGCACATGGTTGAAAAATTGTGTACAAAATAAAAGTTGAAACCACAGACAATAAAATTAAACATCAATCCAGAGTAAATGTGTAGTAGATTTCAGAGGAATTATTTTCAAACTTACAGATGCCAAAATGATTCAAATTTCTGCCGTAATTCCGTTACCGACATATTTAGGTCTGGCTTCCTTTCACAAGTAAGAGAGTTTGAAACTTTTCCTTTCCTAAAAATAGCATGGGTACCTCTGCAGCTTATTAAAGTGTAAAGAGGTCATAAGGCTAGTGCACAGGGTGAAAAAATATGAACAAAAAATCTCTGATTTGTAGTTCTGTTACGAAGATTATTAGATCTACACGGAGGAAGCCATTCTCTGTACACTCAAGAAGTTTTTTACCGAATTTAAAGGAGAGCTGGTCTCGTCTTGCTTTGAGAGTTTCAATTTTTAACTTATTACAAATAAACTGGTAAAAAGCACATAGCACCAATATCAAGCAACTACAATCGCTTTGCGAAGCTACTGAGAAAGACAGCCAAGAGACACCTGGACTCTCCAAGGAAAGCTCAGAGCTATGTCACCTTATTTGAAGTAGATCGTTTCTCAGCAATGACAACTGAAGTAGGAAAGAAAGTGATTGAAATTAAGCATATTCCAGGAGCCTCAAAAGACCTGGATTGCCCCGATAAAGTCTACTGATGTCAAAGAACAGCAAGAAAGCATGGTCAATAGTCCAGAAGTTACGAGGCGATCCTAAAGCACCACCTCAACAGCCCAAAGTGACTGCGAATCAAGTTGCCCACCAACTGCTACAGAACAGCAAAAGTGGGAAGATGAAGAACAAGAGAAAGCTTGACTGCAAAAAGTACAGCAAAGACCCTGGTCACACCCGACCCATGACTATGGAATCTCTTTACTAATGCCAGGAAAAGCAATTGGCATTGATAACATCTCAACTGAGCAGATTAAGCACTTTGGTCTTGTTTCGAGAAATGGCTCTCACAGTTCTTCAACCATTGCCTAGCCACATTTAAACTTCCTAAGAGCTGGAAGAAAACACATTACAGAAAATGGCTTGCAGGTGTTGATTCACCCTTATTGCACACCCAGAACCTCCCAGATGTTACAATTCAGGCGGTTCTGAAAATAGCTTGCAGGTGTTGATTCACCCTTATTGCATACCCAGAACCTCCCAGATGTTACAATTCAGGCGGTTCTGAAAATGGCTTGCAGGTGTTGATTCACCCTTATTGCATACCCAGAACCTCCCAGATGTTACAATTCAGGCGGTTCTGAAAATAGCTTGCAGGTGTTGATTCACCCTTATTGCATACCCAGAACCTCCCAGATGTTACAATTCAGGCGGTTCTGAAAATAGCTTGCAGGTGTTGATTCACCCTTATTGCATACCCAGAACCTCCCAGATGTTACAATTCAGGAGGTTCTGAAAATGGCTTGCAGGTGTTGATTCACCCTTATTGCATACCCAGAACCTCCCAGATGTTACAATTCAGGCGGTTCTGAAAATGGCTTGCAGGTGTTGATTCACCCTTATTGCATACAAAACTATAGTGGTGGACACAATCTTTAATGACTGTTTCGCTTCTTTCAAGAAAATCTGAAGGCTCGAGAAGCTTTTGGGAAAAATCCTAAAATCAGGAAAATCCTGAGAAACCACATGCCTACTTTAACGCTGTGGTTTACAATGGATTCAACAAATGTACATTGATATCAACTGGGCCCAATGTCATAGAGATGCTTAAAAAAAAAATTTGCTGAACAGTTTTAGTAAGTACATGTATAACTGTGTTTTTGTGCTTAGATACTAATCGTGCTTAAGCAGCTTAACCCTCCTACTCTTGGTAACATTTTTCAGTGAGTTGACCAACCATTTGAAACCATTCAACTGCACTGGTTGTGTATGATGGCACAACTGTGCACATAACATGTGTGTACTGTGTAGATGCATTTACCACATGATATTACATTGCAGGCTGGCATAGTTTATCTACCATTCAAAACCACAGTGGATGATATTGAATGGTCAGACAGTAGAAGGGTTAATGAAATTATTTCAATTATTGAAGATCAACAAAGTTCCAGACAAAGATCTTAAATTGTAACATCTCTAGAAATTATGAAATCATTCTAATTCTATTGAATCATCATTCTCTGGGCATCAAAGTACATTACTACATATTTTCAAAAGTTCTCAAAGGGAATGTATACCTTTGGTTTTTGGAACTGTTGTTTTAATCCTATCTAAATGTAGATATATATTAAATAAAAAAAAACTTTTTGTCCACACAGGAAGAATAACCCATAATTGGAACACACATTCTGAGAAACTTATCTGACAGTAACGCTTCTGAGATTTAATTTTGGGGATAAGAACTCATATCTTTTTCCATAACCACATTACTTCGAAGTGAAATGTTTCTAAAAATGCCTTCTACTTTCAAAAGCTGATGTAGGCTTCTAACTAATAAGTTTTTATTGCCATTAACTTTAAGAGCGATTGCCAAACGTACATTCCCTTTAAAGAAATATTCATTTCACTTACTTCTACGTGTTGAGATAAAGAAGAAGAAAAAAACAACCAAAAACAGCCATTAGAGAACATTAGAAACTTTGTATTTTGTTTTCCTTTTTATGGTTAAAAAAGAGTTTTTCCCAATTTCTTTTGTATTTCCCCCCCCAAAAAAAATATGACAGGGAGGCACATCATTGAATAATAAATTCACAATTCCTTCTTCCTAAACCTCAGCAAATCTCAGGACACCAGCCACCTTCCCTTGTCTATCTATCTGTCCCTCTCCAATGACCTTCAGACCTAACCACGTTCTTTTTGTAAATGCAGATGTTGGTATTTATTTTAAGTAAAAAGATTATTCATACAACTTTAATATAACAAATAGGCCTACCCCGCATTGTGGACTTTTTTGTAATGGAACAACCAAAAATGGCTTTTCTCAATCTCATTTTGTTAAGGCCAACAACAATATTTATTTGTTTCCTGTACCATTCTGGAAAAAGAAAAAGAAAATGAAATCAATCTTTTTAGAAAAAAAAAAATACTAACAATAGTTATTAGTATTTTGGAATTTCATTAACTGTTTGATTCTGATGCAAAGATTTGTTAGTGGCCTTACGTTTTTGGCCCTAGGAGAGTCTTTCTTGAATGCTAAAAATACTCTGCTAGAGTCGAAACAAATCTTTGCGTTTATACCATACTAGTAGGTCCTTTTGTTGGTTGGTAAGCATTTTGCAACAGCTAATTCTATTTTCCCTGTTTGATTTCAGGAACATTGTGGTCTGTTTGAGCAGTTTTCTTTCAGCCTGAAAGACAGAGCATCGGATTTCTTTCAGAATTTTTAATCAATAATAGTGCACTAAATGTATTGCATATTGTATCACTAAAGTCAGTATCCACACTTTGAAAGTACTGAAAGTACATTGTTAATTGTTTACTTATGACATGCTACTTGGAGCTTGAATGGTAGGTGTAGGGGTACTACTACATAAATGATGTTGTTGACATGATTAATACAGTCTTTACATAAAATAGCATGCATTAAACCTGAACATAAAGTTGTTGAAATGGACCTTCAAGTTACTTGAGATGTTAGTTTATATAATGAGTACATAATTAACTTTTTTGCCAATGTGTAATTCTCATTAAGATGCATTTTTAAAAAACAGCAGACAATGGGAAAATATATATTTTATTTTGACGGCCGGTCGGATTTCCGAAAACAAAATTTAATTTATTATTTGTTTTGCCAGATAAATGAAATGAAAGGACCTACATGTACTATGCAAGTTCGATGTCATGACTATGCAAGTTCGATGTCATGACTACATCGAATGGATTACAGAGAACAATGGTAAACACAATAGCATGACATCATTGTAGGAGGCTGCTATTAAAAAGATGTGCAACCTCGGCCTATGCCTGTCTGTGACTAGATGACATCTCACGTACCACTGAAATGCCATATCACACAGTGTACTTAATATAAAAGCTAGAAGTATTTTAAACCAGTCGAAGGGAGCTGTTGATCAACACATGTATTTAACTCACCTCCATTTTGGACTGCTGTCTGTCGCTGTCAAGAAAGTTGGTGCTTTGTTTCCAACAAATTGGAATATTCTCTGCTGATAGATTTACTGATTTAGGTTCCTTCAGGAGATCCTACATAGTTTCAGAGCTCTGACTGTCTCTGCTGATACTGCAACATTAATACTTTTCCTGAGGTGATTTTCATCTCAATAAATCTCACCAGATGAGCCCCTTACTAGTGCTGGTCTTCACTCTCAGGGGTAAGTCTTTGTCTTTATTTTTCTTCAAATCTGCATGTCATTCACTCTTCTCTGCATGTCTCAGGAAAAGTTGACACCATCCTAGTTGTTGCCACCTTCAGCAATCTAAAAGTTATACAAACAGTCTCAATGTGAATATGTTTACACAAGATTTTGGAAGGTGTTTGGAAATAAAACCGTTTAAACTGAAACATAATGCTTGATTTTTCTCAGTATATTTGTATGAGGTTTTCCATGTGATTTTTACAGAAAAGGATTTTTAGAAAAGTGTTTGAGACAAAAAACATTTCAAATTCTTTCACACAAGATTTTATGAAATGTTTTTTTTAACAAAAACTGTTTTAAACTGTATACATGATATGCTTTATTATTTCTCTCAATATTCTTTTACATCAGGTTTTCAATTGTGTTTTTTGTAATCATATTTGTTTTAACTTTTTTTCCACGGTACTCTGGTAAGTACTGAGTATATACAGTGCTTAACACACATTGGTGTAAGGGCCCAAACCAAATTATATTCTTTATCCCCGATGCCCAAAAAAATAATATTCAACATCTATTAAGAAAGTGGTAAATTTTTTCTTTTAAAAGCTTGCTTATTGCAAACCACTGAAGCAGCTGCCACTAAAGTGTGTTACCTGACTCAAGAACCAGATCCATCTGATGGAACCAGACTACGATGGATCCAACCATTTGAAGATAATTATGTGTTCATGTACCTCAATCAGACCAGGAGGGCTGTATACAGTCGCTCCATACAGAGAGACTAAACTGATATACATTGATCAACCAATCTTCACTGAGGACCAAGAAGAGATACATGACCATTATGGATGCCATGGTAAGAATGCTTTTCAAGTATAGACCTTTCCATTGTTGCTAAACAAACCGCGCTGGTTGGCATGAACGGCCGAATGTTAGTAAAACATTAAATCGTGTTAACAGATGTTTTAACCAAATTTGAAATTTTCTGCAAACTTTCATTGATGTAAAATACCTCTCATAATTGGTTGAATAATTCCGACAAATTCAAAACTATTTTTGAATATTTGTGAAACATTGAAATACAAACTGTGGTTATCTGTTTTTGTTTTGCATTTTATGGCTTTCCATAGTTTTTCATAGTTGCAATAGAAAAGTCTATAGGCAAACCAACTGTAGCTTCAATAAATGGAAGCTGTTAAAGTTCCACTTTTCAGTTTCTCATCAATATACATTGATCCTTATTTGTGTGTTAAAATGGCTCAATTTTTAAAACAAGGAAAAGCCTCTTTGTGCAGATTTGTTCTTGGCTAGAACAGTGATTAAGTTCGTTTTTCTGGGAGTCCTTTGCTTCACAACCAGAATTAATAAATTGAAATGAAAATTTAAAAAATCAACAAGCCGAGTAAAGACAATCCAATCTAAGACGGCCAGGATGAACAAAAGTGAAAACACTGTGACTCAAAAGCAAATGACAAGGATCTATGTTTGAGTTCAATAATATTTCTCTGCAATATTTCAGACTGCCAAGCTCTTATGGATGCTGGTTTCACAGAGGGGGGTATCTACACTATTTATCCCTTCAAGAATGATGAAGGAATACAAGTTTTATGTGATATGACGAAGCACACTGCCTGGATTGTAAGTTAAGTAAATTACATCCTTAAAGGCACTGGACACATTTGGTAATTATCAAAGACCAGTATGGTCACTTGGTGTATCCCAACATAAAATAACAAACCTGTGAAAATTTGGACTGAATTGGTCATCGAAGTTGCAAGAAAATAATGAAAGAAAAAACACCCTTGTTGCACAAATGTTTGTGCTTTTAGTCAGATGCCTGAAAAAGGCTTCAGGCCTGAAGTCTTTTTCAGATTCAAATATTTTAGTGAGAAATTACCTCTTTCTCAAAAACTATGTTACTTCAGAGGGATTCGTTTCTCACAATGTTTTATACTATCAACAGCTCTCTGTTGCTCATTACCAAGTAAGTTTTTATGCTAATATATATTTTGTGTAATTACCAAACGTGTCCAGTGCCTTTGAGTTAATCATTAATCAGTCAATTACTTTACAGAGACTCGTAATGAGGACTCTATCTATTGGAAAATTAATACATCACAAAATTTCACTTGCTCTTTAGATTAATTATTGAATGGGTCATTTTCATTATTGAGTTGCATACAAACGTGCTTAGTGCCAACATCCCTCAAATAAAATAAAATAACAAAGAATAAAAGCCCTTGAAGTAATTACATGTATAGCCAGTCCCTTCAAAATTAAAGGGTCTGTATACGTTTGGTAATCACCCTAAAAATGAATGGCAATACAAACTTATTGTTTAGAAGCCTACAGCAGCTTAAAATAGTAAAAAGCATCTTGAGAAACATTTCACTTCAAGGTAATGTGGTTATGTAACAAGATATAAGTTTTTATGAACCAAAATTTGAATCTGAGATTCTTCCTGCGTGGACATATTCGCTCCGAATATTTGGCGATATCTCAAAAACGTGACCACCTTTTGAAATGAAATTTGTGCAGGTTAGTTTTATTGTATATATCTACATTTATATAGAATTAAAACAATCAAACGGTTCCAAAAACCAAAGGTATACTTCGCTTTAAAGACAGGCTCTAAGGTCACTTTTTTTTTTTACAATAGACTCTTTATGAAAGTTGAAACAGTATATTAAGTCTCTTAACTCATTAAAACAATGTATTCAATACCCTTCCAGTACCCTTCAAGTTTATGAACATTCAGCAACAAAACAAGGGTAAGATTTTAGAGGACCATTAAAAAAGGGGGTGCACCATTTTTTTCTAGGGGCACTTCTTGCCAATTAAAACTTTAGTTTAAATTTGCATTTTTCTAAACATGGCCCTTTTCCTCAGTGCTCTTGTTATGCAATTAAATATTTTTACCTATTTTGTATAAGATAATCTGATTTGTGTGGAGGTAAAAACAAACACATTGTCTCCCTGCAAATAGAACACGGAAGTTACTCCACTGAAAGCTTTTCAAATGTGAAACTTTATTTGGTAATTTGTAATCTCGAATGTTCAGATTCAAATGGGGGAGGGGGGACACGGACATCAATTGGGGCGGGGGGAGGGGCATCCCTTGTCCCTCTTAGTTACACCACTTCAAATACGGACACATTTCAGATATATGGCCGATAAATATTTGTATGAGAATTTATTTAGCTAATTGCTGAATTCCCATGAATATTCATGAATACTCAAAGTGGCAATGAATTTGATCTTTTGATTAGCAAAATATTCTTGTGTGGAATATACAGACCCATTTATTGTGACAATCAATGACGCAATATTTAAAATTTTGCTCTGAAAACATATTAAATTATATAAAATGAAAGTTTACACCATTTTTAAGATGAAATTTGAGAATTTTTGTAAGATGTTCGAGCACTCTGCCTTAAACGCTTCTTATTTTTGTTTGTTTTTAGGTGTTCAGGCACTCTGCCCGTAACACATGTTTTGTTGTTGTTTTTTTTCAATAATTTTTTCATTTTCTCCTACTTTTCACCTATGATTGTCCTCAAACAAAGACACACTTCACAAGCACACAAAACCTTAACACTTCACAAAATCATACATTGGCTACGTTCAGACAGCGTACTAAAGTTAGACCCGATCCGGTTTAACTTTAAGACCAGCGGGGGGCGGTCGTAAAAAAAGAAACTGCTTGCGTTCAGACAGCTTGAAGTTAAACCCGATCGGGTTTATCTTTGGTTTTAAGAGGTCACTACGACACCGTGACCCAATAAACAACATCCGGTGTATTTACATAAAGCGCGCCATGTGATCCTTGGTACACACTCGCTATACCTTATAACAGTGCACTGACCAGGTACCAGCGCCGGCGTGTAGTGTTGTGTATAAATACACATGTCGATAGCATACACGGGACGTATCAACGGAATTCGTATCAACAAACATGGCGCCTCTCAACAACTCGTTTCTCGTCCGATTAGTTTTGAGCTCGCTTTTTACCGCTTTGTTTGTCCCCTTGGATTGCAGACATCGCTGATGTTGGAAGGTTTCTAAGATTACACAGTCACAGGTAAATACGTTTGTCGAGTTTCACGTAAAACTGGAGATATATTTTGAGGAATGTACGTCGAGAACTAGAAAAAAACACAATGGCGGCTGCTTGGTGTTGACTATTGTACACACTGTCGAAAGACGCGCGCTTTCATACTTAATCCGTGTTACGTAACTGGTCCTGTGGGTCAAATGTCTCTGGAGCGGACTTAAAACCGGATGTGGTCTTTTTTATTCTGTCCAGACGCCGTGTTAAAAGATAAACCCGAAGTGGTTTAGAGTTAAACCCTCTCGGTGGAGGGTTTAACTTTTGGGAGTTAGACCCGATTCGGTCTAACTTTAATTGCGTTCAGACACACAAAGTTAAACCCGAAGAGGGGGGGTTACAAAAAATGGATTTCCGGTTAAAAATGGAAAAAATCACATCCCTGATTACACCTGAGATATGAAGCAGTATTTCATCATTATCAAGCCCATTTGCCCCCTAGTGTGTTTTAATGAATGGTTACAAAAACATAAAACTTAAATTGTTGATTCAGTTGAATCGAGTAGGTTCTGTGGTCATCCTCTTGGAATGGAAGACAGTAGAATACCTGATGAAAGAATCACAGCATCTAGTCAGGAAATGGCAACACGTCAAGGAAAATACGCCAGACTGAACCTAAACAACGCCTGCTGGTCGGCAACATTAGAAGACACCAATCCATGGCTTCAAGTAGAAATAGATGACAAACTTGTACAGATTGAAGGTGTTATCACACAAGGACATCCACTTGTAGATTACTACGTGTCACATTATCAACTGCAATACAGCATTGATGGTACTGCATGGTCCTATGTGAGTGAGACACCCAGCTCAACACCACAAGTAAGAACCTCCTAACCAAATAATGAACTTCTTAATCCCAGTTTTGATTATTCTTCAACATAAGCGGCCTGTAGTGGCCGAGTGCTCAAGTGCACTGGACTCAAGCCAGACCTAGAATTACACGGAGGTCACCACCCTTCAAAAGTTTCCCTTAGACTTTAAAATGTTCCACTGGAAGTGCCCTTTGCAAAATGAAAATGCCTTGCCCTCTCAAAGATGAAATTCCAGGCTTGCAAAAGCTTCGGTGTTTCCGATCAGCAGAGTGAGGGTTCAAGTCCTGGTCTTGACACAAAGGTAGGGTCATAGATTAGTAATTACTTCCAAATTCAATGACCATGAAAACTTACTTGGTGAGAAGCACTGCAGCTGTTGATAGTAAAAACTATTTTGAAAAAGGATTCCCTTGGAAGTAATATGGTTTGGATAATTTTTCACCCCAAAATATGAATCTAAGAAACGATTTCTGCATGTATCATTTGTCAGACTTCTGAGGGTTGGTGTCTGTTAGCGAAGCTGTGGCCAGAGATGCGGTTGGTACCGCTATCACCTCGCTAAATGTGGATGGATTCGATGTTTGTGTGAAAACACCGCTTTAAAAAAAATTGTTTTCTCAGCAAGCAGATGGTATCCAGCTGCAACTTTCATTATGTGACTTTTATTGTATCTTTCTTGATAATTTTGCAGATAAAATTAGCATTTAATTACGTTGACAAAAACCAATCTATAATCCTACCTTTAAGTAAGACACTATTGCTTCGTCCTTCGGTTAGGTTCTGTTTGTTGCATAGAATGCACTGAAAACTGCCCAGTTACACTTATCGCTAATAAGAGAATGGGTTTGCCCCAGTGTTTCTGGCAGTGGCTAATGAATGTGCCGCAGCACCTTGTGAACCATTACAAAGTGCTGCCTAACGGGTCTCACTATTAAAAACATTGCTCAGCTTATAAATCCTGTTGAAAACCATAAATGAGTGCTTTGATATACCCCTAGGGTGCTATATAAAAACCCAGTATTATTATTAACTACTTCCCTCTGTTTTCACTGACAGACATTTCGTGGCAACACTGATGGAATCACCCCTGTTACCAATCTATTTAAATACTTGATTCAAGCGCGGTACATCCGCATCAGACCAACAGACTACAAGGAGTACCCGGCCTTACGTATTGAGCTCCTTGGTTACACAGGTAATTACTGGGGTTAATTTACGTCTCCATTTGTATTATGGAAGGTTGATAGTCTTGTTATCTTCTACAGAAAAACATTTTTCAAATTTGGGTTGAACAAAGAAAAATTGACTAGAGCGGGACTTGAACCTGCAACCTCCGGATAAACGTGCCGGCTCTCTACTAACTGAGATGTCTAGCCCTAATGATGGAGGTTTTCCTATTTTGGTCAATATCTTTGTTCGGGGGTGCCAGTCAGAAGCCATCCAACTTGTAACTGCCAATTAGCCAGAGATCCCACCAAAGTTCTGGGAAGTGGCAGCAGAGGGATCAGTCCAGATCACAAAGAGGATTATTTCAAAATATCAATTAACCACAAGGGAAACTGTTTGACTGGAATTTTGGGTTGCACAATAGAAAATTGTAGAAAATTTTACTTTAAATCGAACAACAACAAAAACAACAACAGCTGAATAAAGAACCTGAACCAGAGCGTAGAGAAATTGCCAAGTCATCAACTAAATGAGAATTATGACACCTACATGGTATGAGCTAATTCTGATTTGATAAGATATGCAAAGAAACTCTGAAACACATTTCATACTAATTTTTTGTCCATCCTAATTTTTGTCAAGTTGATTTAAAAGTTTCATTTTTTTTTTTTTACAGACTGTATTTGGGTTTTTTCAGAAAAATACACTGACTAGGCTAATGCATTCTAACATAAAAGTTACCTTGTACAGTGAAGGTCTGATACATAATGCAATTTTTTAAAATGAAATTTTAAATGATTTGACTGATGATTTATGCACGATGGTGGTTTGTAGGTTTTGAATAATAAGTTGGACTTACCTAGTAAACTGTTGGTTTTTTTTGGTTCTCCTACATGTATGCAGAGACTGAGGACCAAACACCTAAAATTTACAAAGTTGAAAAATCTCTGAGAACTTTCTTCTAAAACCATGTAAACTTTTGTAAGCATTTTCTTTGATCAAATGTACACTCATTACCCCAAAAATCATTAGGTCCACAGAAAACATTAAAAACGATATTCTAACTGAATACTACATTATTCCTATAATGTAACATTTTCCTGAAGTTGTTATGGTATGTGTTTCATTTCAGATGAATTTTTAGAGATGATCAGCATGATCAACAATCATCCATTCTCAACGTATGACAAGCCCAATAACAATTGCCCCGTACCGAGTGGTGGAGAAGGTTGGTGGTTCAATGGCTGTTGTGGTGCTGTATACAACAATCTCAATGGTGAATATATCAAACCTAGAGATAATTCTGGTCATAACAATCCTGTCATTCGTGGAACTTCATGGAAAGGTGCAGGAATTGTGAAAAGTGACATCAAAATACGCCGCAAATCTCCATCAAATTAGGCCAACATTAGGTAAAATGAAAGATACAAGGTAACTCATATCAAAACAGCAATAAGTCCTTTGCTTGTAAAACAATCATATGAGGATCCATGCACTACATTCTGATGGCAATGAGTTACCTTGATTTACAGGCAAAGTATACCTTTGGTTATTGGAACCGTTTGATTGTTTTAATCCTACAATAAATGTAGCTACATGTAGACAATAAAACTATCCTGTGAAAATTTCACTTCAAAAGGGGGTAGTGTTTTTGAGATAACGCTGAAAATGTGAGTGTGGTTATGTCAACGCAGGAAGAATAATCTGTAACTGGATTACACAATCTGAGAAAAGTATCATGCATTAAATGATCAGTACCACAATTTTTGATCCACATCATTTCTACCCTATTTTGGGTGCAAACAAAATATTTGTGATATATTACTACCTGGTACAATGTATATAATATTATTAGTTTAAATTCTTTCTATTTGAACAAATTTGGTCTTGCATTGTAGTAATTAAATGTATTGTAAATTTTGACAGTCGAAAAACTCCCAGGAGAGAATTGTTTGACCAGGATTAAAGGTCATGTGGGACCTGACCCATTTATGGGGTCAGTACAAAAACCCACTTTTAAAACCAGTTTTTGGGTCAGTCTGACCCAAAATGAGTCAGGCCCCTGGGACCAGGAATTCGGGTCAGTTCTGAACCAGAATTTTTTACAATATATTGGTCCATATTGTTTCAATAACAATCCTCTTGCTGTATTTTTTATTGTTTTCCGAAGTAATTTCTAGTAGAAACTTTAAATGTTTTTATTGTACATTGTCATGCGCCTTTGGACAGCCTTGGAGGCCTGATCTTCACAGAGGCAATCGTCCATTGCCCCTGGTCATTGCCTTGGTGCCCCTTGAAATGTTTCAATAGAAGTTTATAATTTCCTCATAGAGGTGACCTTTTCCAAAAAGAAAATGCCCTTGGTGCCCTTACAATTTCAAAAACAAAGCATCAGGCCAAGCATTGACTGGAATTGGTTATAAATTATTATTATTATTATTTTTATTTAATATGATACTAGCTAAATATGAACTTTTTTTTTTACAGGTAATTGATTCTATTGATTTCACTTAACCCCAATCATCCCAACCTATCAAAATCAAACATGTTTTGTTTGATTCTGTTTGACCCATTTCACTAGTAAACTGATTATTCTTTACATGGGATGAAATTATAGTTTAGGTGTTGAGATACCATGTGGTATTAAATTATCAGAGTGAGGAAGGACCCAATTAAGATCACTTAATGGTTAAAGGTGTTATATTATTGTATGTGTGTTGTGTGTTGTCATTTAGCCTTCGAGAAAGACTCTGCTAGGGTCGAAACGTCAGGCCACTAACTTATTTTTTGCATTTATACCACAGGTCCTTTTGGTTGGTAAGCAGTTTGCAACAGCTAATTCTATTTTCTCAATTATATCATCTCTGTTGCAGTATCCCTTTGGTGATCCTCCTTACCTCCCTTGTTCTTTGTCATATTTTGTTTTGTTTTGTTTGCTGCAACTCTTGTCTGCTTGTATGTGTGTTGTGTGTTGTCATTTAGCCTTCGAGAAAGACTCTGCTAGGGTCGAAACGTCAGGCCACTAACTTATTTTTTGCATTTATACCACAGGTCCTTTTGGTTGGTAAGCAGTTAGCAACAGCTAATTCTATTTTCTCGGTTATATTATTGTTGAGATTTGTTTCTGTGCAAAGAATCAAACTAAACGATACTCTATCAACGCTCCCCTCAAAGTACCAAGGTTCTAGACCCAGAACCTTCAAGACGTTACAATTCAGGAGGTTTTTAGACTCTTTGCATGACCAGAAAGACAAAACTACAGGTGTGAACACAATGTGGACTATTTGAGTCAGTCTTTGGAGACCGCTTCACTTCTTCAAGAAAACTTAAAGGCTCAAGGAGATTTTGGAAGAATCCTAAAATAAGGAACATTTCTGAGAAAACTCATGCCTGGGCACCATGTTCATAATTGAAAACAAATAATAATTTGATTAGCTGAGTAAAATATCAACTTAAATTGTTTAAAGTCCTACAATAAAAAACAAAATGTAATGGCATAAAGGAATCCTTGAATACCAAGTAAATGAAAGAAGGTGTTTTACAAAGCCTTTAGATTTGGATAACAAAGGTTTTTGGTCCATCAAAAAATTAATAACAAAGTAAAAGGTCTCTACAAAGATATCAAATTTCACTGAAGTGTAGTATCAATTATTTCTGGAAAATGAGAGTGTCTAAAAAAGAAAAGAAAAAAAGAGATGTACTTTGTGCTTATAGACACTTTGATTAAATGCTATAAAATTCATAATGATATTATTGATGCAAATTGTTGTAAATAAACATTGTAAAAATATTACTTGTGTGTTACAAGCAAACTTAATTCTGGCCAAAATATTTCTTATTATCATGTCAGAGGTAAAATGTAGTTTGTACTTAATTTTTTACAAGGAATTATTCACATTACTCCAGACATGCCTACTGAGACATGCAATAGACCGTGTAAGTCTCAAGCATATTCAAATAATTTTGGGGCCACTTTGATCCCATCACTTACATTACTCTAACGCGTGAAGGAAACTGGCCCCTTTTAACAGCCCTATGTTAAAAAATGTGGGAGACTTGCAGCAAACTGAATGTATTTGTCTAGATGGCTTAACCTGAGAGCATTAAGATCATATGACAAAATCTTCCCATGATATAGACCCAATTCATCTGACGTCATTGCCACTTTGGGAGTCAGTTTCCCAATGTGTTTCTATGCAATGTTCTTCTTGTTGCGCCACATAATTATTTGTTCATGCAATTTACTCACAAAATAAATCATTGCCAGACAGTAGCCGTGTGTGACATTCAACTTTCAATATTACATTTATTTCCATAACCTGAATTATGAACAGTAAATAGAATGCAAGCAGGGCTCATAATTAACACTTGACTGCAGGCCCGAGGCAAGTATTTTTAGTGTAGGGCCAGTAAAACTGATGGCCAGACAAGTCCAGTGATCTTGCATTTTTCATTTCAATAACAAGACCTCATTATCAGAGTTCTGCCCACGGTGGTCGGTGCCGGAAAACCCGACCGGCACTCATGATTCCCCGACCGGCACTCGCAGAATTTTTTCTTTTTCCGACCACCACACATTTTCCCTTTTTTTGCCCATTTCCTTCAAAATATTTTGAACAACCTGTAAAACAAATTATTTACCAGTACACAGTTTTATCCAAAGTTTCGAGTAGCCTACTTCTTTGGTTTGAGTCTATTTTAATGATCCAGGATCGAGCATTCCTCCCGCCTGTACGATGTACAATATCCAACGCACGAAACTCGCATTGGTTTTGCAATGGTTTCCAGTCACGCTGATTATAGCTTTACGCTTGGAATAACATGATACCAGTTTCATCATGTTGCGAACCCTATTCTACAGCGTTTTATACAACGGAAATGAACTGCAGAGTAAGCACCATGCTATAGATGCTGTAAATTGTTTTCCCAAGGCGGTAAAGGCGTGCGCGCACTGAGGGCCTACACACAGCTGCAGGGCGCACGTGTGTATAACCACTCCTTGCACGATCTAAAGGAAATTGACTTGACTGTACTAGGAAAAAAACAATTTCCGGCACTAAACAAATCCTGGGCAGAACCCTGATAATCATTATGTACTGTATATTCAAAAATTGATGTTCAAATGTTGACTTTAAGTCTAATAAGTATCCTTCCATTCTGTTGTGTACCGAAGTATACTTACACATAATGAGATCAATCTTCTCTTAGTGCTTGTTCAAATAAAAACAGTTTACTATGTTACTTTTAAAAACTGTGTAGATATGTTTTCTCATTTTGATTCAGGTCTTTTGATTAATGATAAACCGTAAAAATTGTGAACTTTTCCTCCAACTGTCTCTCTAACTGTCTGTACTTGGTAATTATATGATCGATATGACAACATAAATTTACACCACTCTATTTTCATTTGTTTTACGTTAACATTTTCATATGGAACTGAGTTTGAATCGGGGGAACCAGCCACTCCAGAGTCCTTATATTGGTTTGGGTTCTCCCTGATGTAAGATAGATCTTTAAGCCACTGATTGGCTTTCTGTGTAGAGTTAAATGAAAGGTGTTTCAAGACACTTGGTCATGGATTCCTCACAGAAAATGTTTATGCAAAATTTCACATACAGTAACCTTAAAGAAATTCTGATGAATCAATTTACTTACCACTTGTGATTGGCTGATATTGAGAGTTTGGAGAGAGACTGAGCACCCAGAGACAGCCAAGCCACACCATCGAAGGATCATAACAGACATTTGCACTAGCACAGTAGCAGCAGGCTGATGATTAAATCCCTCCTGTCTAATCATTCTGCAAACCCAAACATCAAGCAGACCCGCCAGCAATGACTTCTGTAACAATTAAAACATATTGCAGGTAACAACTGGTCACTTCAAAACCTCCAGGGTAACAATTGACCTGTTTCTGGGTCCCATGGGGCTTGACCCATTTTGTGTGACCTGTAATCTGTGTCAAAATTACCCATAAATATGGGTCAAATTTAGCAACACTCGGTGGGCAAACTTGGCCACACAAGTGGGGCTAGGTCAAACTAAAGGCAGAATCCTAGCGAAAATCTCCTTTTAAAAACCCAGTTTCAAGGGTCAGCCAATGATGGGTTATAGCGACTTGTACCCGGGGTCTAAGTCAATTCTGACCCGGGAGTTTTAGAGTGCATTTATTTAAAAAAATTTGTGGGAATCCTAAAAATCCTAAAAATTTATTTTCCTCTTCAATGCTGAAGATCTCTTTTTAATCGAAATATACTGCAATGAATGATCAGAAATACCAGGCATTTGGTACTAGATTCAAACTCTACAATCAAGATGGGGCTGGCTGAATGGACTATGCTTACCTCTAGACCCAGCAACTAGGGTGCTGTACTTTTTCTTTCTCGAAATTTTGACATCTGCAGTCGAAGTACTAACGCAGATGTCAAAGTTTCGAGAAAAAAAAAAGTACAGCACCCCAGCTACTAGGTCTAGCTTACCTCCTAATTTATCAAGTTACAAGTTTGTTCGTTCTGGTGTACATTGTCAAGTGCTGTAGTTTGGGGAAATTTGTTTGATTAAAATAACTTTTGTCTGTGAAAAGAAAATGGTTCTCTCAAAAATTCAAAGTCTCAAATGGTTTGCATATTTGCAGTGGGGTGTTTATTACTAATACTAGAGTCTAGACACGATTGGTGCGCTGTACTCCTTTTTGAAATGGTGACATCTTCGGTTGTACTGTGTTAACATTTCGAAAAAAAGGAGTACAGCACCCCAGTTACTGGGTCTACGTGTTTACCAACAAAGATTGTCCTTGACTTTTTTATAATAACACTATCGCATCGGAAGAGGGGATACAATTTACAAATTACAAAATACAATACACTAAACTTTAAAATACAGTCTTGATTGTTTTTTGTCAAATGCAAATGGCAGCAAAACTCAAGTTTAATTCATTGAACATAAAACATCCTCATGAATTAATTAAAAGCTGAAACAGATGTTTCAAAGTGATAAAAAACTAAAATCTGGTAAAGCCTCCTTTAAAACTAAACACCAAAGGAACCACACTTCAAGGAACCACACTTCACTACACATAAACAACAGCACGACACAGTGTTTTGATAGGCTTTACAAATTCAGCTTCGAGTCACAAATAATTTCGTCAAGCATGTAAAGCTTGGCAAGATAACTTACCTTTATCCGTAAAATAATGTGAATGTGCAATGCCAAGGTGTCCGATTTGATGATGAAGAGCTCAAATATGCATTTAATAACAATATAATCTCTGACGTATCGATAAATAAAGCAGTATTGGGTGAGGGATGAAAGTAAACTAAAACTAAAAGTTTCTAAAAACTCTTCTGATGAAACATGTTATGATCGATAGAGGGCGCTACAAGCACGTGTGTTGCAGAGCCGTATATTGGGATACGGCTCTGGTGTGTTGCAAGTTAATTCACGACCAACAACAACATGGTAGACTTCTTGAACGCAGAAACTCCTTCTGCTGCCGCTGTTCCTACAATGGCTTCAGATTCAAAGTAAGTGTGACTTTAAGTTAAGTGTTGAAGATATAATTTTGCCTTGGTATTTTCGTTCTGGGTTTTTTAATTTAGTTTATAATCAACATAACATTTGGGATTTGTTACTGTTACATACAAAGTGTATTGCATTAGTATCGTGATAAAATTTACAACACATTGCTGACTGAGATTAAAAACGTGCGAAAAGACTAACATGATTCATGACTAAAGACTAAAAACGTCTATGATGTACAGTTTGTATGCCTCAGGGAAACATGTTATTACTCTCTCCCTTTAAAGTTTATTAATTTACTGATAGTGTTTATTTTACTTTAGTGTAAAACTAAAAAGGCAGTGTGGATATTTAAAACAATTTTCAATCAACAATTACAGTTACTAGTTGGAATATTGAGGCAGTTAAAACCTGTTATATAACTTATGTTGGCTACTCAAGCATGCATGAAAGAGGGCTCTAAACTGTAAACTGACTAAGTCAGTAAGTGTTTACTAAAAAGTTAGCCGGTACGGGCAATACAGCTGTTGGGTGCTATCAGTCGATCTGCGCGGTTGGTCAATTGTGTTGCGTGATTGGTCTATTCTGTAGTATATCTCGGTCTTTACTTAGATAAAAACAAACAAAAACCTTGAGTTGTGAGTTATAAAGAATTAAGGTGTTTGACCGATAGCCCAACAGATTGACTGTCTAGTGCAGATCAACCGATTGTGCCCAACATCAACTACCATTATTCAGCCAATGAATTGATTAAAATACAATACAATAAAACAGACTAGTATATACACAATCAATACAATATAAAAAAATCTATATATAAATACCTGAAACTACATTACTCTTAACATGGAAAATTTCTATTAAAAATTTCCATTAAAAACTCGCACGGCCGATGGTATAAATCCATTTTTTAAACGGTCAGTTTTTCTTTTTGCACAAATTGATCTCATCCTTCTTCTTTATTGGCTACAGTTGGAAGAACTGATTCGCTGGGTGATAAATATCCTGGACTATATTATTCACACGCTTCTTCATTCTCTTTAGGATGTAACCATTTTGAAACGTAATACTTTGATATTTATCTGATCTATTTTTTAGGACTGATTCATCTTCAAGCGTGTCACAGAATTCACTTAACTTAGCGTCTCGTCTTGGCCGGCATGGTTCATCTTCTCAGAAGACTCAACCTTCTATACCAGTCACTGTCAAATGGGCAAAGAAATCAAATACAAAGGTCTGAACCTTGAATTGAAGTCACTTTGTTGGGTACTTCTTGGTTGTGATAATTGTAACCCTCCATCCTCCCGATTGTCGACTGTCGGGAGGAACCATTGATTCACCTGACAGTCGCATGCGAACAGGGAGAGGACGGATGGGTACAATTATCACAACATGAGTTTTAGTTCTGCTTGTGGAACCACTGGCAGTGTCGTAATTGCTTGGACCCTCACTAAATACTTACCAAAACTAATCACATATCATTTTAATTTTCTCTGGAGAAGTTTTGAAAATCACAGATTGCCCAAACTAATTTACCGCTGTATTTTCCCCCAACAGGCCGACAAATCTTCATCTGTTCGAGATGAAGTAGAACAAATAATTGAAGACATTCTGAATCCTTCAAAGGTAAGACTGCAACTGTAATTAACATGATTAAAGGCTCATACAAATTGTACACTGTGAACAAAGTGTGTTTTGAAAATAAAGTACAACAACACATTACAATGTCATTGAGATTTCCACTGGTTAGTTTTAAGGAATGTTTCTTGAAAATATTTTTGTCCAGGTCAAGACGATTACAAAGTTTAATAAACTTTGTGAGACATTACTAGATAAAACTTGCAAGTCATCGTCGATGACTTTGTCATGGAGAACAACATCAGCCAGCCTCATATTGAACAACATTGTAGAAAGACACACAGATAAGAAACCCTTCTGGCCCAAGAAGTCTCTATTGAGCCTCATTCAAGATTGTAACGTAGCAGCAAGGTGAGTAGAAACTACACAAATATCCTTCATACATGTACATTAATTGTGTGTTGGTAGAACTATTTTTATCATTACATTTTGGGCAAAAGAAAATTCTATGAAAATCAAGTATGAAGCAAATGTATTCAAATACTGACTGGCACCCCTAACAAAGATATACACAAAATAGGGAGACCGCCAACATAAGGGCTGGTTTTGGTAGAGCGCCTGCACATTAATCCGGAGGTTGCAGGTCATTTTTTTCATTGTTCAACCCAAAATACTGAAGGGTTACATGTACAGTGTAGGCTACTCACTTTATCTCGCCAGATGGGTGTCTCAAAGTGCTCATTATTTTAACAGCAGCTTTTTCCCACGTACTGCATCTCTTTGGTGCTCCTTGCCTGGTGCATGTTTCCCTCCATCCTACAATCTAGACTGTTTTAAGAGGATTATTAATTCCTAATTTCAGCTCCTATGAGTTATTTTCATCTTAAAATAAATGTATTTTTCTTGTATCCCCTTACCAAGAGTGGCTTTTAGCCTTGTTTGGGGAAACTTGCGTAAAAAAAGAAAGAAAACAAAAAGGCAGGTATACTGAGCTAAGTTTGAATTACAAGATCCATGTAAGGGTTTACGAAGTGATGCAGCGCAATTTGCAGCCAACCGTGCCAGAAAACACTGGGGCAAACCCCTTCTCTTGACAATACTGGATTCTTTATGTGCAATCCACAACATCAAGCCGTAGGTATTAATAACCTATCGGAAGGTCAAAGCAACTGTGGTTAAGTGTCTTGATCAAGGACACAATTGTCCACATTCTGACAACACATTCTGACTAGACCGCTCTGCATTGACACCCCACAACTCAAGCCCATAATTTATTACTTCTGAAAATAATTTTTTTATTTTATTTTAGTTCTTGTACATCATTGATACTGTTGGCCATAGAGTTGAAAGATCTTGAAGTAGTAGATTGCTGCATAAATCACATGCAAGATATCCCAGACTCTATCTTGACAAGGTCGCTACAATTCTATATCAGGTGAGTTTTGTTTGGTTGTTTCTGTTTATTGCTGAATTAAAATAAGATTTAATTTGTCTCTTTGATGCTCATGTCATTAGAACTGACCACCAAAACAGTTTGTACTCACTTTGCACAAATTACAAATAATAATCCACTCCTTTTGTTTACTGATGTTTATTGTTTGTTTTTCTCTTCAAGCTATTTCCAGTCCGAAGGTGATAGAGGGCAGCAAACAGAAGATGACGATTCAGCAGCCAATGCTTCTCCATTTTCTCTCACATGCTCCTGTTCACAATATGTGTATCCTTTAAGCATTATCATCTGTATTAAGAACAAACCAAGGGGCCCAAGCTATAAAGAAATCTGAAAATTGTTGCTAAATGCTTCTTAAGCAACGGCTCAATTCAATTTAGATGCATACTTCTATGAGTAATAACAAAAAATTCATGCAATTATGGAGTAAAAAACGTAAAATAAAGTAACATTAAACAGAAGCTTGTAGAAAACAGCCAAACAAACACTCCAACAAACACACAACAAAAGACTGACAAACATAAGACATGATAGCTACACTGACACAAGATATATAATGTAGATCAGAGATGATACAACAGATGTATTACTTAACAAAAAGATGGCAAAAAGGTAATAAATAAAGAGGTATTAAGAAGGATTAAGAAACTAATTCGGACAGAATTATTTAGGAGAGGAAACTAAGATGCATTCTCATTAGTAATGTGTACTAATTAGCCCCCCCCCCCCCCCGGCAGGTTGCGCCACTGATCATAGAATACTAGCAGCATCAGAATAGTGTAAACTTAAATACCTCAGATCAATTCAGAGCAATGCAGAGCTGCCAGCCAACTTTCCCTGATTGTGCAGAAAGTTCTCTGAAAATAAACCAATCTTTCCATGTTCTGATTAACAAATTTGTAAATCTCTACGATTTTTCCCCATTACGTTGAATGTAATTGTAATTATCTCCCTGATTGTAATGTTTTATAAAGTCTCCCTGAATAAAAGATGCAAAAGTTGGCAGCTTTCAGTAATGGAAAGACAAAGACCCAAATAATATGAGATTTACTTTTTGTACTTGCTGTGGTTGTTTTTCCTTAAGTGTGTTTATTCAGAAACAAGGTCTTATGTTGTCCGTTCAACGACACCTTCATCCTTGATCACTTGAAACAGTTCAGCTTTGATGAAGCCTTGGTGAGTATAGCTTCCTCTTCTCACACAGTAACTAAGTTTCTACTCTACACCTGATGATGAAGTGAATTTTATTTCATAAATTGTGTCGGAGAGTTGCCCCAGGTTGAACTGAACTCGACTTTTATGAATACTTTCTGGTGAATCTCCTTTTTCATGTGTGTAAAGATAAGCTGGCCATGTTTAAAGTTGACTGACTTATGGCTTTGGCTGTTTTCTTATGCAATTATTTTTGTTCAATTCAATACCTGATTTTGACTCAATCAATCAATCATACATACAGGGATAAATAATGAGTAAAAGTGATTTAAGTGGTGGGGGTCTCAACAAAGCAGGGCTTGTTGAGGAGAGACTCCCATTACTTATGAGGTTGATAGATCACCCCTATGATCAATCCATTGCCAGTGTTATTACTCTGTTTATTCATGCGTGCTCATTTTTCATTTACTTGTAGGTATTACTGAAGTATCTAAACTATCTAATCTCAAGGGGGTCATCAAGTCAACAGGACGACTCTATACCAACATTAAACGCTGTAAGTTGTCCAGTTTTAAGACCGGATCATACTTCACAAATAAATATTAATGCAAAGCAAGTTTGACATCACAACTCAATATTTGCAGCCAATTTTTTGCAAGAGTTTTTGCAAGAGCACTTTTGATCTCATAAGTCAGTATAGCTTATCTGAGCATTTTGAAATGCCCGAAGATAAAGCGCTTTATAAACATTTTACATTAAAGAACACTAGCTTCATATCCGTTTTCTTGTATTTTATCAAGGTCGCTGATTGGACGAGTGCATTATTAGACGCTCATTTCACACAACTTCTTTTATCACATGAAGCGAGAGAGTTGTTATTTGAACTGGCCAAGGCTGTCAAGAATCAGGTAAATTTGAAATGTTACAATGTCATCCACAGGGAAAGGTTCGCAGCTGTGCCGCTGAAAATTGAATACAACTACAAAGTTTTACAAGACCTGGCACTGTCTGGTTTTTTACAAACTGCAGTTGCATGTCTAAAGTTGGGCGGCTAAGCTGAAGAAGTTCTTGCTTAGCATTTCAGACTGAAATATATCTCTGGGTAACTTGCCACTATGAACTTTATAGTCAAGGGTTCGAATCCCAATCAAATATTTTTTTATTGCTATCCTTACACACGTATACTTTTGCACACACCATTGTGGGGACTTCCTATTGTTGTTCTATTATTCCCTTTTCTAAAGAATCACATTGTGGGGGACCCAGTTTAACAAAGAAAAGCGTTGTGGGGACCTTTGGTTCCATTGTGAAAAAGTCCTCACAACTCTGGGTATGCCTACCCATGTGTGTATCCCTGATGCATTTACTACATTAAGCTGACTGTGGTACCCGTGCTAATGACCGGAGACAGACTGGGTTGGTACCTGGCATGCTCTTCAGTCTAGCGGGGAAGACATCTGCTTAATAATGTGGACCGGGGTCCTGGATTCGAATCCCATCCAAGTAGCGTCTGAATTGTTTTACAGGATTTGTAGGGCACTGAGTATACAGAGGTTATCACTCATTTGTACAAGGGATCAAAAACGTATATGATATTTTTCCACAATGCAGTTATTACAGCAAATAAACTGTTGCAGTACCCGCTGCGATACAGGATTCAAACTGGCCTCTCAGCACTGGGTACACTCGGTGGTCTAGTGGTTAAGACATCTGCTCTAGAATGCAAGAGTCATAGGTTCGAATCCCAACCAAGTGAATTTTTCTATAGGACTCGGAGAGCATTGATTACATAGAGCTTATCACACATTTGTGCAAGGGTAAAACCAAAATATTAAAACTATTAAAGCATTCAACTGTAAATCACTCTTTTTGTTTTACCTTCCTTTTTCTCTCTGAAGGAGATATTCTACAATGAAATGGAAGCTGTTCAGACCATTCTGGAAAGTTTCAAAACGTCAGCGTCGGTTCCCGTCAAGCAAACCAGCGGCAGCTACAGCATTGAAGTCTTGATCATGTAGAGAGATCAAGTTACTACCTTCTAAAATCAGATTGGCGCACAGGTTGCTACTGCTAATCATTCACATCAACAGTTTCTACCCTATTCACATTTGGGTGAAGAGAAGCAATTATAGTTCAGTATCTTACCCTAGAATACAAGTGTAACAACAGAACTTGAGTTCATTGCTCTAGATCAATCGGTCATAACATGCTACAAAGAAATGCAAGAGGCGTAACAATTGTGAGATTTTCTACAAAGGTGCAAACCAACTGCATTTATTATAAAGTGATTCTGCTTATGCATAAGATAACATTAGATAAAAATGCAAAAAAATAATATACAGGAATGAAGATATTTTACAAACTGTATAATATTTCTAAAACTTTGGCTATTGTTTCAGGACAAACCAGGTAGATAATTAGTTTTGATTTTAAGTAATTAATAATTTGTGAGCACTCTGAAGATTTTAACGCTTGGTTCACTCTCTGACAACAAGGAAAACAAAAACCCAACAAATAAAATCACTTTTTTGTTGTGAAAAAAAGAAGCTTATTTCACAACACGCAGAGTGCTTGCGCACACCTATCCTTTCCCCCATTTTGGGAGTCCAACTGTTTGCAAACGAATTGACAGGTGCGTTTCACATTGTGCAAGGGGTCGATAGGAGGTAACGAATGTTTACAACTATTCAAAATTTTTTCTTTATTTAACATGATCATTTTAAAATGCTTAAATGCTTTAGTAGGTCTAGTAGACATCCACACTTGTAGTGAGGTAAATATTTCAAAATGTTATTAAACAAAATTCAAAAATCAAAAATGTTTTGTTTGCATTATTTATACACATTTGTGATATGTCTATGCAAATATCAAAGGTCAGGACCATAACTGCTGCATTTTTATGGCCTGTCTGATTACGCCAAACATAGCACGCCAAACATAGCGGCTTTGCTAGGTCCAAGCACCAAGTTTCATAAATTTTCATGCCACAATTTTGGAGTTTTGTGGTTACTGTCTGTCCATAATCTTTGTCCTAAATAAATTATGAAATGGATCAAAAGAAAAACTTGTGCATTTGAAGAATTAGTTTTCACTCTTTTTCTTTCCTACCCTGTAAAATGTAAAATATTGTATGAATATATTCTTGAAAGAATTGATGGATGTGTTTAGAGGCCTGATACTTCACAGAGGCAACCGAGACAAATGCCTCAATGCCCCTGGGCCTTGCTGCCATTTTAATTTTAAAACACGACCACCCTTTTAAGTGAAATTTTGACATGTTAATATATATATTTTCACTTACGTATATAGGATTAACACACAGTCTGATAACACAATCGGACGGTTCTAAAAACCAAAGGTATACTTTGCCTTTATGAACTTACTCAAAAAGTGCAAACCTGAAAAAAATAAATTAATTTGGACAAACTAAATTAAACATAAACATACCAAACTATCTACTCTGATTGCACTTTTTTAAAGCTAAATGATTGTCACTTTTTCACATAATACTATTAAACCATCAAACAACCAAACAACCAATCTATGATCTGGTTTTGCCTGATGATAGATTTTTGTTTTAGTACTGCAATAGCTTGACAATGATAAAATACATCTACATAACTGCATTGTTTGCAACACCCAGTGCTTGTTGCAGAATTCAAACTGCCCTTTTACCACCATGCACTCTACTTTGTCTAGTGCTTGAGACGTCTGCTTGAGTCACGGATTCCATCCCCAGCCAAGTGGTCTGTGGATTTTTTTTCGCAGACTTAATGCAGTGCTCATCATTTTCAGACACAAAAAGGTTATATATATTATACACAAAATGGTTATATATATTATACACAAAATGTACATGTATAAGATGTTAATTTTACATAGGGGAACAAGAATATTACTCGAAGAGAAGCAATTATAGTCTTGCTCCAAGGAAACAAGTGTAATGACCAGGATTCGAACCCACACCGTGATGACTTGGCCACTAGAACTTGAGTTTGATGCACTAAACCGTTTGACCATTACACGCCATTAATGGCTGATGTTTGGGCTGTCTTCACATTTTAATGCCTCTTTATTTAGTAATCTTGCGAGAGATTCTGTGAGAGTCTGGCTACGCACATGCGCAATCATATTGTTACAGCGCATGGAAAGCAGTAACTGCTTTCTTTTTTCATAGTAGTTTTTATCAACCATCATCAGGTTGAAATCCATCTTTTTATTTCACAAATTGTCACAGAATAATTACTGGATAATCTATTACTAATGATTAGGTGATAGGTCTGTTCTGCGATATATTTGATACATTGTGCATGTTTTGGAGCCTTTTGCAAGTGCCTTCATCCAAGTACAGCACTGGCCAGGAAAAAAAAAAAAAAAACACACACAAAAAACACCTTGATGATGATATAAACAGTGAGTCTGGATTGGAACCAAAGCCACATCAAGTTTATCACCTTATAAGGACAAAGAAAAGGTGGAAGAGGCTCAACCCCCCGCAAAGACAGAGACAGCGGTTATTGACCCAATACAGCAGATGACGAGTTTCAAAGAGTAGTGCCTTGCAAAAAAATCAACATGAATCATCTTCTCCCACCAGAGCCTGAAGTCAGTGCAGGGGACCCTCTCAAATATCCAAACTGGAAAAGCCCCTTTAAAACCCTGATTGAACAATGAGGAATTCCTCCTGCAGAACTGCTCCGCTACAGAAATACATTGCTGGATGAGCGAAGCAGGCTGTAGAAGGATATTTCTTCATGACAATGGACGACGCCTTTGAGCAGACAAAGAAGCTACTATAGAAGCGATATGGAGACCCCTTTGTGATTGGGAATGCATTTCGAGACAAGATGGATTCATGACCAAAGGTCCCTTCACAGGATGGAAAGGCCCTACGAAACCTAGCCAATTTCATGAGGCAGCGTCGGGCAGCCATGGAAAATATCCGCAACCTGGCAGTCATAAATCACAAGCGAGAACATAGGAATATTCAGTAAAAGAACGGGGAAAAGTGGAAGTAGTTCCTCGAAAAGAAAACAAAACTGGACTCACGAGGAGACTCACTCTCATTTAGCAATTTGGGGTGAACGTGACCACCAACAAGGCTTTGAAGGTATGAAGTATAATTCAAGAGTTTGGGCGACCATAACCACCACGTTTATGGAGAGATTCCCAGAGTGTCCCTACAACACATTGGAATCTCTCAAGAAACAGATCAAATACTTGAGGAAGAAGTACAGAGCGGCGAAGAAAACCAACAATTCGTCAGGTAGAGGAGGGCATCTTTGCCATTTTACGACGAAATGGATGAAATACTCGGTAAAAACTTTGCTATTTGTTAATTTGTTTAAGTTTAAAAAAATGTAATTATTTGTTTTCTTTCCTTTTTTTAAAATCAAAGGTTAAGAAAGACAGAAACGTAGGTTGAAATTGAAAGTGAAGTTTTACATTGCAGTTTTCATCTCGATATTGTGATTCTGTCCATGATTTCCTTATAAAAACATTTGTCTCTGCATACATTACATGTAACTAGTAGTAGTAGTAGTCCAATAGTCATGGTAGTTAGTATTACTATATAGTAAAGCAAATTCCCCACCTGCTTCATCATTTTTTAGGCTGCATCCTAACCCTACCAACAACAAAAAAAACACTTATAAAACTGGGTATCATTTATTGTAAATCAAATCGAGTAGTCAAATATATGGATATTCTGACTACCAAAATGTACTGAATACACCACACATTTTGGTCATTTGGGATTAAAGAGTGGAATTTCCTGTCTGCGGCAAATTATAAACCTAATTTGAATTTTGAATGCTACTGAGAATGCCCATCTTCGATATTAATTTATTTTTACTCTCTTAAACTTAAGCTGGACAATAAACTGGCATTTTCCTGGCTATAATTTAGTAAAACCTTTCATTACAGGGAGGCGGCCAATGAACAACGTGAAAGCCTACCATCACTTGGATGCTGAGTTAAATCCTAAAATGAAGATGAATTAGATCTGGGTGACAGCATCTTAAGAGATAGCTCACCTACCACGTCTATGAGTATGGCTAGATGTGCTCCCACAACAGTCACAACATGTGATCCTAATGCTGATTTCAGGCAAGGTGTATAATTTAACGTCATTTCAGTTTTGAAATAGCCTGAAGATTTCCATAAAGATCCTCCAGTGAAGATCTCCCACACAAGAGCCCCCCCCCCCGAAAAAAAATTAAAAAAATAAAAGAAAAAATGTAACAAATAATTTTTCTTTGTTCATATCAAGAAGAGAATGGAGATGGGGCTATAGAGAAAGGATGGATCACTGAAAGAATTAGGCTAATATAATGTACTGCAAAACCGTACTGCTGCCTCCATACAGCCATAACTTATTGAGATAAGATTTTGGTTTCCTTCTTGCGAGTTGGTGTGCATTCAGTTATTTTCCCAAGATTTAGGGAAAAAAACAAAATTATTGTTTCCTGTGAAAATGTAGTTTATTTTTTTAATTGTTGTGGTTGGTTTTTTAACATATAAGGACATTGGAGTGAAATACAATAACACATCAGTTAATCAGTGGTGATCACTCTCCAGTTTGCAAAGGACTAGAAGGTGACGAGCTGCAAGGTGAATGGATTAATTTTAAGAGGATTTGACAGTCAGCTTAAGATCCCGCTTCCTGTGGCGTATTCACGAGGAGTGATGCCCGCTAATCAATCTCACATCCCAACTCCAGACATGGCAAGAAAGTGGCCACACCTGGAAAAAATTGCAGATTTGCTAAGATGATGAGGACTGCGAAATAGGTCTTTTGATAGGATACAACTTCTCTTGAGCCTTGGCACAACGGGATGTTATACACTCTTCCGAAGTTTAGTATACTGTTTTTGAGTAAAAGATTACTTTTTGTTTTAGCTTAAAGTTATTCCTTGTTGTATCAAAGCTCATGTTAAGCCTGTTTAGGTGAAATAAGAGAAAGTTTCCGAAAGTTGTGGATGATGCCTAAAGTTAAAGATTGTGTAAAAGATTTTCATTTCAAAGTTTGTAAGTTATATTTTGCCTTTATAGGGTGTCAGAATTTAGGTCAGGCACTGACCAATCTTGCAGCATGGCAATGCAGCAAAATATAGGGCACCCTCCTTCTATAGTTAGATTGTAACCCATATTAGATACTTGTATTGTTACCGGACGTCTTCCACTGTTGAAGACACCTGCAGGTAGAGCGTCCACTGTCCGGGTCACCCGAGGCATTTAAGAATGAGTCAGTGACGGCGACTGGGTATTGCTTTTGTGGTTTTGTCGCCATTAGTTAATTAGGTATGTGACATTCCCAGTCAGTGAACAACTATTGTTTGTTCCTGTTAGTGTTATCACAGATTTCCACAGCCTGAGACTAAACTGCTTATGAGTGAAGTGAAGTTTGAGGAGGAGGAAGAAGACGTTACAACTCCAAGTGCAGATGTTTGGGTGTGACACTATCTCAGTCACCTGTCTCCTCCGCACATCGGGAAGATGTAATGACCCGGAACGAAATGGAGAGCCCTGCTTCTGTGCAGGAGCCTTCAGCCATGGGAAGTTGCAGTACAGCATAACAATGTGCTGAGGTCGCACTCACAGTGATGAAACCCAGGAAAATGGCAGATAATGCAGCAGCATTTCTTGCAGTAGGAGTATATAGCCATGTAGAAGGAGGTAGTTGGACCCGCTTATCAGTATAGGCTTCTAGGAGCTAGTGTACATATAGCAGTAGGAGTATCAAGTAGAAGTAGCAGTAAAACTACTCCAGTATATTTTGCATTGCATATTTCAGACAGAGAAGTGGGGAGAGATGAGAAGAAAAAAGGCTGGATCAGAGCTCAAGGAAGTGAAGGTGGAGTGTCCCAAATGTCGGATGTAGCTGCTCAAGAAAAGCCTGGACCGTCACATGAGGGGAGAATATGGCCCAAGACTTCCCTAGAGGTGCCTTCAGTGTCCAAGCAGATACAACAGAAAGGAGAACCATCGAGTACACTACCGAGAATTTCACCCAGACAGATTGGGAGAGATGGAGTACATTGAAGGCGAGAGATAGGAGGAGCAGAATCGCACCAGGCGCAGTATGTGAAGAGAGCATACCAGGTCACCTAGGTCACTGGAGAGAGGCAGGAAGGCAAGAAGATATCCTCCTAACAAGGCGTCATCAACTGAGAAGTTGATGAAGGTTGACATGTGTAAGGGGTGTACTGTATAACCCTTTTGGATTGAACTTACAGCACTGCTTCATTTTTATATTATCTTAAATTGTCTAAACACAGCTAGCAGCCATTTTTACTTTTCTAGTACATGTTCTGATTTCATCCCTTAGATGAACATAATCCTTTCCACTATAGACTTTAAGCTACAGTATATAAATTTATATTTATCATGTAACAGCATGGGTTTCTTCTATTTGCAGTCGTTATTTCATTGATGCGATTGTGCAGCGACGTGTCGACAATACACCATCAAATCAGTTCAATTGAACGCCGTAACCAGGTGTGGCCTACCTCCAGAAATCTACGCAGAAGAGCTGCACGACCCAACATATATGTGTAGAGCACAATCAACATATAACTGTAAGGTTAGTATTTTTGTTTTAATTCAGTATTTTTGTTCTATAGAGTGACGACGATTTCACAACAAAACAGAACAAACAAAATAAAATAAGGAATGTATGTGTGAAGATCTTGATTGGTGTTTGGCCAACATCGCTCTGTAGTGTATACTGCAGACTGGATGTTTCTGTTGCTGTAAAATCTGTAAAATTGTGCTGACCTGGCGGAATTTCGTTCAGGTGTTCCACTCAAATTCCCCACAGTTGGTTTCCTTGTTTGTAAAATATTGAACTTTGCACACCTTTTGCAGTATGTATGATATAATAGGAACAATGACAAATTATTAGCTGCCTGGTTCTCAAATTTCTAGTTGATAGTGCAATCCTTCACAAAATTTATTAATACTGGCTCAAAAATCATGACTTGTGTTTTAGTAATTTTTCTTATATTTTTTTTCAAGGGTCTGATGAAGCCAAGGGTTAGTACATCCAAGAGCCGAATGACTAAACTGTCAGCAGTTGAAATCAAACTTGATGATCTACTGAGAGTGAACCGTACCATTAGAGCATAAAGACAAGCGGAAACTGCACATCATGAGGACACACACTATGCTATCCCAGAGGGGCACCGGACATTATTCATACAAGACTATCTTCGTGGGATGCCAAAGACAGAGGTGAAGGCTCTTATTGATAAAGGACATACAGTGAAGGAAGTACTGGCTTTCCTAAGGGACTCTTATGGTGACAAACTTGCAGTGGAGGAGCTGCAGCGTTTTTTCTTGGAGCGAAAGCAACGTCAGGGTGAATGGTGCAGAGACTTTGCTGTAGACCTGGAGAAGCGGTTTCTGCGACTCACTAGACGGGATGCGAAGCTATATTCGTCCCCAAACAAAGCCTTAGTGGAGCAACTGATTGAAGGTCTCAATGACACCTACATGAGGAATACCTGCCGAGATCTTTATGAACGAGGCTCAGTAACTTCCTTCAGAGACTTGCGGGAGTACATCATTAAACGAGAGGGACAGGAAGAAGCGAGGAGCAAAGCTGTTGGCAACGGTCCCGCCCTTCAAGCGGCAATGCAGGTCGGGAAATAGTCTTTGAGTAACAGTGAGCTGCTTGGAGCTTTTAAAGATCTGGCCAACAGAATGGTAAAGGCAGTTCAATAAGACGTACATGTATTGCCACCAGCCTACCCAACATCGAGGCCACACCACCAAAACTACATGGTGTTCTTTGACAACTACTTCTCGACAGTCATACTTATGGAGAACTTGAAGAGTGACCAAGTCCTTGCATGTGCAACAATCAGGGGAAACAGAAAGGAACTTGCCCTGTCTTGCTGCAGACAAAGAGCTAAAAAAAAGAGGTGATTTTGATCACTGTACAACTTCAGACGACATCAGTATATTCAAGTGGAAAGACAATAAGCCTATCTTACTCATATCGAACTATCACGGCAGTGAAACAACATCTGTAAAGCGACGTCAGAAGGACGGTACCAAGATGGACGTCAAGTGTCCCACTCTGGTTGCACACTACAGTATGGGAGGTGTCGACAAAGCCGATATGTTGAGAGCCCTCTGTGGTGTAAACCGAAAGTCTGTGAAATGGTGGCACAGAATCTTCTGTGGTATCCTTGGCACAGCATTTGTCAATGCCTACATTGAATACCATTCAATGTACGAGCCCATGCCCCTACTTGACTTTCTCAGAAGAGGTACTAGAGGTCTTCTAACATTGGCCATACCAGTAGTCCCGAACAAGCGAGGAAGACCACAATCCCCCATTGTATCCTGCCTACCCGCCAACATCACAACAAAACGCAGAAAGTCAAGTTTCAGTGTAGCTGACGATGTGAGGCTCATGAACGTTGGTGTTTATTTGCCAATGTTTGTGTACGAAAGAGGACTGTGTGAAGTATGCTCAGTGAACAAAGTCGAGTCAAGGCCACACAGCAAGTGCACCACTTTCAAGATATTTCTGTGTGTCAATGAGGAAAAGAACTGCTTCACAGCATACCATTCCAAGTAGGACAGCCATGTTTTATTTTCCATCAAGTCTGGGTTTGATTACATCAGTGCCGTAAACAGAAATGTTCATAGTTTGGTGATGTGGGGAAATACTTTTTTGAGGTTATTTATTTTATTGAACTCTTCATTTGTGCATTTTTTCAATCTCAATTGGGGTGGGGGCAAAAAAGAGGGCAAAGGTTATGAGCGGGGGCAAAAAAGAGGGCAAAGGTTATGAGCGGGGTCAAAAGTTCTGAGCGGGGGGGGGGGGATACAACCCCATATGCTTGTGCCACTGGGTTACATTGATTTAGAATTATGACATTTCTAATCCAATAGTGCAATTGAAATTTACCTTATCACACTATTAAGACCATCTTTTGCAAGTTCTGCATATAAAAATAGCGCATGAAAATGTTGAGGTTGCATGTACATGCAATGAAAATGATAATAAAATGTAGATAAAGAAGGGACCAGACTGTTTTACTTCCAGCCTCGATCTGGTGACAATGATTTTTTTGTCTAATGGAAGAAAATAAAATTTGAGCCACCATGATAAAGACTAATAATGTGTCTGTTTGAATTTACTGATAAGTTAATTTTATAGGAAGTTGGATCAAAATTCGGACCTCATAGCCTGTCGGGACATTAAAGTCCCAACACTAATTATGCACGGTAAGTAGCAAACAAATTTGCAGTATACCCGCCATAATCGTTAAAAAAATATACTACAAGAACAAATGAATGTAAGAAAAATATTTTGCTCATCCTTCCCAATCCCAAGTCCCAGAAAACTCAAGCCCAAGGTTCAGCCAGATAGGACGCCGAGGTCCAGCCAGATAGGACGCCGAGGTTCAGCCAGATAGGACGCCGAGGTCCATGCTGGCTTTACTGGACATTTCGCCAGAGAATGTCCTTAAAGAGGTGTCAGCAATAGTAGATACCAACTGAGGGGGCGAGGAATCATGCCAGAAGCTACTGGATCAAGCTACCAGCTCATGTCATCAGAATTGTTGTTGCTATGTCGTTTTGGTTTTTTTCCTTTTATTGCCGTGTATTATATTTTTTGTTCTTGTATTATTGAGGTCAAATTAATAATAAAGACAGGAAAGGTACACCCCGGAATACCGGTACCCACCACGTCGGTCGTTAAAATTGACACGCCTCTTCTGTAGTGAGCCATACAGCAAAGGTGGGTGTAGAGGGCTCAACAGCAAGGGTGGATCAAGCATCGTTTTGAAAGAGCAGTCAAAACAGAAGATTCAAAGTATACATCATTGAACCTGTGTGCCATCCCCTTCCACCAAGGTCTTCATCAAACCCCCGTCCCCCATCCTGACATGTACATTGTAAGGAGTCAAAGAAACGTGGTCAGGATACTGCCGAGGGTGATTGAGCAAAGGTAGAAAAAGTCAAGAAACCTGCACCCTGTATGGTGTCTGGAGAGCATGAGGATCTACCCATTGATTTTTCCTCTGGCTTCAACCAATGATCCCTGAGAAACTCCTTCATTGGCAGATGGTTCGCATAAGAGAGATATGGTATCTGTATGGTGAAGAAGGGAAGACCAGCTGCAGTGAGATAAAGTAAGTTTACAGGATAGTGTTCCTGCGTGCGGAGAGAGGCAGGAAGGCAAGAAGATCTCCACTTTATAAGGTTTCATCAACTAGGAAGCCGATGAAGGATGAAGTACATCTAAGGAGTCAAAGAAACGTGGTCAGGATACTGCCGAGGGTGATTGAGCAAAGGTAGAAAAAGTTGTAGCGGTTTTTATTTCGCCCATATCAATTTAACTTTTACAACACAAGAGGGCGACGTTTGTTTTACTACTTTTTTCTACGCCATGTTTTTCACTATCTGTAATGGAGTGTGATTGAACTTAACAATAACGATCTTTCGGAATCCAAGAACATCATCGTTCCTGATTAATCTTCCAGCTTGAACATGCAGTCGTAGGTGAGTGGATCAATATATAATTTATCCTACCTCAAAGAGCCTACATTGGTGATCCAGACGTGATAAAAAAACAAAAAATTGGGGGCCAAAATCATCAATATTAGTGTACTACTAACCACACCAGTCACATGGACTATTGACTATCTATCATCGCGGAGATTGTTTTTCTACCGTTACTGTTCATTGTGTTCCATAATTTGCCCTTCTTCACATCCTTGCTCACAACTATGGCTGAAGGAGAAGACAACTCACAGCCAGCACTGGTGGAGGATAAGCCACAAATTGGTACCGCAGCGATAAAACTTCCCCCGTTTTGGCCCGCTGGTCCCATCATCTGGTTTGCTCAGGCAGAAGCGCAAAATTTCACACGAGAGATTAAACGTGAAGACACCAAGTTTGCACACATTATTGACTTCATTACAGCCTGATATTGTACAAGAGGAAGATTTAGGGGATAAGAAACCGTCACAATTGCTCCAACGGATGCGTCAGCTTTTGGGTGAGCGCAAACTCGAAGATGGAATCCTCCAGCAGCTCTTTTTACGGCGTCTCCCACTCAACGCACAACTCATCCTTGCTTCATCGAGTGATAGTGTGACATTGGATCAACTGGCCGTCCTTGCCGATTGCATCCTCAAGGTTTCTGTTCCAGCAACGAGTACAGTTAGCGTTCCCCCACCAACATCGGAGCTACTGAATAACCCGAGCAGCACGAAGAACACCTTCGCTTACTTTTCACACAATTTCAGCAGTACAGTATAGTCATCAACCCAAGCAAATGCTTGTTTGGTGTATTCGAGTTACAGTTCTTGGGACACTACATCAACGATTTTGGTACCAGTCCACTCCCGGATGAAGTCACTGTGATTCAAGAGTAACCGCAACCTACATCACTCAAGAAGTTAAGAGGTTTCCTTGGGCTTGTTAATTTCTACAGGAGATTCATTCCTGACTGTGCAGAAATCCTCTACCCACTAAATGACTTCCTGGGTAGATGGTTCGCATAAGAGAGATTTGGGAAATGTATCTGTATGGTGAAGAAAAGACCATCTGCAGCAAGATAAAGCAAGACTACAGGGTAGTCTACCTGCATTCCATACCAGTAGAGAAACCAAAGGAGTCCGGTGCAGTCTCCAACGGGGGACATTGACTCGCAAAATTGTGCAATTAAGATTATTGTGATGATAATATGTTATGTTATGGTTTTTTTCAACTTTAAGTCCTAAAAAAATCCTCACATCATGTTATATTCAAAATGAATTCATCAAAAAGAGCCAGTGTTAAGTTGAAAAGGTGATGATTAAGAAATGGTCAGTTTTAGATGTGGGAGAAAACCAGGGGCCAATTGCTTAACAAATTTCAACTGAGCAAAAATTAGCATGATACTGATCACAAACAGTTTATTATGGTATGGTATTTTGGCTGGTAACCCAAGCACAGTTGTTTTGTGCTTAGTTACTTTTTGTGTTTAAGCAGCTCGATGAAATTAGGCCCAGGTAGGGGCTCAGAACCCAATCTACATTTAGGCTCTGGTCTCAGAGGGGATTCGAACCATGGTCCACAGAGATGAAAGGCATGTAAAGAAACCACTTAACCTGATTTCTAAATCAGTTTTACATCCTACTCATTAAAACTATATACTTTGAAATTTGCTTATTGAAAAAGATCACTGTAGCGTATATGTATAATTTAAACCAATCATTTTTCAGATATGCAAATTACTATACATTTTTCTAAAGGATTTTGAATAAGACTGCTTAAGGCACACCAAATATTACATCCACTTTACAGTATGAGGCATCAGTCTTAATGAATAATTCATCACACACACACTGCATTGTGACAGCTCAGCCAATCATAGTACAGTATTACCTAAATTCAATGTATGATGTATTTAGTACATGTAAGCTCTTAAAAATGTACGAAGTAATCTTACTGTAGCTGGGATTTCAGGACTTCTCCGAGTTGTTTGATCTTATCTCTGTTTTGATACAAGTAAACTTCCGTCTCCCATAACATCTTGAGTAAGACACTGTCTTTGGTCTCATCCAATGGGATGTCAGCGCTCATTGGGGTACTGAAGCGATAGAACGGAGCACCAATCATATTACACCAGGAGCGTGCGCGGTCCAGAGTGCGCCCTCTAGCGTCGCATAGCTTTAGGTAGAAAACAAAAATAAAATCAATGCATGATTTCGAATGGAGTGACACGCCTAAGTTTGCATTAAACCCATCTACCTGAATGGTCACAGTACCAAGATACTGTTCTTGCCTAAGCCCATATAGAGCTCATTGCAGCATTACGATAAAACATTTATTACTTTCTGCATACCTTGCAAATAAACACACCCCCAAAAAACTATATACTGTTGGAAAAAGCACTGTTGGAAATGTCTCTCAAGCCAGGCGTATTCTCCACAACAAAATTCAAACAATTCTTCAAATAAATCCTGCAGATGAGCAAGGAAATATTTTTGATCTCCCAATGGTGAGAGATTAAGACGTCCTTATGTTCAAATACTCACAATGCTTTCCCAGTCTATGAAAGATATGTTGACAGGCCTTGCTCTTAAAGTTTTTGTAAGTCAATCAGGCAAGTCAATCTACATTTTACTTGCCCCCTGAAAGTTTTGTTAGCCCAAATTTCAAACATGTCTTGACAAAACTTTCTTCTTTTGAAGTATTAATGTTAGGAATCATAACCAGTTTAATGGTCAAATTAAATTACTCCACTCACACAAAATTATATTAAAACATTTTAAAATTGTTGTTATTCCCATCTTAAAAGGAAGAAATATGAGTAGTATAAACAAGTAGGTTGTACAGTTTTTAATTGTCTACAGGGCAAGTTAAGAAGTGGTGTTTACTAGCCCAATTCCATAGAGCTGCTTAAGCAGAAAATATTGCTTAACAAAATGTCTGCTAAGCAGAAATGAGCAGGATACCAGTCACAAATTGTACATGAGACATGGTAGTTTGGCTGGTAACCTTATTCTGGTAAGCAAAATTTGGTTGTTTTAGCTACTTGTTGTGCTTAAGCAGCTCTATGAAATCGGGCCCACTGAGCAGTTTCTACTAGATACTTTTTGCCGAGCTAATGTTAAGGGCGACCCTGGTTGAAACTGATCTTACCTGATCAATGAGAATCTCTCCCAAGTTAGCTGCTCCAGCGATTGCCTTAGCAGCGTTAAACAAATCTAGCATACTGCTAGGTCTGGCAATCTCAGTACTCCTCATTGGTTTATATGGAATACACCCAGTACCTACCGAAACAACAACGCCTACATCACGTGTTGGTTCACCCTGAAAAAAATATCAGACAAAAACAAAATTAAAGTTTTTTATCGGAAAGTTGGCCGTTCGGAAGTTTAAGATCCTGAGTAATGTTTCTAGTCATTGCCATTTTGGAATTTCTTATTTTACTTTTAAACCTTTTGTTAACAAATTGTTGACAAGAAAAACCACTGGTGACTCAAGCGTGAAGAACATTTTCTGGATAGACGACCTCACACATATTCAAAATATTATGAATTACAACAATAGTACACAGTTCTTAGCAATTCATCATGCCCAAGGGCATCTTAAAGTACTCACTAATTTTCAACAAGGTATGTTGAGCTACCTTCCAATTATAAGACCCATTTATTTCCATAATACATGTAATGGTTTACAAGGTGCTATCAATCCTATTAATTCATGACATACCTTCATTTTTTTATCCATATTAAACTCCTGAATCTCCGTCAATGCATCAAGCGTTGGATTATTAGCAATTAATCCTCCATCCAAGAACCGTCCCATTGGTTGGAAGTAGGTAGGAGCAGCACCACTACAACGTGCTGCCTTCCATATCAGCTGCTCTGTAGTTATAAAACACACACAAGATCCTTGTCATCTGATTGGTTGAACACGCGTCATGTGTCATCCATTAATTTTGCTCCTCAAATTAATATTGGAGTCCAATATGGGTAAATATTAGACGCTTTGCAGCATCATTCCCAAAATAATCATTCCCTGCCTGCTTGTCCACAAGAGGCATGGTCATGTCACAGGGGACAAGGTTGGTGTCTACATGGAAACGTCAGTTTAATAATATTTGTTAAGCCATAAATCATTTTAGACTAAAGTATTTGAAGAAACAGAATCGCGTAAACGTAAAACTCAGTATGGTTGGGACTAACTTGGTCCCGGAAGTTCATTTGCACTTGCACAGGCTATAGTGGATAATAGAATCAAATGTATCATTAGTTCATATTACCATGAAACAATGGTGGTGACTCAAAGTTGTCTTCATTATAAACGAGGGCAGCAGATGATGAACATTTCGGGGGTTCATAGCTGCGAAACATGTGTAGAGGTGGTGGTGTTCGGTCACCGAGTGTTGCAGTCACCAAAACTCTACCAAGAATAAAATAAACACTCATATGTATGAAAAGCAATGGATATATTGTTTTTGGATGAGTTCAATCCAAACAGATAGCAGGTCCTTTTTCTGTTTACACTGAGCACTGATTAAGCCCCTTACTGTAATTTTTTCTGGCACATTTTCACATTCTCACAATCTTTCAAAACCACAGTGGATGAGATTTAATGGTCAGACAGTAGGAGGGTTGAGTGCGTACTGTGCAGATAAGTTCACCACTTGATATCATATTGCAGGCTGGCAAAGTTTATCTATCATTCAAAACCACAGTGGATGATATTGTATAGTCAGTCAGTAGAAAGGTTTTTAAAAAAAGGAAATTTTTCGATATGACAACTCTACTAAGCAGAAAAACATTTACCCTTAAAAGCAAGGGTAAACAGTCTGGTTCCATTTAGACTATGAGAACTACTGCTATTATTATCACTTCATACACAGGGAATAAGACAAAGATGGAGTAAGTATCTACAAGTATACCCTCTTACTTATGTTTGACGATGGTGTCCATCTTTGCGTCTTCCCCAAAGAGTTGCTTGAGAAATGTTTCCAGCGGTTCAGAAGGATAGGGACGAGTACCGGTAAAGACGGAATTCTTCAAACCAAAGTACAGACCTCTCGTCTCCTTCACTGAAAACCCTTTAAAATAAAAAAGAATACCAAGTATAAATCTGCAATTCTTAATCATGCTCAGCAATGCCTAAACCCTCAAACTTCCACACAATGGGTTGGATGACATTGTTGTCTTCTAACTTGACATGATTTGATAAGTTTTTCTGGCAACAAAACCAACGGATCCTTGATATTGACCCAACTCACCTGGTGTCATCACCCACTACAATGATAATAAGAATCTATGTACTTGATTTTAGTTGCCAAAATGACTGAATTTTTAGCCTTGACGACCCTGTTCTACAAAAGAATTTAACACTTATCAGGATAGTGCCACATCCCCCCCCACATCACCGATAAGAAGCAACAATTCTTACCTACTGCCAGTGCAAGGGCCAATATACCTCCAGTGCTAGTGCCTGCTATCCAGTCAAACAAATCAGCTATTGGCCTTCCAACTGCTTCTTCTATTGCCTGAAATCGAGTCAACGAGTACAGAATGACAGCAATGTTTGAGAGTGGAATTCAAATTTAAGCGGTACATTGTGACTAAGCAAGTATTGCATCTCTATGCTCACAGCAGGGAACAAGTGCATACCTGAGCAGGAAACATACAACATGTAGATCTTTGGTCTCTGAATGAAGAACAAACAAGTACCCTTCCCATGAAATATGCTAATTACATTCACCCATGCGTACAGACCCTATTGGTTGGCAAAACGCCATAGAGATGTGCACTAAGCAGACGCACACACGCATCTGCGTCAGGCCACCATCAGCCCCATACAAAAAGGTGTGATGTTCCATCAGTTTGCCAACCAAAGTGTTAGTGCGCACGCGCGACGTGCAATTTACATATTTCGTGGGAAGGGTCTATTGCATGTAACACTTGATAACTACTCACTGAGGACTCATTTGAGCATTGAGTCTTCAGTACCCTTATACTATTTGACTCACATTTAATATCTGGATGAGTACAAGACCTCGAATTCCTCCCCCATCCAGGCACAGGACATTGTCATTCTGCCTGCAAGGTGATGCATTATCTGTCTCATCTGTTGCCATGGAGACACCTTGCTTGCTGGCCATCAAACCAATACAAACTGCCAGGAACTCATCGTAAGCTATATCAGATCACAAATGGGGTATATGACTATTAATTAAATAAACTAATTTCAGGAAACGTCCACAAGTTAGTTTCGTATGACTGGAACAAATGTACTCTTAAAAAACCCATTGTTGTTTAAGAACAAGGAAAAATTATTCAAAATTTACCGAGCAGTTTCCCTTGCAGAAAATCACTTGTTATTGAAAACTTGATGGTTTTACTTTTTACCTTCTTCGTGTAGCCCCTTACCAAGAGTGACTTTTAGCCTTGTTTAGGACAAACTTGCATTTTTTTAAATGATTAAAAAACAAAATAAAACACAAATAGTCTCTCATTGCCATAATAAGTACCTTTATTGCTTTCTAACTGAGTGAAGTCGGTATTAGCAGTGGTAGGGTTGCCGTTGTACGTCCCACCAGCCTTACATCCAGAGCTACATCCCTGCATGCCAGGCGGGCAACGCTTTGCTCCTACTAGGTGTAGAGCACTGATAATATGATTGGTTGAACCCATGTAGCTCCCAAGGGAGGATATTATTGGAGTTGAGGCGATGTGGCGTGGGGATTCCTTCTTGATATTGAGAGTGTTTACATCAGCTCCGAAGACGATCAAGGCGTGAACCATGTCCAAGTTATTTTTCTGGTGGATAAAATACAAAGATACTTTCAGCTGTCGAATACCACTATATAGTAACAGTGCCAAGTTAAACAGCCTGTCTTGATCCAATGTGGCTCATCAGGCCGGTGTTTATATCTGGTTTCATTGGCATTAAATGACTTAGAATATTTCTATTCCCCTGGACAGGATGCCAGTCCATCGCAGTTTAATCCCCCACCTCTCGCCGGTACCCATTTGTACTCCTGGGTGGAGAGAGGCAATTATGATAAAGTGCCTTGCTCAAGGCCAGGATTCAAACCCTAATTCAGAGAGTTCAGACCTTGAGTCCATTGCCATGAGACCCCATCAACTTAAATGAAGAGTAGACTAATTTCCATCCTCTAGTGGCCCAGGGACGGGATTAGTTTTTTCTGAACCACAGCGGAATAATTTTTTTTTTTACACAATATCATTGCCACAATGAAACCCTGACTTAATAATGAAAAGAAAACAAAATAAGGTGGAAAGATTCCCTTTAAATATTTTCCCCTGAAATGCAACAACCTTTGAACATTTAGTTTTGATCTCGTAAGTTCAAAATCTGATGTTTGACAACAGTGAAGGAGCTTTCATTTATTTTGTGTGACTCCAATGACCGACTAGCTTGAACCTTTACAGGTTTGTTATTTCATGTATACATGTATGTTGGGTCTCATAAAGTGCAATTACTGGTCTTTGATAATCACCAATTTAGGCTGAGTGCTTTAGAGACCATTCATTTCTATATAATCATCACCATACACCCAGTTATTGTTTTAGGCTGAGTGCTTTAGAGACCATTCATTTCTATAATCATCACCATACACCCAGTTATTGATTGTTTTAGGCTGAGTGCTTTAGAGACCATTCATTTCTATAATCATCACCATACACCCAGTTATTGTTTTAGGCTGAGTGCTTTAGAGACCATTCATTTCTATAATCATCACCATACACCCAGTTATTGTTTTAGGCTGAGTGCTTTAGAGACCATTCATTTCTATAATCATCACCATACACCCAGTTATTGTTTTATTGGTAATTTTTTGAAATAATTTTGTTACTGTAAAAGTGTTTGAAAACAATAATATAAACAAGAATTTTGGTTTTGTTTTAGAACCATAGATACTATGTCAACATGGGAAACATCGGAAAATGTCAAATGACCTCTACTTTGACCTTTTTGGTTGAGTGAAAGTAGCTCAGATCTTGCAGCCATGGTCTGTAAAGGGTTTAAGCTATATGAGGTATTTTAATTTTCTCACCCTGACTGCCTCATGAAGGGGTGTATCTCCGCCCGGTACTCGGACATTGACACTGGCTCCGGCACACAATATTGACATAGCACACTCTAGTCTCTGCCTCTGTATCATTACATGCAGGGGGGTATGACCGGTCTTGCTCGCTGTGTTCACGTCCAATTCACCATGTTTGATAACCAGGTCAACAAACTTGGATGACTTGGCATAATGCAACGCTGTCCCTCCATACTTGACGCAGGTACTACTGCCAAGCTGGGCATCAGGTGCTTTCATAAAGGCTACTGCAGCACTGTATGGTATGGTAATGCAATGTTAAGGGTTACAAGAGATATACTGTCAGTGTTTGTGCCACATACTGCTTGAGTTGTTATTACGGACTTACATTCCATCCAAAGGACAAAGCAATTATTATATAGTATCTTGACCAAGGACACAAGCCTCATGGCCAGTCAGGCCAGGATTCAAAACCACACTCTATGAATGACAGAACTTGAATATGGTGCACTCGACCGCTCAGAGTCAGACACAACACTCCACATCTGGTAATGAAACCAGGGGTGCCTCAGTAGCTCCAAGCCTGAGGAAACCTGTAAACAAGGGTGATTGCAATGTGAACCAGAAACATTTGGATTACACCACTACTGTTCCACAATAAGTGTCCTGGGTTCATTTACATGCACTACTAACCCCCAGTACATGGGACAAATAGCTATCTGCCCCATCCAAAGGACAAAGCAATTATGGAAGGCACCTTGCTCATGGTCACAAGTGCCACGACCGGGACTCGAACCCACACTCTGCCGATCAGAAACAGCAGAGCTTGAGTTTAATGCTCTTAACCACTCGGCCTTGACAAGCCACTACCCCAAAGCAGTTCAACGAAGTTCCTCCCACCTGAAACTGATTGCAGTGGGTTTGGGGTATGATGCACACACCTAATACTTACTTCAAGTTTTGATATTTGAAGGCGTAATGTATGGGATGACCCATAACATCAGTAACACTGACCAACGCTCCTAGGTTAGCTAGTCCTGCAGCTGTATCCAGATTGCCATGTTTACAAGCTACTTGTACAGCTGTCATTCCACGTAGATTGTATCGATTGATGTCACTTGTGTCTTCAGCCAATACCTTAAGACAAAAGACAGATTGTCAGAGTAGATGTATACCACATGATATTTGGCCCTTAGAAAAAGAATTTGTTTTATTATTTATATCAAATAATAAATCACAAGGGAAATTGACTGGGTAAATTTTTCTTTGTTCAACCCCAAAACATTAAAAAATATTTCAAATTTGATGTCTGAAATAAAAAAATGCATCCCCTTAAGGTGATCCCCTGGCTGCCCCAGGTTGTATCGTAACATGGCTGTGTTCCCTGGCTACACGGAAGTTATCGGTTGTATGGCTTCTGACTGGCACACTCACTCACTCACTCTACCTTTTAGACAGCTTGGGTCCGCTGTGCTGATCTCCTATGTCCGCAGTTAGTAGCTAAGCACCCCCGAACAAAGATATTGACAAAATAGGGAGACCGCCAACATACATGTAGGGCTAGATAGCTCAGTTGGTAGACCGCCGGCACGTTAATCTGGAGGTTGTTGGTTCAAATCCCGCTCGATTTGCTAATCACACCTGACTTTGTGCGACCATTACATAGGTTTAATGGTAACACAAATGTCAGTTGGGCAAAATTCTTAATTCTCAACAAAGAAACCGGAAACTGAGGTCAAGTCTTATTCTCAGGTAATCTTGGTGGATTTGTTTAATTTATTTTACTTTCATAATCATGGAAAATGTTTTGCTTTGCCGACAAACGATATTATTTCTACAGCCATAAACTACATTAACCCTCCTACTGTTCGCAACATTTTCAAGTGAGTTGACCAACCATTTGAAACCATTCAACTGCCAAAGTTGTGTATGGTGGCACAACTGTGCACAGAACTAACTGTGTACTGTACATGCATTCCCTCATGGTATCATATTGCAAGGCTGGCATAGCTTATCTATCATTCAAAACCACAGTGAATCGTATTGAATGGTCAGACAGCAAGAGGGTTAAAGTTGAATATTTGAAGAAACAAATCATGCGCACAGAAAAACTCAATATTATTGGGACCAACTTTGTTCTAGAAGTTCAAATTATTATTAAATTGTTTACTCTTCTCTGAGCCGCCCGGATCCTTACCTCCAGCATGGGTGCCACATTCCCGACTAATCCGGCTGCATAGTGGAAAACACTATCTCCTTCAGCATCAGCGATATTCAGTTTAGCTCCATGAATAACAAGAGCTTTGGCCATAGCGGTATCATTCCACTTCACTGCTAGATGTAGAGGCGTTCTCTTCGCATCACATTCCTGACTATTTAAGTGCCTATCAAAGATTTTAAACGAATCATTTCATTTTTGTTTTATCTACCTGGCAGCACAGAGCTGAATTATGTGGAATTTACAGAGGGTAAAACAATTTAAACACTTACATTTATAGTATAAAAGTTAGAGAAAAATACACGTTGAAAAGAACAAAGACAAAAAAAGAAAAAATAATAAATAAATAGGAACACAAAATAAACTAGACATTGACTAGGTGTTCGGGTTTTGTGAATATCAGGTAAATTTGAAAAGTTAAACCAAATTAAATGAAAAAAACAAAACAATTAAAGCTTTACAACTCATAATTTGAACTTCCAGTTTACACAGGAAGACAGGTCATTTCAGGTCTCTAAAATATATGGAACCCTTCATATGTAATTTTTCACAGAAGATTAGAAAAATTACTTTTCTGGTTCTCAATACATGAATTTTTGAAATAATAACATTTATGTAAGCATTATTGAAAAATCAATGACGTCATAATGACATCATTACAAACTTCTTCTCTGGGTATAGAAAACAAAAGAAGTAAAGTACGTCCAGAGCCAATATGGCTCATCAGGCCGAAATGTTGAAAAAAGATCTTACTCTATAATTTGTTTTGATGACAGGCACTTGTCAAACTTTGCTTGCACAGCGATGTGAGCACTTGACCATGTAGGGTTGGAACGTGAGCCATTGATGAGTTTCTGTAGAATCTCTACTGTCAGGTATTGACTGCAATTGGTGCAGAATGGGGCCAGGGTCTGATAGAGCTTGCTGAACTCAGAAATGGTCGCATCACTCACAGGCAATCTGAACACACTGGAATAAGAAAAAGGGAAAACACAGGGCACATTTTACATTGACAAAGCAAACCATAGTTATATGGGTTTTGAGGCATTGCATGGTGAGGTGAAATGTATATCAGTTTGCTGTAACACCATACATCATTCCTACTTTGCTGTGTAGATTTGTTCTTGAGAGCTTGTCTTGCTATTTATCATGTTAATTCTACTGCTGCGGAGTAGATTTCTGATTTGGAAGACTACTTATTAAATGAGTAAAATGCAGAACACTAGCCCAGTCGGCTTCTTTTTAGAAAGCTTTAAAGCACAGGGCCTGCATGATTGGTGTATAGGGTAAAACCAAAATCTTAACATGAACTCTAGTGCTACAGTGTGCACAGGATAAAACATGCACTTCACCAACAGATGGCGCTAATGCAGCTAAACAGTGCTTACTTGTAAATATCACACACAACAACAAATCATGTACAACATGTAGCTGGTGTAGCACATGTAATCTCATTGCTGCAATTAACATACAATGTACAAAGGGAATTGCTGACATTGTGACAATCAACTCATCTAATCAATAATCCACTTTGTAATTTTGCAACAATACTCAAATTGAGGAATCAACTCATCAGCTAAAACCGTTCTGAGACTTTAAAAACTAACCTGAATGCAAATCGATTGGATGGATCCAGGTACATCACACATTCATACATTTTCCCCTTCGCATCATGCAGTAGCTGCAAGTATCCTAGATTAGACACAACAGGCCAGTTGGAATATTTTTGCACTGGATGATCCACTTTCCGCACAGTGCGAGCAGATGGATTGATAGTTTGGATGTTACTCAGGACGTTGTTGACCATTTTGTTGAGGTCTTTGAACAGCGCCATGATGTTGGATCAGTCAGCGAAACACTGAAGAAAAACAAAATCGTTCAATTCAAATCAGTGTTTTACATGTGTAACAGGCTCAAAAATCAAGTCAGGAAACAGCATGATGATGTAGATTTAATGTTTAATTTCCATTCTTCCCACAGTGGAAACCGTGCGCAGCCAGCACTGTACAAAATTGGATCTTTAAAACTTTGCTTCCTTACAGAATGAAGTCTTGCAACCAACTGAACTAAGAATATGAAAAAGACCCACAGGAATCAAGTACTGCATTCCTGGGCTATGACTAAGCTAATGAATAAACATGAAACAAATAATAAGGAATATGTAAATGAGTCAACTTGTGGTTTCTCAAGTTCTGATAAACTATGACCCTGAGAGTCTCTGGGGTGCATAAGATCAGATTGGCTGAAGAACTTTCCCACAGATCCAATAAACTGTAAATTTGAAATGTACCAGCATGAATGAAAAAGAAAAGTAAATTTAATAGAGAGTAACACCATGGAGGTCTACCTCTTTGTTAAAATCACAGAGAATTAAACAACTTAAGCAGAGAAAACAAAGCCATACATTTTTCACCTGTCACATTTGTATAGGCCTTAAGCCCCAGTGTTCAATAGGCCCAAGGCACCAGTGTTCCATAGGCCCAAAGAGATCCGCCCAAAGCACTAGTGTTCAATAGGCCCAAAGCACCTGTGTTCCATAGGCCCAAAGAGATCCGCCCAAAGCACTAGTGTTCAATAGGCCCAAAGCACCTGTGTTCCACAGGCCCAAAGAGATCCGCCCAAAGCACTAGTGTTCAATAGGCCCAAAGCACCTGTGTTCCACAGGCCCAAAGAGATCCGCCCAAAGCACTAGTGTTCAATACACCGATCCATTAAGCCACGCCCATTTCTCATTGACCAATCACAACCGCGAAATCTGATCACCATTTGAGCCGTTTGGTGATCTTTGCACTAATGGTGATCGGGTTTCGCGGCTGTGATTGGTCAACTCGTAAGGAGGCGGGGCTTAATGGATCGATCTATTGGCCCAAAGCACCTGTGTTCCACAGGCCCTTTAAGCACCAGTGTTCCACGGCCCTAAGCACCAGTGTTCCATAGGCCCAAAGCACCTGTGTTCCATAGGCCCAATTAAGAGATCCGCCCAAAGTACTAGTGTTCAATAGGCCCAAAGCACCAGTGCCCTCAGCTAGACACCAGTGACTGTTCATTCATGGGCCCGTTGTGCCAGTGACACTGACAGACACTGACAATGTTCTGTAGGCCCTTCCTAGGGGTCACCAGCAGTGTCCACACACACCACCGGTGTTCCCTTTTTAGGCCTGAGGCACATGACAGTGTTCTACGAAACAAATACATATTTAAGCCATACAGCTTGTGTTCAGTAGGCCCTAGGCACCTACTTTGAGAAACCATAGGTTTCCCCTGTGAGCCTTATAGGGGTCTAACATTTTGGGCCTCCAAGGATTCCGGCGCACACCGCGCTGTCTTGAGGCTGTGCGCAATGCACGAATGGCGCCTGTGTGCCGCAATGAAGAGTAAAACAACCGTGAGTATTGTGTAGCAAATTTCATTTTTTGAAGATGTTTTTGAATGTAACTCAACAAAAAGGCCTCACAAGCATTGTGAATGTCTATTAATGTGTGTTGGGAAAGTTTTAGTTGTGTAAAGGAAACTGAAGTTATTGCTGGCTAACGACCATAAAATGTTCACCTATCAACGACCATTTTGAAAAACGCATAGCGTTACGGAGGCCCAAAATGTTAGACCCCTATATAAGGCTCACGGGGGAGCCTTTTTATAGTTTCTAGTACTTCTAGTCATGCTAGTAGTAGAAGTACTAGGCACCTACATGTACTCCTAGTCCTTGAACTATGACTGTGGTTCGATCCGCTATAATCGTTCGTTCGTATCGAGCCTCATCATAATAGTTCTAGGACTAGGACTCGAGTACTACTACTGTGTATAGTATTTAGTAAAAATAGGCACCAATATAATCACTAGGTCCTACTCGAGTCCTAGTCCCTAGGGTAGGCATGACGGATTATCGCAACTAGAGTTTTTATTGTCGTTTATAAACATGAACGTAAGAAGTTTTTCAGTAAAAATTCATTGTTAATAAAAAATAAACAAAACACAAAAATTGTGTGGGTTTCATTTCATTTTCCTGTTTTCAGAATGTGATTGTGAAACTGAACATGCTGAAAACCGGTGTCACTATATATACAATATGGTGTACCACACTAAATCAACCAATGATAAATATTCAAAAATATTCCAAAAATATTTTAAAGTCTCTCAGCCTATTGAAAATCAACCAAACATATTTCAGGACAACTTAACCTCAGATTGGCGCAAGGATATTTGTATGCTTAGAGAGTGCATCCTAAAGGCAGTCCCTCCCTCCCTGCTGGTGTTGCGCCCTCTACCGGTGACACGCGTGTATTACGCTGACAACATGACAAGTTTTTTTGGCGTTTCAGAGTATTTTCATTAGTTTTCGGTATGTTCAGGTATTTCTCTTGTTTTTTGAGTTGTTTTCCGGTAACTTTTTGAACATTTCCGGTGTTTTCCGGTATTTTCTGGTATTTTCAGATATTTCTCTTGTTTTTTGAGGTTGTTTTCCGGTAACTTCTTGAAGTTTTCCAGTGTTTTCCGGTATTTTCTGATATTTTCCGGTGTTTTCTGGTATTTTCTGGTGTTTTCTGGTGTTTTCCGGTATTTTTCCGGTATTTTTCCGGTATTTTCCGGTAGATTTCCGGTGTTTTCCGGTAGATTTCCGGTGTTTTCCAGTAGTTTTCCGGTGTTTTCCGGTAATTTCCGGTGTTTTCCGGTATTTAGTGACACCCCTGAAAACAGGAAAATGAAATCATGGAGGCCCATGAAATGAACCCACACAATTTTTGTGTTTTGTTTATTTTTTATTAACAAGCTCAATGTTAATTTTGTATTTAAGTCATCAGTGGTCTTACCTTTTGTTAGAGACACACACTACAAAAATGAAGTGTTTTCGACAAAATTGTCTTGAATTGTCTGAATGTCTTCTTCAAGAAGTTCTTGTGTTGTTTATGACAATTTCTGAGGCAATTTCTTGTGTCCACTCTCTTATTTGAGACAATGGAGGGCGCTGTCTGAAATAACACACCCGTACCCAAGGACAATCACACTGACGAATTGACTACTTATGATTGCATAGTTAAGCGGTCAGGTACGAGCAAACCTGTAGTCAAGGTTGTCAAACCGGAATTACTTACTCCGTAGTGCCAAAGTGAATGAACGTTGAGTGCGAAAAGTTTCTCCATTTTGCAGGTAAATTTCCTTCAAAGTTCGAAATTATGATGATATTTTGAAAGTGGATTTTGTTTTATTTACACATTAATGTCATGGATTTTCACTTTAAGGAAGTATGTTGTGGGAATTAGTAAAATAACTTCTGTTTTCTGTTGTTGTTTAACTCACTAGTCACTGTGGTGCCTGTCTGTAATGTAAGTTTAGTTGTTTTTCACCTTTCATCTCATGGTCGTGTTCACGGTCATAACTCATTGACTTGCTTTATTGTTGTATTGTTTCAGTTTCATTATCAAAAAATCACATGGCATAAATGTCGATGGACTTACAATCATGATAATAATATCCAATTACTGTTGTTAATTGACATTGATTTACCTCTCTGTGAAAAGAAACCAAATCTGACTGCCACGTACTTTTTCATGTTTTTCATTCATTATAATAATTATGACCCGAAACAGAAAGTTAGCAAATTCACAGTCTGACAGTTAAAATAATGAGCCATCTAGTGATCTTGTTCATAGGCAGATTTGTTTATTTTGTACATGTGTTGCTGTCTACAGTACAAGTCAGTTAGAACTTAGAATTGTAGAAGTCGCAGGACGGCAGTTTGTATTCAATCAAAGTAAACAAATCCGTTCCTGGAATTCTGCATGGATTCTTCAACATGATTGAGCTTCCTATAAACAATGATGGTAATTGAATTATTCTAATCTGATTCATTTATTGTTATGATTTGTTTGTTAGAGCACAATAGAAATTGAGTTAACTTAACAACCATGGTGCGAAAAGCAGGACCTACGAATGTCAAGGTAATTTCACCTTCATAACCCCTTCCTCGATAATGCCATCACGATAATGCCTACAATCTGTGCCCATGCTGTTGGTCTTTGCCGTGGCACTTCCTTGAATCGGAGCGAAAGAAGTACATTTTCAAATGTTAAATGTATCTTTTAACCTTACAATCAAGTAAAAATTCTGCCCAATTCGATTGACTTTTATCCTGCTGGATAGACATGTATCGATACATGGCGTTAAGATCCAAATAGGGAAGAGATTCATTTCCCTCCCACTCCCAGCCTCATGTCAGGATGGCTTAAAGTTATACCTGTATAGTTTCTATCCCCCCTACTTTTTGGTAAAAATTTTCAGTTAATTGACCAACTATTTGAAACCATTCAACTGCACTAAGTTGTGTATGGTGGCGCAACTGTGCACCTGTATCTGTTGTGTAAATGTACGTATTTACGATATATCATTTTGCAGGATGGCATACATACAGTGTACTGTACATCAGTGCTGCTGTACATGACTTTATCTTACCTTCAAAACTACAGTCATGACAGTGGGTGATATTGAATGGAAACAGAGGGTCGACTGTGTACTGTACATTCACCACATGATATCACAATGTATTGCAGGCTGGCATAGTTTATTGATTATTTAAAACCACAGTGGATGATATTGATGGTCAGACAGTAGGAGGGTTGCCTATCTGTGTAGCTATACATTAACCGCATGGTCTCATCATACCGGTTTATCAATCATATTAAACCACAGTGGATGATATTGAATGGTCAGACAGTAGGAGGGTTGCCTATCTGTGTAGCTATACATTAACCGCATGGTCTCATCATACCGGTTTATCAATCATATTAAACCACAGTGGATGATATTGAATGGTCAGACAGTAGGAGGGTTAATGAAAGAAAAACTGAACTCCAACACCATGAAAAAATGTCTGTTCAAGAATAAAGTGTCATATGAGTATTGGATTGATGTTATCTTTGTTTGTGCTGCCAAGGTGAAGCAAGAACCTGTCTCCCAGGACACTGTGATAAGTGATCACGACTTAGTAACATTCTCCGTACGGGAACTAAATCGTCGACTTCGCGGCCTCAGCAAGGAGCAAGTCATCATGCTGAAACAACGACGGCGTACTCTCAAGAACCGAGGCTATGCAGCCAACTGCCGTGAGAAGCGTGTGTCCCAGAAGGAGACATTAGAAGAGGAACAGGCCAGACTCCATGATGAAGTCCGCCGGCTTGGCCACCAGAACAAAAAGCACAGGCAGAAGTTTGAGGACATCCGTGGCAAGTACCAGGCACTGTTGAAATTTGCCGATAAATCCAACGTGAAAGTCAAGATGGTGACGAGTTTACCGGTGACATCTTCTACAGTTTCTGGAAGCTCAAGCAAGATACTCGTAACTCACTCTAATACCCGACCATCCACATCGCAAGGTGATAGGGAGTCGTAATTACTTCTGATGCTTTTGAATTGATCTGCCAACTCGTATACATGTTATGAACATAATTGCAGTAGACATGCTGACATTGTGGGTTTTGACGCATTGCATGGTGAGGTATCAATGTATATTCGGTTTGTGGTAACACCATGATTATATCTACTTTGATGTAGAATATATAACAGGACAGTTCTTTTCAGAGGTAAGTAGTCTCCCGAACTCCGAAATCTACTCCGCGGTAGTAGAATAATTTGGAAGACAAATTCTAAAAAAACAAAATCTACACAGCAAACACATGGTGTTATCGCAAACCGAATATAGATATTGACATTGTTTATCAAGAGTGTGTGTCAAATTACATTTAAAATAAGGAGGTTTTGTATTTAACCCTTCGACTTTTGTTAACATTTTCCATTATGTTGACCATCCATTTGAAACCAGTCAATTGCATGGGTTTTGTATGGTGGCACAGCTGTGTAAAGAACTACATTGCTGTGTATGTCCAAGGCCATAGAAATAGACACTTCAATGTGCAATCGAGTAGAAGGATATTTAATGTTTGTACAAGTTGCATTTTGTAACAAAGAATAGTCTTCAAATACCCTAGATATTAGAATTGCATTTAATAGAAACTATTGTTATTACTGCTGTTTTTGTGTAAATGATGTATATTTCTATAAATAGTTTATATTCCAGATGGTATGACATAAATATTATTAATTATATTGTTAAATGCTAGTTTTAAATTAAAATGCAGGTCTGGAATCTCCCACCGGCCACAGACAGTGCCATATTGTCCAGTTCCCTGTATACACAATGATAATAAAACTCTAATTGCCATTTCTTTATATGGTACCAGACTATTTTGTCTTTCCAGCAACAGGCCACATCCAAATTAGTGGCTGATCACCAGCAACACCCTTACCAACAGCAGCAGCTACCAATTCAGACATGCCTCAGTTTACCGTTCATTGAGTTGAATTGAGTTCAGCAAGACAGCTGCACATTGGCAAATAGTTTTGGTGCAATACTCCCACACTCAATGGTAACAAAACATCAAATTGTCTGAACTTGGAAATGATTGGTACTTTTATGTTTGGTCCAGTGATAAGCAATTGTTATTGGCTGCAGTACCCTCAGCTACATAGTCGGACAACTTCCTTAATTGGTTGTTTTGGATGATTCAGGACTGTTTGGCTGTGTCCCAATGAGCGGCTTTGGCTATGGCTTGATTGCCACATCATGTGTTGAAGTATAGGATGTCCATAGCAACACCCTTATCAACAGCCATAGCCAAAACCTCAAGTTGCCTTTGAAAAAAACCAATCCAGATCTGTGAAAATGTTTTTTAGAATAAATTTCAAAAGTGTGATATTAATATTAAGCCAGACATAAATATTTTCATATAATGTACAGTAGAAGAAATGCGTTTATCTCTAATGAATTTGAATGGTTTAGAAGTGACCTCAATATTTTGTTGATTTGACGTTTTAGAATAATAAAACTACGTCAACATTTTTGTAATATTCTCAGGAGAGTGCGTGACTTTTTAGACAAAATAAATTTGATGGCCAATTTTGGGCACTGTCTTGCATGCATGACATACTTTAATTTTTTAAAACACATTTAGATTTTATTGTTAATGTAGCTGTAATTAAATATGGATTGTTACTATGTAAATGTTGAGCTTAATAAAGAATATATTAACCATCTATTATATGAATCACATCATGAAAGCAAAATACACTTTTACCCAAGTGAATTGTTAGGCTGGGTGGGCTTACAAATAATTGTTATGTGTGGTATTTTTATGAGTTTATTTTGTAGGGTAAAATGTACCGGGTACATTGTATATTTACTGGTCTAGTTTACTTTTATAATTCTTCAGGTCCGGAATTGACTATGTTGCCCTTGTCTTGGCCCAGGACTTGATGCCCCTTCAAAAGTTTCACATATACTGCAAAATTTTCTGATTGAAAACAGCCCTGCTTTCTCAAAGTTGAAATTCCAGGCCTGATTCTTGTCCAGTTTGATCTGCACTATACAAATATTTGCATGAGTTTTGTTCCTTTTTATTTGTATTTCCCATTTTCCAAACATTTTTTAGATTATTGTCAATCTTCCTGTTGTAGCCGCATACTTCATGAAAAATTAATGTGTTGAAATCACAACAAAAGTGCAGTTAATTAGATTCAAAAATAGTTAGTGGCCTGTAGTTCGACCCTAGAAGAGTCTTTATCAAAAGTGACTCTGCTAGGGTCAAAACGTCACGCCACTAACTATTTCTTGCATTTTTACCATTGGTCCTTTTAATCGGGTTTGCAACCACTAATTTAAGTGTTTTTGTAAATTTAGATTCAGTCATAAATAAATTCCCACTTGTTTGAGAGTAGAGAACTTCAAAGTGACTTGAGTTTGAGAATTGGTTAACAAGTTATGACATTAGTATTGTGCCTGCTCACTGTGAGAAGTGAATTTGAAGTAACAATATTTTAAAGCATGTACATTAAAAAACAAGTCTTTTTGTTTTAAAAACCTTTCAACAAGCAGGCATGAAATTCTTCCTACTTTAGTCGGATTTCCGATTTTTTAGCCCTTGGAAAAATCAGAAAAATTGTGATTAAATAGCCTGAAAAATATATTAGACCATACACCATATAAACAAGTCGGTCAGCCCTTGTGCTCAAACATTATTTTCCTACTTTTTTCCAAGCACCAAATATCATGCCTGCAATAAGTAGCATTGGTGATTAAATATTTGTCTTTGCCAATTTATATCGTTGTACAGTTTGTAATTTTGTTAGCTGTACATTTGTGTGTATGAATGCAAAAATAATTAACAATTGTCTTGTAATTTTTGCCTTATTCTTAAAAGGAATGAGAACTTTCTTCCCATCTTGTAGTTTTTAATAAGAAAAACTATGCATTCAACTTGAGGAAATCTCATCTAATTTGGTAATACCGGTAGAAAAGAAAACTATACTATGAAATATGCTATATATTTTGTCATGGGTGTTGTGCATTTTCATATAGAGTTTATTTTAGTTGCAGCAATCGTAATAAGCTACAGTAAGTTGTAGGGTTTCAATTGCTATTTCCTCAACTCTGACAGTGTTTCAGATTGACTTGATTCTCTGGAGGAGTGAGTGAGATTTCAGATTGAAACTTATCAATTTTGGTTCCAATAATAATTACCAATTTATTACCTTTACTATTAATCATTACGTGATTTGAATACATTTAATTTTTTTTTAAATAAACGAATGCATGAGGTGTAAGATTTAATAGGTGAATGAAGAAAAATTTTCATTTGTTAAAAATAAAAATAAAATATACAGAAGTGTAAATAATATATTAAAACCATCCTTAATGACTTCTTTTTTTTTGGAGGGGGGGGGGGGGGGGTGTTTGGTGTATTGCACTTGTTTGTACAGCTTATCTAGTATATCATCAAAACATCAAAGGTCCAAAGTTCAAGATTGAAACCAATACTGAAGACTCCCTTGACACCTTCATGACCTTCATGTAATCAGGGATGAAAATGAAAAAAACTGAACATTTCATAAAAGTTTCCTCTTGGTGTGGAGATGAAGCCAATAGAATTGCAAGATGTTAAATTAGATTTCTGAAGAATTGGTCCAAACAATTTTGCCCCTTTCAGGAAAATCTGAAGGAGCAGAGAGAGAGAGAGCAGTGAATAATCCTAATAAATCACAAGCCTGATTAATACTGTTAGTGTTAGGAGAATATTGATTAAGCCACAACAGGTTGACTGTTTTACGTTTAGACAACATCATCTCATGAAACTGTTTCCTTTCATTGTTCTCAGTGATGAGAACAATAGAAAAAATAGAAAGGTGAGTGGGATGACAGCTATGGTCTCAAAAGTCTCCCATTGTTCTTATAAGATCTTTTACTACTTTTTATCCACTGCCAGGGAGTAGATTGGAAAACCTGGAGACTACTAAGAGCCCTTACAGAGCCCTCAAAGCACTTCGCTCTCCGAGGCATAAGCGCAGAATTCTGCGGTAAGCAGAGCCATGAAATTGGGCCAAGATCAGAACTTGTCCTGCTGTTGATCTACTGCAGATTGGGAATCAGGAGACTACCTAGTTCTGAAAAGAAATTTTCGTGCATAGGGTGGTTTTGTTTTGTTTTGACAATCTGAAATATTAGGACACACCATCCAGATGTAGCATTTGGGATGGTAGTCTTTATGCAAGAACTCGTTTTAATTGTCACAATTTCATGTTTGGTGTTGCAAGAGCAGTTCCTGGATGATAGTGCCCTCTCAAAGGGAAAATTGACAAACCAAAACGAGTAGGTTTTGCATCAAGACTATTGGAATGAGGGTGAGGGCAACAAATGGGAACTAACAGCTTGAAGTATTCCCCAACCCCACCTCCACCCCTTGCAATCCGTAGATCTGTCCTTCCATAAAGGCAGACGACTGTACCCATGTTACTAATCAATTCATCTTCAGCTCTCGCAGGAGGTTTGAGTTTGTGGCTTTGATTGAACCATTCAAGACTAGTTTAATTCTTGCATTGTTCCGACCTAACCACGTATGAGTACAGGGAGCAATTTTTGTGATTAGGACCTTCTTTTTTTCCCTTTTTGTTTTAAATTCTGTAAAGGATTCACAAGAACTTTTGATAAGTTCAAATTTAATTTAAAAAATTTCTAGTTATATTGCCCCAGTTGTTGATTTACAATTGTCTGTCCCACCTTAATGTGCAGCTTTTGTTTCTTTTTATTGAGGGGCAGGGTTGGTGTTGATGTTTTTTTTTTGGGGGGGGGGGTGGGTATCAGTTGTTAATCTTTGTGGTAGGCTTGGCTCGATTTTCACAAAATGCAAAGTTTCATCTTAAGATGAGTTGACTATCACTGCAGTGATTTGTATTGTGACATCACACTTTGCCTTCCTAGCAATTAAGATTGATGCACATGTTAAGATCTAATCTTTGTGAAATTAACCCCAGGTCACCAGTTCCTCCTTGCCACTCAATGGCTTATAAAATATTACCGTTTCCTTTTCTTGATTTTTATTTGCCAGTCATAGTTTTTGTGTTGTCACTTTCACAATGTTTTGATGATATAAAAATAAATGACTAAGCTACAGACAGAAATATCCCACACGATGTTTCAGAATGATTGATTTATTGTTAATTGATAATGACTCAACAAGGTTTTTGTAACCACTTCCCTTATAAAAAAAGAATAAATACAAGTTTATAAATTAGTTCTTTACCACTACTATTTCAATTGCATTACCAGCCATATGTACATTTTCTACAAAACCATTAATTGAAAAATTTGCAAATTTCACAAATTGGCACAACAAAATCAGTTGATTTTAGACAATAATAAGGAAAATATATATACACTGTACAACCACTGGAGACCTCTGTGAATGACAATATTTATATCCAATATTTGAAATAACTATTTAGATCAATCAAAGACATGGTCAAGTATGGGTGTTTATTTAAACAAGAAAAAAATTAAGGTAAAATTTATTGTGTAAAGCTTGTACTATTTTCCCGATAAATATAACATTTGAAAAGCTGCCATTGTAAAGAAAGTTGAGAGTCATCAGATCTGTATCTTCAAAGGTGAATTTTAGTGCACACTTTTTCTTCATCTTGTCAGGATTTAGGTTCAAATCCTGTTCATGACACTTGTGTCCTTGAGCAGGACATTTAACCATTACTTCACTTCACCCAGGGGTATATGGGTACCAGTGAGGACAGAAATGGTTCTTGTGTTTGATTTAGTTTGGTGCACTACATATTTGGCAGCACAGGCTGTATACTCACAAGGGAGCTGAGATTTAAGGAATGAAATAAATTGCCCAGTGATCAGCAGTACTAATGTTGACGCGCAACGAGCATCACCGAGTAACAGATTTGAGCACTATACAAGAAGCCACTATTATTGGGTTTTTTTAACCTTTAGTTTATTCTAATTTGATTAAATTTCCAATAGTACAAGTGCCAGTAACAGGATGAGTAAGAGATGATGTAGACATGCTCAGTTTAAGGTGGGAGGGAAACCCAAAGTGGGGGAAAATCCACACAATCAGGTAGGGACTGAAAACCCAATCCACATGCAAGGCTCCGGTAATTAGCATGAATAAACAAACGGACCAAAAAGTCTATAAATGTGTATACCATCTTGAAAATGCCCATTTGTTGCCATTTTGTGGTTGGCTTTTTTAGTATGTTTGTTGCGCTTTCCTGTCTCAAGTCGGTGCAATTTTATGCAGCAATTATAGACTGGTCCCCTATCTTCCCATCTCATGATATTTCTATGGTCTGGCGTCAAATGTTTGAGCACACTGCCGGGCAGGACACATTTGGGGTGTCATGGCCGAGTGGTTTAGATCATCGGATTCAAGTTCTGGTGGTTAAGTCATCGGGTTGTGGGTTCGAGTCCCGGTCATGACCCTTGTGTCCTTGAGCTAGACACTTCGCTATAATTGCTTCTCTTCACCCAGGGGTATAATTGGGTACATGCGAGGGAAGAGGTTGATATTGTGTTTGAAAAAGCCTTCTGAGCGCCACGGCAGCTCAGGCTGTATACTCCCCAGGGAGCTGAGAAAGATTAAAAGGATTGTTATTGGCCCAATGACCAGGGCACTAATGTAAAGCGCAATGATACGTTATTGTAAAATGCGCTATGTAAGAACTAGTTATTTATTTATCTATTATCCGCAGAACAGATAACCATTGGAGCTAAGCAATCACTGATTAGACACCCATCGCATCAGAACAAATGGAATAGAGTGCACCAGAGACAAAGATGGAGAGATGAGCTGCAGCAATACTAGGGGATTGTCAATTGGCACAATTTAATTAGACCTGTAGTCAATCCACTTTACGTGCATGCTCAAGCATGGAGGCCAAAAAAAGACATCAAGTCATAAAGTAACTTCAGGCCTGGAATTTCATCTTTGAGGGGGAAAGGCCATTTCCATTTTGCAATGTGCACTTCCATTAGAAAATCTTAAACTCTATGGGAAACTCCTGAAGGGGCACCAAGGACAAGACCAGGGCAATAGAGGCCATGGCCTTTGTGTAATTCCAGGCCTGCAACTGGTCCCCTTTCATTCAACTTTGATCTTGTGACATGTTTAACTGTGTGCAGTTTAGGGTGACTTGTTTCACGATCGTTTCACCTCTAAGATGGAGGAGGGGTGTTGGCAATTCATAAGGTGCATCACATGATGGTTACTGGTATACCTTCTCAGCTCTTACTTCCTGCACCACGAACAACTTCAAATCTTACTAAAGTTTAAACAAAATTAATATCTAAATGATGATAGTATTTTGGATGATGGATAGAATCTCATGTTATTCTCACGCCTTTCCCAAAGTGTTTTGTCGGACGTTCAGTCTTGATTCCAATGAGCAGTTGACTGGTTTCCTTAAATTGTTGATGACGATTGATTGACACAATCCATGCAGAGTACCAGTAACAGATGAATGCATCACCTTTAGCGTGATATAATGAGTTAATATTCCGGAGGGTTGAGGATAAACAACCGATCTTCCTCTTTCTGTCAAAAGAAACACGAAAATGTCTTAACCGTAATGAAAACAAGTTGTTAAAAAGTTTTCTAACATAACATTGTTTTTTAAACCCACCAGTCCCTATTTCACATTTTATTTACGGGTGTAAATATTTCAAAACATCTTGTGAAGTTTTTGAAGAAGCAACACTGCCATTGGTGGAACCTTCACTTGCATATAGTAGCATGTGATGTCAAGGTGGGAGACTACATCTGGACCAGTGCGCTATATCTTATTGGCGTACACACTGTATGTTTATCCACATGTACGTACTTGTCATGTACATGTGTGTAAACCGAAGCTGTTGCAAGACAATTTTCCACCAATTTTTACTTTGAGTATGAAGGTTACAATGAATCCAGAGTTGTACGTTCATGTAGAACGCAATTTTGTGATAATTTAGCTTCAAACACAGTGGCTGTCAGTAAGGTAACTACAATCAGGGCCAAATTGGTTGGGACACTTGATAACAAATTTGTAAAAGTTAATTCTCTATTTGACCAAATTCATCCGACATCATCACCCATGATAAATCTCGATCGCGCCATTTTGGGAGTTAGATTTATTGTGTTCTACTGTGCAGTGCGTATTGTAGGTGACGCGCCACTCACTGTTTTCTTTACATCCCAAAACAGCAAACCATGGGCAGACAGTTTCCACAGGGGTCTGTAGTGTTAATAGATTCAATATAACGAGACTATAGCAATTACCTTGATCCACTTGAGTAGTTTATTGACAGCTAAGATGGCTACTTGTTTGGTTGCTAAGGGACCGAACACTGCATAAAGCTCAAAACCTGTCGTAACCTGCAGTAAACAAAATAGATACCTTGAGGAATGTTGTCCTTGGTCAATGAGAAAAACAGAAACCTACCAGGGCCAAATTTTATAGGGTTGCTTAAGCAGATAAATTTGCTTAAACAATTTTGTGCTAAGCAGAACTTGGCAGGATACCAAGCAAAGAAGGTGCATGTGACGTGGTACTTTGGCTGGTAACATTATTTTGGTAAACATAATTTTGTTGTGCTTAGCTACTTTTTGAGCTTTAAAAGCAGCTCCATGAAATTGGAACCCTGAAGCAATATTACCCTAGCTAAGTAATTTAAAAACCAAGTTAAGGATGAAGTTTAGTTTGTTAACTGAACAAAAATTGTCAACCTTGGTTTGCCAACAATCACATCACTCACAATCCAAGGTCAACAGGATTGTACTTGTAGAAAGAACCTTGAACGAGAACAATTGGCTATGGATGGAACCCAGTACACTTGATCATTAAAAGAAGGGGTTTACCCGGTGTTTCTGGCATGGTCAGCAACAGATTGCAACACACCACCATGTAAAACCCCCAACAGATTGCAACACATCGCCATGTAAAACCCCCAACAGATTGCAACACATCGCCATGTAAAACCCCCACAAGATGCTGTATATATTACACAGCACACAATTATACAACATACGACACCAAGGGCTTTACGTCCCATCCAAAGAACAAATTAATTATGGTGAAGTGTCTTGCACAAGTGTCATGACTTTGACCCGAACCCTCAATTTGACAAAACTAGAACTTGAATCCGATGCACTAGAGCGTGGCACTCCATAGTAATGTTAAAAAGCAAAAGGTAATACAGGACTTCAAATATGCAGATGGTGCCTAGGCTAGAGCCTAAGCCATTTTCCCAAACCTTGTCTCCGCGGCTTGGGCTCCGTAATCAATTATGGAGCAAAGTACATTTTGCATGGTGTTTCTAACATCAAGCGAAGCCCTGAGCCTAAGGCAAAGTTTGGAAAAGCTCCTGGTCTCAAGAACAGCCAGTGTCTGTTTACTGACCTCTAAGGTAATGGATCATTTATTGACTTACCCAGCCTAACAATGCTTCTCTTGATCCTACATGAAACATAATCTTGAGTGGTCTGGCTGCATTATGAACTCTTTGATGAACGTACTGATACATGCTAAATAACCTGGACAAATAAAATAAACTTCTGTTTACAATAATACTGGGTTCTCATATAGCCTGTTTATCCTAGTAGCTAGATCAAGGTACTTTACAACATTATTACCCCTGTTCATCAGGCATACTAAGACCATTACTCTAGCTTTCTGGGAGCATACGACCCCAAGCTGCTTAAATTAGCGCCAAGGGGTTAATCCAACACAACACCATCTCAGCCCTCTCAATTCAGTTCAATTTAATTCAATTAATCTTTATTATATCCCAAAAAGGGTAATTCAAATGCTCGCATACAGGTTCCCATCAGTTGATCAGAAACACCAGAACTTGAGTCTGGTGTCTTAACTGCTGGGCACAATGCCAGTTTGTAACACCATCGCTGCATGATGCATAAAAGCTAGCTTGTTATTGTGTCCTCCAAAGCGAAACCCAACAAAAGCTTTTCTTCTGATATTTTGTGCACAGTTTTACAGTATTTTCACTATTTCCAAGAACTGGCCGATTGTGGCGTGTGGCAACAAAACTAATACCATTTTGGCAGAAACCATCTCTCTGTTTAGCAAATTTGATAACATCATGTGTGCTTAGCTGCTTTATGACATTCTTCCTAACTATTTTAAACAGTGTCATAATTACCAGACATTTTCATTTAAGGGGGCAAGCTGGGGCAAAGAAAAAACATAAAAAGTGGGGGAGCTTTTGATGTGTTCATTGCTTTTGATGTGTTCATGTGTTCATTTTGACCATTCATTTGTGCACTTATAAAATCTTATTTGGGGGAGTAGAGGGGTGGGTAGGTGGCAAGGTTTCTGAGTTGGGGATTTTTTATTTATTTATTTTTTATTTAGTTGTTGTTGTTGTTGTTTTTTAGTTTTGTTTGTTTGGGGTGGTTCAACCACTGATGATCAACAAACCTACCTTGCTCTCTCCTCGCTGTCTCTGTAAGGAGCTTCCAGGTCTGGTGCAGTGAACTGAGCCGTACTCTTAGACTTATAAATAAAATGTCTTAAGTCACTGATACCCACTTCTTGGCACCGGTAACCGCCATTGGCTATTGCTTTCGTGATTGCTTCCAAGCAATTATGTTTTTTTATTTTCTGTGAAATAATCAAACAAATTACAAACATGTTTAACAATCCTACTCTTGTAACCATCGAGGGTGCCCAGTGGCGAAAGACCAGTTCCAATCCTGCATATCATCACTTACTGCAACAATTTCATACACGCAAATGTGATAATTGCATCTGGATAAAGAATATTATTTTTGTTTTACCGTACACTGATGTGCAGAGCTCATCTTTAACGCTAGCTCGGCGTACATTTTCTAGTAAAAACTGCTACATGTAGTAAACACCACTTTTCAACTTGCCCTGTGGGCTACTAAATAATGTCCAACCTACTTGTTAAAAATGCAAGCTCATATTTCTTCCTATTAAAATGTGAATAATACATTCCAAAAATGTGTTAATTTATTTTTGAGTGTGTGAATGTGACTTCATTTGACCGTTGAATTGGTTGTGGACAAAAGATACATTTCTGACAATACATGTTTAACATTCCTGGGGACAAGTGAAATGGACAGCTTACTAGCCCAGTGCAAGGCCTGCTGTGTGAAAAGCACTGTATACTCAGTCCTGTGGAAGAGAAAAAACCCACAGGCTACTACTTGGTGGGGTTTGATCGGAGCATTGTTTTACCTCCAGAATCTTCTCTTTGCATTTGGCCAATTCAAAGAACATCATCTTATCCACAGTGAGTAGAAGAAGACACGCCTTGGTGTTGTCAAGGTAGGAAATGTGGGCGTGAAGGAACCCTGTACTGTCAAACTTTGGTAGGCAGATTGGTATCCAAGAATCGGCAGTCTGGAAGGAGGTTGATGCATTCAGAAGATTGAACACTAAATGAAGATCTGATAAAACAAGAAAGAAAACAATGAGGCAATTTGGCAACCTGACCAGAAACATGTTTGAAGTTCAGTCATTGGCCAAGCATTTTTGTGAGTTTGGTTTATGCAGCAGGTGAATGATCCGTGTGTAGTTTGGTGTCTTTAGATTGTGTTATGTGTGTTTGTTGTCAGCAACACATTTTTGTCTGCGTGTTGTCTGAAGAATAATTTATGTGAATCTTGTTGCAGCATGTTTTGTGTGTTTTGTATGTTTTCTGCAGAATGTTTTCAGTGTGTATGTTATCTGCAGAATGTTTTGTGAGTATGTTGTCTGCAGAATGTTTTGTGAGAATGTTGTCTGCAGAATGTTTTCAGTGTGTATGTAGTCTGCAGAATGTTTTTGTGATGGCCAATAAATACTTACCGGCAGGATGTAGGACATACTTCTTCATCCTGCAAAGTGTGACTAACTGGTTGTCAGCGATTAAAATGGCAAACACAAGATCCTGATCATCAAACAATCAAATTGAACAAATGATGAGAAAACAATAACAGCTTGTTATAATTTTGACTGCCACCCCCCAACAAAGATATTGACAAAATAGTGAGACCGCCAACATTAGCGCACAATAGCTCAGATGGTAGAAAGCCTGCACGTTACTCTGGAGGTCGCAGGTTAAAATCCCACTCAAGTCGATTTGTCTTTGTTCAACCCCAAAATGTTGTTTAATTGTCTGAGACCTCACCTTGATTTTGGCACTCTGCATACTATGGCCGATGATATCTCTGATTGTGTTATCCAGTGGTAAACATCGGACAGCTGTTAGTAAGAAACTCGGATCTTGATCGATCAAGTTGAGTAGATTGTCTAAAAACTTCTCTGTGCCTGAAAAAGTCAGAAAATATTCTCTCATTTTACAGATGATTTTATTATTTAGTAATGTAAATAGAGTATTGTAGGGTATTGTTAATTGTGATATAGTCAGTCTTATTATATAGTGCCAATAGAATTGTGCCTAGTGCCAATGGAACACTGGTGCCTAGGGCCTTTGGAACACTGGTACCTAGGCCAAAAGGAACACTGGTGCCTAGGGCCTATGGAACACTGGTGCCTAGCACCAACGAAAAGCTGGTGTCTAGGGCCTTTGGAACACTTGTGCCTCCTGCAGAACACTGGTGCCTAGGGCCTATGGAACACTGGTGCCTAGCACTAACAAAACGCTTGTGTCCAAGGCCTTTGGAACACTGGTGCCTCATACAGAACACTGGTGCCTAGATTCTAAGGAACACTAGTGCCTGGGGCCTATGGAACACTGGTGTTCAAGGCCTCTCAGAACAATGGTGCCCAGGGCCTCCAGAATAGTGGTGCCTAGTGTCAATGGAACAATGGTGCCTGGGGCCTATGGAATACTGGTGTCAAGATTGTACAGAACCACTGGTGCCTATGGCCTATGAATCACTGGTACCTACAGCCTACTGAACACTGGTACCTACAGCCTACTGAAAACTGGTGCCTAGGGCCAATGGAACACTGATGCCTTGAGGCTATGAAAAAACTTTGGCCTACGCAACAATAGTAGGGCCAATATGGAATATTTACCTGCTGTGTTTTGGAAGTTTCAAACTAAACAAAATTACACAGAACCAGCTCTACCAAAAATAATTTAATTCTGAACATCCTAAAATTTGTTCAGAAATTTATATATTTTTCTCTAAAGCTTGATCACGTGACTTTTAAGCAATACCTAACATACCTGACAGCAATCTGCGTAGATCATAGTTCTTTCTTGTTTCTAAGACTCGACTTAGCTGTGAGAATGTGAGTACACTAAGGACCTGATTGTAGACATAAGTGAGTTGTAGCAAAAGTTGCTGTTGTGACTCATGAGTCCTGGACACAGCGACTAGAATGAGCGGCTGACGGACCAGGAAAACAAAGGTACGATCAGCTGATACAATGGACCTAAAAATTTTAAAACAGATTATTGGTGAGGGGAAAAACTTGAAGATATCACATTAAGTACTTAACTCTTTCAACCCTCCTACTGTCTGACCATTCAATATCATGAACGGTAGTTTTCAGTGATACAGGCATGATATTTGGTGCTTGGAAAAAAGTAGGAAAATAATGTTTGAGCACGAAGGGCTGACCTACTTGTTTATATGGTGTATGGTTTAAAATATTTTTCAGGCTATTTAATCACCGTTTTTCTGATTTTTCCAAGGGCCAAAAAATCAGAAATTAGACTAAAAAGTAGGGTGTCATGGCCGAGTGGTTAAGAGCATCGGATTCAAGTTCTGGTGGTTTAGTCATCGGGGTGTGGGTTCGAGTCCCGGTCATGACGCTTGTGTCCTTGAGCAAGACACTTTGCTATAATTGCTTCTCTTCACCCAGGGGTATAAATGGGTACCTGCAAGGGTAGAGGTTGATATTGTGTTTGAAAAAGCCTTCGGAGCGCCATCACGGCAGCCCGGGCTGTATACTCCCCAGGGAGCTGAGAAAGATTAAAGGAATGTTATTGGCCCAATGACCAGGGCACTAATGTAAAGCGCATTGAGACCGTTATTGTGAAATGCGCTATATAAGAACTAGTTATTATTATTATTATTATTTTATGCCTGGTGATAGATGAACTACGACAGTCTGCAATACAGTGGTGAATGTATCTAACGTAATAGATTTTACATAGAGTCCTGGTATGCATTGATTTTCTTATGGGTAAATTAGTGCCTGCATAAGCTAGTAAACAACATGCGTATGGCTATGAGTGCCGAACGCGTGTTTACAGCTCCAGTTTTGTCTTTATTAGCCATTTAAAACATGTCTTAGTTAATGGTCATGTGACCACCTTTCAACCAATAGGACTGCCTATAAAACTAAACGGGGTATTTAGGAATAATAGATAAACTATACCAGTCTGCTAAATAAGTTAAATGGTTGGTTAATGGTACAACAAGTAGGAGGGTTTAAGTTAAAAAGAAAATAAATAAATAAACTATTTCCTGTACCTGAGACTATTTTTTCCATCTTGTACAAATGATATTAATGCCTGCATAACGCCCATTAATGACACCAACTTGTCTTCATTTCCGTATCTACAAAGAGAAAGATTTTACACACATCAGTTAATACATAATGAAGCTGATATTTTGACCAATTTCTCCCAAATACCAGGCAACAATTTCATAGAGCTGCCTAAGCACAAAATTTGCTTACCAGTATAAGGTTACCAGCCAAAACTGTGTCACATGTACCATTTGCAACTGGTTTCCTGCTTATTTCTTCTTAGCAGAAAATTGTTAAAGCAATATTTTCTGCTTCAGCATCTTTATGAAATTAGGCCCTGAACATCTGAAGTCATCACTGGGAGCCTAGCAAATGACGCCAAATACTGGCCTTCGAAACACAAATCAACTATCGCGATTGTCAGACATGTATTTTTGACCCACTTTTGCTTCTTCAATGGGTATTTGATAGTTTAACGAGAATGCCAGCAATCTCATAAATGATAACTTTTCAAACATGTGAGCGTGTGCATGCAGCAAATACTGCACCCATAGAACAAGACGATCATCGGTGCGCTTTACACCATATAGAACTTGTATGCAAATAAAACAGGGTGCCCACTGATGAACCATTGATTTCTAATGCCAGTGCCTGTCTTTATCCTGACTGAAAAGGACAGGGGACCGGTCCAATGCCGTCACTGCACAAACTCAAGCAAAGCCATAAATTTAATATTAGAGAACTTGTGTGGTTAGAGTTAACAAAGATAAAATTCCAAACTGGCACCTTATGAGTTGTACGACTTTCTTACCTTGAGTATATAGGTTTTCCCGCTTCACTGAGGATAAAGACATGCTTCTTGTGATCACGCCAGCTACTACTGTGAATATCTGTGAAAAATAACAAACTTGATTGAAATTCTTGTTGTTATTACTAGGACTACTTCCTATCCACTGCAACACCAAATCTTTCCTGATAAATCCTGGGCGGCCATATTTGTGATGCTCCATACCAAAGCAAGGCACTTCCTGCCCAGGCCTGGAATTTCATCTTATACATGTAGACCATGTTACCTTTGTTTACAGAGTAGTGACCTTGTACATTCTGATGCATTTCCTGACGGGCAAGATACTACACAGGCTATATGGGAAAATTTACATTTTGTGTCATAATTTTCACATAAATTCAAAATTTACAAAAGCAACAGCTGTACAGCTTTTGAGATGTCCCCACTTTCTTCATATCAAAAGTTGAGAAAAATCAGGCAGTGCAATCTCCATAAAACATAAGATTGATTGTATTCTTCCATTGAACTGTGTACAAGCTGTGCCTGCAGGAAGTCCAGGCTCTGTGGCCCTTTTGTAAACATGTGATGTCACAGGTCACATGGTCTATAGAGGGGAAATCCATTTTTACTTTGCAAAGGGCTCTTCCATTGGAAAATCTGAATATCTATGGGAAAGCTTTTGAAGGGGCACCAAGGCCAAGACCAGGGCAAAGGAGGTCATTGCCTCCGTGACCTCTGTGTAGTTCAAGGCCTGCCTGCCAAAACTCAAAACTTGCTTTATTTACTCATCAAACAGACCATGAATAGGCTGCACAAGTTCTCTCAGATAAATGTCTTTGCATGACCTCAAGGGAGGGCACGGTTTGTGCTTATGAGCCATGTGCAAGGGGTCTACAGATAAAAACTCTCAAAGAACACCTTATTATGGCCTATAAGTTAAGAATTTCTCTTATAGAATGTTTAACACATCACATCACATTGATATCAAGGCTGATGTTTTGGTTGTTTGAATGCCATTTCTCTATGGCCAAGAAGGGCCTGATTTTGGCATGGAGTGTTGCATTTAATACACGTTTGCACATTGCCAACCTAGGTCTGATATTGAGACCTTTTGTCTAGTGTCTTGGTACATCAAGTATGTGTCTAGACTGAGGCTAAATAAACCCAGTCAGGCCCTTCTTCCTTTCTGTCTAGAATCAGTAATTATTATAGCTGTTGAGTACAGGAAACAAGACCAAGATGGCCACCACATGAAGTACAGGGAACAAGACCAAGATGGCCAACACATGAAGTAGGCCTACCTTCTTCTGTTATTTCTCTCTGTATTGCTTCTCTTTGTCTTGCTTCTTCTTCTGTGTTATTTGATGGCGTTTCATCCCGGTCTGATGCCCCATCTGCTCTACCGTGTTGCGTAGAATCGTCTGTGATATGTAAATCTTCTATTTCATCCTCAAGATCTTTGTCTTCTACATTGTTCTATGTGAACATGGTATTAAAGCAGAAGAAACTTACTGTGAATAAGTCCAAGTTTGTAACATAAGAGATAGACAGGATCCAAAATATTTACAGAGTGATGTAAACTTTGCTAAAGGAATCTATGAATATTTAAACTTTCCATGAAGTTATACAGCACTGTATGGCAAGTGTTTCTCCAACTTTAAGCCCTGCTACTACCTGATCATTCAATATCATCAGATAAACCATACCAGACTGCCATATGATATCATATGGTGAAAGCACTTCACTGCACAAGTATGAAACTTACACGAGGAGCTTCTTAGCGCTCAACATGGATAGAAATTCACTTCAGAGTCAAAATGAGCCGAGGCTAAACATTAGTAAACTATCAGTTTTGTTACTTTTAGGCCCTTAAAGGTTTTGGGGTGTTTTAAATATAAATGTATTTATGGATGGGAATAAAAGAGTATTGACTGTCTGAAACATCTGTCTAAAATCTTGCAGGATGGTGCCTGTGTGAAAAAGGACCTCACCTTTAGCTCAGTTCTTTATCGCACGGCCACAACCCCAGCTGATTTTAAACAGCTGTTTTAAAAGACCTCATCGTCACACTTTTATTCCCTTATTCAAATGGATGTTAGTGCATGATTTATTTGTGGTCAGGTTTAATGTTTTTGTAATTATACCTCTAACTCTGTTGCTTCTGTTGCTTCTGTTGCTAGCTCCTCTACAGATCCAATATGTTCCTCTACAATGCTTGCAATAGTCCCACTAGCAATGCGTTCTCTCGTCTGTCTAACTGGGGCATCAACGTTCAGATCATAATCAAGCTCTTCATAGGAATCTTCTGTTGCTAACATGGGATGATCACTAGAAATTAAATATTTCAAAATGCAATTTTACCGTACGTCAACTTCCACCTTCATTTCTCGAACAAAATCCTTGGGAGCCACCAAAAAAAAAGGGGGAATACTATCAATTTGAATGAAGGAGTCAAATAAATAAGAACATTCCTCTTTTTTTGCAGATGAAATAAGAAAAGTTGAAAAAAATACTTGTCCGATCCATTCCACCATTCATGACCAGAGATATAAACGGCTAAGAGTGAGTTAAGAATAAGTGTCTTGCTCAAGAGTCAAATTGTTGCACTAGACCGCTACAATGTTGGAAATTTTAATAATAGTTGTTTATGCAGGCCCTATACAACTAATTTTGCATAATTTTATTTACAATTACATTTTAGTAGGTGGTTAAATATTCACATTAATTTTATTAATATTTTATTATCACTACCCGTACCCGTACCTGACTCTAGACTATAGGCCTACATTGATACAATGTATTTCTGTGTACACTTCTGTGCGTGGTGTGGAGAGGCCCCACTTATTCCATTGTTTTTTAAAGAATACTGACTGGCTTGAATAAACTCTAAGTCAAAACATGGTCAGGAGTGTTTCTGCAATCACCTTTACAATACATCAAATTACAATACAATTTAAACAATACAACCAAAACAAACTCCTTCCTTTGCAGCTGGTGATTGGCAGAGGAGGAGAGTTTCTCAGCCTGCTGCTAAAATAAAATTCTTCATAAAAATCGAATCTATAAAATGACCATCGTGAGACATACCTAGCCCCGGGCTCCTCTCCAATCAGAACATCTTGATCTTCATCGTGATTTATATTGGCACGGACTGGACTCTGTGCCATTTTTTACAAAAAAACACAGACAATTTGGGAGGAAAACTGTTTGCACGATGATCTCACCATTAACTTTAAATGGCGCCCTCAAGAGTCGAGCACCTATTTTATGATAGACTGGTGCTGAATGGGCATCGTACGCCGATCTAATGATTGTACTCAGAACACTAGGTACCATGTCCACGTGTATTCGTGAATTTTTTGCTTGAGAAGTTGTTGTTGTATCGCATTTGAGATGGAAAACGGACTGGAAAACAACGATTACAACGACTTTGTACTCATACATAAACCTCAACTGGAAAAATCAGGAGTCCCACAACATTTCTGGCATAGTTTGCATCTCAAACTTAGCAATCAGGTAAATTGATTGAGTCACGAAGATTCGTTACAATATAGCGGTGCCTGTGACTGTCAAATTCATATACGTTTATTTTCAATGTCATCATTAATGAACAACGAATTATAAAACATTATTACATCATATTATCAAAGAAATAATCTCGTGTTACTTACAATGTACACAAATTATGATGAATAAAGTTATCAAGGCTTACTATACAGGAGGAGGAAGACAACATTTAGGTTTGGGTGAAGCGCTGCTTTTATACCCGAACCTATTGACAGACAAACGAAGACAGGACAAAGGACTAAGACAGACAAAGACACAAGACAACTTACTATGTACTACAGCAAATAAGGAAGACAACCATAACTAAATACGTCTTTAACCACCTCCACCCTCAGATTAGTTATTAGCATGAGTATGCATTGAAAATGTGCTTTTTCAGACGTTGAATAAATATTGGGAGAGAACGTGACTTTTTTATGGGGTCTTTTAGGTCGTTCCAGAAAGTAACACCACGTTGGACAAGGCCATTTTTATATAATGATGTTCTATTAAAACAGACGAAGATATTTTTCTTAGAAGTATTTCGGGTATTATATGAATGAATGTTTGACGCTAACAGAAAGCATGAGTTAAAACACAGTGGCAATGATGCATTATTCATATACCTGAACATAAATTTGCCTAAGCTTAAGTTATATAAATCTGCCAGTTTTAGCACTTTAAGTTTTAGAAATAACGGAGCAGTATGATCACAATACCCAACGTTACATATTATGCGCATAGCTCGCTTTTGTAAAGTAAAGAGTCTATTACATTGACTTAAAGAACCACCCCAGGTAAGTATAGAATAATTTAAATAGGGAAGTACAAGTGAGTTGTAAAGTGTTAATAACACAGTACTTGGTATAAAGAATTTTAAACGATTCATTATACCAATATTTTTTGATATTTTGCTCGAAACATTGTTGATATGACCTTTCCAAGTAAGGTTTTCATCAATTTGTATACCTAGAAATTTAGTACTGTTTACTTGCTTAAGGCTGGTGCCATTCAACACCAAGGGGACACAACGGGTATACTTACGGGATCTCGAACAAAAAATAATATAGTTTGATTTAAGAATATTAACACAGAGTTTGTTGCTTAAAAGCCAATCACCTATCTTTACAAGTTCAACGTTAAGTTTATGAACAGCTTCGTCAACATTGTTATGGCTATAGACAAGACTGGTATCATCAGCAAATAAGCAAAATGATAAAATATTTGATGTATTACAAATGTCGTTTATATAAATTATAAATAATAAAGGACCTAAGACTGATCCTTGAGGAACTCCACAAGTAATATCTAGATTCGATGAACTAACATAATTAAAGCTGACAAATTGTTTTCTATTTGATAAATAACTTTTGATCCAGTCCAAGGCTTTGCCACGAATACCATAATGGTCAAGTTTGTTAAGTAAAATGTCATGATTAATCGTGTCGAAAGCCTTGGACAGGTCCAGAAAAATACCGATCGAGAAGTTTTTATCATCGATAGCTTTCTGCAATTTGTTGACGACATAAGATGTAGCTAGTTCGGTGGAGCGATTCTCTCTGAATCCAAATTGAAATTCCGAAATTAAGTTGTGTTTGTTAACAAACGTTATTAATCGCTTAAATACAAGTTTCTCAAAGACCTTTGAGAAAAATGTGAGAATTGTTATTGGTCTGAAGTTGCCGAGATCATGTTTATTGCCCCCTTTATGTATCGGTATAACTTTACCTGTCTTTAGTCCATCCGGGAAAATACCCGAGGATAAAGAGTTGTTAAATATTTCGGCTAGTGGTTTAGCAAGTCCGTATCTAGCATGTTTAATAACGGTACCATTCAGGCCATCAGACCCAGGTGCCTTACCACAAGGTATTCCGTTAAAGATGTCTACTACTTCCTCTTGTGTAATTGGACAAAAGAAAATGGAGTGCGAGCACTTGTCATTGAGAAACGATACAAATGAAGTGTTACTAGGAGGTAGCTTGTTAGCCAGCTTAGTACCTATGTTAACAAAATACGTATTAAATGCATTGGCAATGTCATTGTTGTTATCTATTGTTACTCCGTCCTGCACAAAGTGTGAGGGGTTGAGCTTTGGTCTGCCCTTGTTCAGTAAGGTGTTAATAACATTCCAGGTTCCTGTGAGTGTGAGTGTGACTGTGTGTGACTGTGACATGTCATGAGTACGAACTGACAATTAATAATTATAAATAGCCTACTCCTAGCCTATGGGTTCGATCCGCTATCGTCTCCACTACCGACGATAGCGGATCGAACCTCATAGTCATAGTTCTAGGTAACCCCATTAATAGTGCCAATACTCTGGACTTCCTCCAAAGACCAAAGTCCAAGTCAAGTCCACAGACCACAGAGTATTCAAGATTCAATTCAAGATTCAAAGCATTTATTGTCATATTAAAAACATGAAAATTGATTTCCGGTGTACAGAATACATAAATATCTAAAAATATCTTAAGATCTAAAAAATTAAGAAATATACAAAATTAAATACTTGCCAAAACAACAACAACAAAGGAAACAACAGCCCCTCCCCCACCCCCAAAACGCACAACCCAAAAACAAGAACACTAACATGTGAATAAATAGCTAAAACCGAGATACTATATAAAAAGTAAGGCCAGGCAAAAACAGATATATAAAATATACATAATTATGCAACAGAATAATAAAGAGAATGGGTTAAAAATACAGCTTATCTTGAACAACGACTGTTATAAACCTGAATGGCACTGGGTAAAAAAGAATTCTGGAATCTATTTGTTTTGAGGCAGAGTTGGCGGATCCTTCCAGAGCGGTTTTGAACAATTAAATGATTTAGAGGATGAGTAGAGTCCGACAAAATATTATTAAAATTGCTAATCAGACAACTATCAACGATATCTTGCATACACTTCATGTCAGCTCCAATAATCTTACTAGCCTGTTTGGTAATACGCTGGAGTTTCTTACGATTGCAGAGTGTAAGTGAGTTAAACCAACATATACAACAGATGGATTGAATTGTACTTTGATAAAACAGTTGTAGGATATTGGTGTTCACATTAAAAGATTTCAGTTTTCTAACAAAGTAAAGCCGTTGGTTAGCTTTTTTGCACATGTTGGTAGTATTGGTATTCCAATTTAGTTTATCATCTACCACTGTACCTAGGTACTTAAACTCGTGTACCATTTCAACAGATCCGTTGTTGATTTTAACAGGTTCAAAGACATTATGGGTTTTACGAAAATCGAAGACAATTTCTTTAGTTTTTTGCACATTAAGAACCAAATAATTTCTTTCACACCAATCAACAAATCTACTGATCTCATGTCTATACCCATCTTCATTTCTGTTTGTAATTAGCCCTGTTAAAGCAGTGTCATCAGCATATTTAGTTATGACACAAGAAGTATTCTCCAAATTAAAGTCACTGGTGTACATAGAAAACAACATTGGTGACAATACACAACCTTGAGGAACCCCTGTGTTTAGCTGAATAACGTCAGATGTGGTATCTGCAAATCTGACCCTTTGTGACCTATTTGTTAAGAAGTTGTTAATCCACAGCCCAAGATGAGGGTTAATATCCAAATTCCGCAATTTGCATAAAAGAACATGTGGCTTAATGGTATTAAAGGCCGAGGAAAAATCAATGAATAATGTACGTACATATGATTTAGGCTTATCAAGATGACCATAAACATTAATACTAAATAATAGTGGAAATCACAAAATTTGAGATTTGATCTGATTGAGTTGTAAGTAGTCTAGTTGGATAGAGCTCTTTGAGACATTCATTTTGATACTTTACTTGTGGGGATCGGTTCATGAAAACCGGACTTATGCCTACATGTATGGAAGGTCAAAGTTAAAAATATTTGACCTTGTTTACATTACAATTTTTTGTGACCTCTTGTACCAGCGCAACGTTTTCACGGTTGCGCACAACAGCCAATTCCTCTTGCGTAATTGAACATTTCCCAAGGGCCGTATCAACGTGTTTGACAATCAAGCGCGAAAAAGCGCGACAACTAATAGTTTTAATTCAAAAAGTAATTACATAATTAAAATAATACTCAACTAACTGTCATTTTTGGTTCATTATGGGGCCCTAAGACTAGAGGATAACTACTTACAGTTCACAATGAATTTGAGCGCAGAAAACAAGATTTCTTGTGATTTTACAGAAAGTTTTTCACAAATACTCCAACAAAACAGACGTCAAATTGCATATCAATCGCGAGAGAAAAACTCCATCTTGAAAGTAGTTCCGTTTATTTTTATGAATGAAACGATTAACATGGGTTAAATCTATATCCCTCCGCACCACCGATCTCTCTATAGCGTTGTACACGTTGAGGTGGTCACAGTTTCCCATTAACAAAAAGTGGCTGCGCAGTGAACAGCGCCCTCACTCGGTATTGATTGACACTACTATTAATGGGGCTATTGTTCTAGGAGTAACGATAGCCCTGGTACTATGGTAGGACGTCAGTGTCTGTTGCACTGCACTACTGACGTCCTGGGTATTCACTATAAAGATCCTGTACAATGCGAACACAATTTTGAGAACAATGTTAAAAATATTTTTACCTGATTTGAGAAGCTGAAACTCTATTTATATATTCTTGGTGCCCTTTCTTAACTACACTTTTGATGAGTTCAAAAACTAACAAATACATCCATGGATGACATTATTTCCGAAAATAAGTCCGAGTTGTGCACTGGCATTGTGATCATCATGTACCGGATTTACCAAGTAACCAATTGACCGTGTACGGTCATGAGCGCATGCCCCGTCTAAGTTAGACTGCGCCCTCAATCGTGGTTGCTATGCATCTACAAATTAAGTACTCACAATAACGGCAGTTTAGGATGTCACAACGCAGGCGTCAATTTCCATTTTAATTTCACAAATAATGTCAGCCAAGGATAAAATTTACAATTCTGAATCCAGCAGACTTGAAGTTCAGGACACAAGGGATAAGTGAGTGAAGTTTCAGCTTCCTCAAAAAGGTAAACATATGAAAAAATGTTGTTATAATTTTTTTTGCAATACCATGGACTCCGTCGTGTTGTATGCAACGGAGGAGTCCAACCTGGGCTAGAGCTGACGAGTGAGTGTGACTGAGTGAGTGTATGGGGCCGGGTGGGCTAAGTAGTGGGATTGGTATTGTTGGTATGGTAGGCGGTAACAGAGAGAACAGGAAGGGGGGGGGGGGGTCGCAGGAACCAAATGTCTCAGCTGAGCGGTTTAGTGCATCAGACTAAAAGTTCTGGTAGTGCTAATTAAATTATGTCATCAATCAGGGCCAGGGTGTGGGTGTGAATCCTGGTCACTCATGACTGTCTTCTCTTTTTCTTAACAAAGACTTGTGTCATTGATGATTGAGCATATTAATTGCTTCTCTTCACCCAGGGGTAAATGGGTACCTGTGAGGGTAGAGGTGGTTCTTGTGGTTGATTTAGCTTGATGCGCTACATATTTGGCAGCACAGGCTGTATACTCTACAGGGAGCTGAGATAGTTTCTAGCATTGGAATAAATGGCCCAGTGACCAGGGATAATAATGTTGGCACACCATGAGCGCCACTGAGTGACAGATATGAGCGCTATTAAAGAAGCCACCATTATTATTAATGAGTCTTGGTACACTTAGTTCTCTACATGTACATGTCTGTTTTTTAATAAATCTAAGTCACCATCTATTTAAACCTATAGATAGATGTATTTTTTCCCCGTCAATGCAGGTTTATGATGCTGGTGAAAACTTTATGCTGACCTACATCAGTGATGAGGATGAAGAAGAATGTGGAGAAGGCAACGATGAGGAACAGACTAGTAATAATAAAAATAATGAGGAGAACGCTGGAGAAGACAAACCATCAAAGTTGAAAGTTGTTGTGAGTCATGAAGATGGTTTGTCTTCCTCTCATGAAGACAGGTGTGTGTCAAGATGAATATATTTGTTTCTTGAACTTGTCATTGTGTCACTTTTAAAGGATGCAGTTTACAGTAGTTGTGATGATGAAAATGATGTGAGCATTCAGGTTTGCTGAATGGTTTCTTTGACTGCCTTCTACCTCTGTGACCCTGGATGGAATCCCAGTCCGGGGACTTGATTGGGTTTTCAGTCCCTACCTGATTGCAGGGTTATCCCCCTTATTTTGGGATTGCACGACCTACCTGACCAGACTGCATGACCTGACCTGACCGGACCAACCTGAACAGATTGCATGACATGACCTGACCTGACCTGACCGGACTTACCTGACCAGACTGCATGACCTGACCAGACTGCATGACCTGACCTGACCGCACCAACCTGACCAGACTGCATGACCTGACCTGACGGGACTGACCTGACCAGACAGCATGACCTGACCTGACCGGACTGACCTGAACAGACTGCATGACCTGACCTGACTGGAGCAACCTGAACAGACTGCATGACCTGACCTGACCGAACCTACCTGACCAGACTGCATGACCTGACCTGACCGGACCAACCTGAACAGACTGCATGACATGACCTGACCGGACTTACCTGACCGGACTTACCTGACCAGACTGCATGACCTGACCTGACCGCACCAACCTGACCAGACTGCATGACCTGACCTGACGGGACTGACCTGACCAGACAGCATGACCTGACCTGACCGGACTGACCTGAACAGACTGCATGACCTGACCTGACCTGACTGGAGCAACCTGAACAGACTGCATGACCTGACCTGACCGAACCTACCTGACCAGACTGCATGACCTGACCTGACCGGACCTACCTGACCAGACTGCATGACCTGACCTGACCGGACTGACCTGACCAGACTGACCTGAAAGTTTGAACTGTTACCAACATTTAAAACAAAACATCATTTCATAATGACAATAACTCTTGGTTCTTAATGTAGCATACACATCGTAGTAGCTAGATCAAGGTGCTTTACATTTTGGCAGGTGGGGCTCATTGGAAATTTTCTTGAAGGTAATAAGAATGAAATCAAGAATTATGCACTGCAATGATTTTTGTATAACTCAAAAACTTGTATTGATAATAATAGTACTAGACGCTTTACAGGCATATTACAACATTAATATTCCTGTTCTTCGGGCATACTTTTAGACCATTCCTCTTACTTTCTCAGCTTCCTGGGGAGCATACAACAACAAGCTGTCTAAAGTAGCACTAAGGGGTTAATCCAACACAATACTATCTCAGCCCTTTCAGGTTCCAATTTATACAACTGGGTTAAGAGAAGCAATTATGGTGAAGTACCTTGCTCAAGGACATAAGTGTCATGACCGGGATTCAAACCCACACTCGGATTTGATTCAGCCATCATAACTTTGGTCCGATGCAGTAGACCGCAGCCACGACACACCATGTCAATTGAATAGACACTGTTCCATTCTTGTTAATAGCATATTTCTGATCGACCATGCTTGGACATATCGTTTGATCGATGCAAGGCGTCAGCTTCATGAAGTCCCTGGGTTGCTGGCTAGATTGATGAGTCTCATGGGAGTAAATAGAACGGCTGAGGATGATGACGATGCATGCATTGATAGAGTGCTGAAAGAGTCATGGAAGTTCAACCGTACATACAGCTTAAACATACAGGTAAAGTTAAAGTTCAGGGGTTAAATTACCCATGGGGCATGTTTTGGTGAGCCTGATAAGAAACAGGTTTTTGAAGTATTATTCAAGAAAATTCCGTAGTTAGGTAGATATTGGTACAGGTTCACCATTCAATCAATCTGAAGGGACAAGAAATCTGGCTTTTCCATTTCACAGATTTCACCTCATTAAATCATACACTTGATGGCAATTGCTCCTTCAATTTTATCAACTTTTGATAAGGAGAAAGGGGGCACATCTCTGAACTTGTTTAGCTGTATTTTTCATGTGGTATTTTCATGTGTTTTTATGTGGTAATTAAGACGCCATTTTCATAGAGCTGCTTCAGCAGAAAAAAGCAACTAAGTAAAACAAAATGATGCTTACCACAGTAAGGTTACCAGCCAAAATACAATGTCACATGCACCATCTGTGACTGGTGTACTGCTCATTTTTGCTTAGCAGAAAATTGTTCAGAAATATTTTCTGCTCAAGCAGCTCTACGAAATTGGGCCTAATGCAGTCCAGTATCTTGCCTGCCAGGAAATGCACTGGAATGCTCAGGATCACTCTTTGTATTTATTGAAGATTTGTTTCCATTGAAGGGACTAAGTGCTGATGACAAACAGCCAGTGTGGTACATTCTTGATGAATTTGGATCTCGTATCCACCATTCGGATTCACCAAACTGTCGTCTGGTACCCCTCCTCTACGCATCTCAGAATATTGCATATGACCTGCTGTTCCCGTTAAGGCACCTGGAGTATGGAGGTATGGAACTGTCTACATTAACCATAGATATAGAACATTGAGAATGCTAAGGGTAATTGTCGTTTGTGTCTGCTGTGCACGCCCTCTATGTCAGCTGTGAGCATAGAGTATCAATACCATGTGACATGCAAAACTAGCCAGACCAGCCAATGGGAAAGCTGGAATTTCAGAAAAGAGGGGCAGCTGTAGCAAATGCCCCGCCCCCAACTTTTTTTGGACTGAGGCTTTAAAAAGTTTAGGGGCTCTAGAGGATCGTAAACCAGGATGAGTGACAGAGGGAGAATGAATGAGGCAAGCAATCATGTTAAGTTAAAAGACAAATTTTAAGAAACTTGCTCTTGAACAGGTAACCAGTGAAGAGTTTATAAAATGGGTGTTTTATGGGATGATCATTGTGTATTTGTTACAAGACTTGATGCTGCAGTTTGAACCCGCTGTGATGGATTTATTTGATTGTCAGGAAAGCCAAAAAGTAAAGAGTTACTTTTATCAAGATATGAGGTGACAAAGGCATGGGTTAGCTGCTCTGTTGTTGCAGGATTTAGATTTTTTCTAATTGAACCAGCGTTATAGCTAGACAATTTTTAGTGGTGGGTGTGACTTCACTGACTTGGACCTGTTTGCGGAATGAGCGAAGCGATTCCAGCGAACGGAGCCTCGCGATTAGCGAGTGTTGACACCGACACCAGAGATGTAAGATTATCGTAGAATCAGCACTGCGTGGAATTATGCCATATAAATCCCAATCCTGACTGCTACACTAGCGCTAGCTCACGATCACACACGTAACACGTGCGTATCATGCAGAGATGCCACTGTGGTAACGAAAACAAATCTGGAAATTATTTTTCCTTAGGCCCCAAAAAAATTTAAAATCTGCAGAGCGAAAAATACCCACAATTCAAAGCACAGCGCGAACGTGTTTACACGACAGTGCGCAATCTGAAGATTGCGCAAACTGGTGCTCGATACGCTAGTGTAGCTGCCTATTCTGCATAGCGCAAATTTAAGATTGTGCAAAAGTTTCTCCAATTTGTTGCGGCGCAAATCTGTTGATTGCGCTCGACAGATGAACGAGAGTGGACGTAACATTAGACAACAACACGCGAAAAAATTATTTATTTTTTCTCAAATTGAAAACATGTTCCCTGTACAATTGCAATTTAAACAAGAATAAAGACAGAAATACGAATGTAAGTACTACTTTTCTTCACAAATAGTTACGTTTACAGCAGTTTTTTATGTGAAATTAATGCCGGTCGGAAGCAGTGTTTTTCATCAGAAGTGGTGGGCGGAAATCCTCGGTGCCGGTCGGGCCCACCCGATGCCGACCACCGTAGCTAGAACACTGAATTGAATGGATATTACGGAGGTTATAATTGGCCAGTTTAACACAGTTTGAATTCTGTGACTCGACAAACATTGTTGAGTTGACGATTACACCTATATTTCCAGCTTGTTCCCCTAAATTGTCCATTTTCAGAGGACGTAACAGTGGATTTTGCCTTTGCTCATCCCGACCCACTGATGCGCCAGATTCACCTGTTACCATGGCAACACAGTGACTTAACCCACATCAGTACGGAGCACCCCGAGCCAGATGATATTTATCTCTCCAGAGCCTGTAACTACACTCCTCCTGAAGTAGGTGAAGAAATCATCTTACCAGATACGTCTGGTCAGCTCAAAGTCTTCAGTAACAGCTCCCAGGCTTCAGACAATCTCAAACATCCTAAGTTTGTGTTAGTGGAGGATGAGAAAGATGCAGATGTTCTGTTTGTGTCTAAAAATAGAGATTACAGGTTGGTTCATTCTGCCATCTTCAAAATCTGAAATTCTGATTTAGTTTGCAATACAGTGGGAAGGCAAAGATACTTCCAAACATTTGTTTCAATACTGCCATAAATCACAAGAATAATACCAAATGTTACATATTAATCAAGTAGACTGTACATTGTACATCAGTATTTTACAAACTGATGTAACAGTGAACATGAAACAAATTTGTTGTTGCATAATTTTTGTTTATCTTCAGTTTATGTTTTTTCATACATGTTGTATATATTAAGTATTATGTAGCACAGTTTCATTTTATTTGAATTTACTTTTGTGTTGAACAAAAGGAAAATTGACTAAAATGGAATTTGAACCTGTGACCTCAGGATTCACGTGCCGGTGCTCAACCAACCAAGGCTATCTAGTCCCTATGTTGGCAGTCTACCTGTTTTGCCAAAAAGGGTGACTGCCAACATTAAGTTGGTAGAGCTCTAGCACGTCACTCTGGAGGTAACCGGTTCAAATCTCGTTCTAGTCTTTTTGTCTTAGTTCAACTTAAATTTTAATTAAAATTTAACAACTCAGTTTCCCTTGTGATTTATAACTTGCAGTTTGAATTTAAATGCAGGTATTTTTATCCTGTGAAATTTAAAAATTAAATGAAATGAATGGTTAAAAATGATTGAAAGGTGTTAAACCCTCCTCGATCTACCATCAAATTGGCAAAGCGATCATGGTAAACTGTCGTCCCAAAAGAAAAAACAAAATGCTGCTGAGAGGATGTCTTTATTCTAAAAGCAACGGCAGTTATTTAATGCATATTAAAAATAAACGAGTGATGAAGCTGTTTAGTGCATTGGATGCAAGCATGACTGAGTCACCAGAATATGGGTTTAGTTCCTGGTCATGACACTGTTTGTCACATCCCAGAATTTGGGTTAGCAAAAACTGGACATAACCTTCGGTAGTTTTCTTTTCACACACTGAGACAATCCAATCAAAATACTTCACACACTTCTTGGTTGATGATTGTTATTATTTACATTTATTTACATTTATTTGCAAGATTTATTATTTACAAAACATTATTTAACAGATCTGATCCGGAGCATTCATCCAAATAACTTAACAATCAACTTAAATAAGTTTTACGATACTTAATCATAATACATCATTCACTCTCGAATTCTATAGTTGGTAGCTTTGGGTGTGGTGCTCTCATGGGGTGTGCCATGCCCACTGGAGTGAATAGCCCTCCCGCTCCGTCTCATCCGCTAACCAGCTCCACTCTCAAAACGTCTCTCCCTCACGGGTAGCGTTTTACTTTCCCCACATTTGAACCCTGGAAATGGTCAAATATATATATACGATATCTCATAATCTTCGTAGGAGTACATACAAAATAGTAGACCATAATCTTCTACTTAGAAACTATCCAATTATTTACAATCAAGCACAAGTCAACGACTGTTTGGTGTACACATTTTTAAAGCGTTTCAACAATCTAACAAAATAAATTATCCTTAACTGATTTGTTTTAAAGGAAACTCTTCTTTAAGAACAAACATCAACGATTGGCTCTGTTCTTTTCATAAATCTTAAAACTTGTCGGGCTGAATACATTCAAAATTGAATAAATAAAATTCAGACTTACAGGTCGTTCGGTCGATCCTGGTTTCTTATACATCGTAGCTACAAAATATCAGTTGCGGTAGTTAAGTTTTGCCGTACTATATAGACTCAATTGTTGAACACTCAATTGCTCAAAACTTCTTCAGATTTTCATCTGGGATACTGGCACAGTTCTCAATAACTGGCTCTCACTTTGTTTATTAAGTCATCGAGGCTGACTTGGCGTCCTCTCCTCGGAAATCTCAAGTCGCAAGTGACAACTTAGAAAATAATACCGCAATCTAAAATGTTGAGCCCGCGAAAAGGTGTACCCCGTGACTTCCCATCTATTGTTTATTAAAAGGGTGCAGTCTGACAACAAAGAACTATTAACCCCTGACTAACAGCCAATCACAGAGTGGATAAGATCAAATTCACATAACTTAAATTCTTTCAACTCGACCCTTATACGAACTTTACGGGCTCCTTGGCCACCATAATATATATTTTTGTTTCGTCTGAAACGAACACTTAACTTTACACAAATAGTAATTTCTCTAATTTAATCACTTCGTGACACTGTTGTCCTTGAGCAAGGCTCTTAACCATAAATTGCTTCTCTTAACCCAGGCCTATAAATTGGAACCTGAGAGTGTTGTGTTAGATTAACCCCTTAATGCTAATTGAAGCAGCTTGGGGTCGTATGCTCCCAGGGAGGTCAGAAAGTTTGAGGAATGGTCTTAGTATGCCTGATGAACAGGGATAATAATGTTGTAAAGGGCCTGTAAAGTGCCTATTGCTATTATTATTAATTTAACTTTTTGAGTTGTAAAAATCATTTTAATTTTTCTTGATTTTATTTGTACTACCTTCAGGAAAATTTCCAATGAGACCCACCAGTTCATTAGCCAGTTTCCTGGAGAGGAACTTGTCACAACCAAGGACCTTCTAGCCCTTGTGTCAAGACGGGCAGGAACAAAGGATCAATCAGGGAGGAGCATTGGCCCAAAATGGCTTCCAGTGACCTTTGACCTTCTGCTGGCATTGCCCCAGTTTGTATCGTACTTTCAACAACAACAAAAAAAGTAAGTTTTCTAATGAGTTTAAAAACCTGCCTTAACACATATCTGCCCTACTTCAGGATTTCCCTCAAAACAAGCAAATGCAGAGATGCCAACATTTACGATTTAGGCGTAATTTGTACGATTTATTTATCAAATTACGACAATACGATCATCGCCTCGTTCTTTACGATTTTATAAATATCTAGTAATAAAACATTTAATGTACGTGTTGTGTCTTGAATCCTATTTATTTTCATAGCGCGTATCACTAAAATGTATTCGGTATCTGACTTTTTGTGCGAATTGTAGCGCATGAAACAGCGCATACGTAGGCCCTTTTCGAAACGACCGGTGAAAACAACGCGCCCACGGTAGAAGAGCCTAATTGGGCGTAATAAGTATATTAGGCTGGTGTCCTCGATTTACACGTAGACAATGTGTGTTAGAAGACTGGCAACCAGCCATGGTCAGTTGCTAACCAAATCGCCCCAGGTATACTGATGTTGATATTGGGGCGTTTGAGAAAACCGCGTGTAGTCTTGCTCGTCGTACTACTGTTGATAAAATCATGTTTATTACGGTGCTCGTTGTTTACGCGTGCCAGGTAAAACCAATATAATAATACAATAGTTTGATTAGTTTTTCGCTTGTTGGAGTACAACGATGGATTCATTACAACATGATTTTATAGAGGATTACAACTTCGTAGTGAAATCTGCTCGCGGTCGCTGTGACTCGACATCAACATTGCACAGCGCGCCGGAGCATACGACATCGTCAAAAAGCACAGAACATGTATGACACTGATCTCTGTTAAATGCTATATATATTGCCTGAGGGCAAATTACTCTTTTTGAATTTGGAATGTTGGCATCTCTGCAAATGTTGTAAATGTCTACCTACAGGAAAACTTGTACACAAACAATAATAACAATAACTAGACTTAAATTTTTGTTGCATAACAAAAACGAGGTGTTCGGCATGATATTAAAATGTTGGTCATAATACATCCCAGCTGTCGTATTCGTAATTTTAAAAAAGCCATCACTTGTCAAGTAATGGACAAAATATATGACAAGTAATGTACACGAAGTAAATTGCGACGTTTTTTGTAAACGATGATATTTACATAAATCTTACAATTTTCATCGCCGTGTCTGAGAGACATACTCAGCGGGCCTAGAGCGCCTTCGGCAGGCATGGTCACGTCGATCAACGTGCCGTCGGTCTCGATGTTTGATGAGAAGCGAACCAATTTCGATCTTTTTCAGATTGAGTTTAAGTCAGTTATTAAACGTCATACATATTACTAAATCAGGTGGACATCTCAGTGAGAACTCGTCTTCTTTTCGTTGTTTACCATCAAACCATCAGACGGGCAAAAGGGAAATCACTTAAGTTTAACTTCGCACGAGTTAACGATAAACTCATCGTGCCAAACACCATGTTTTGTTCGATGACGTTTGACATGTCCAGCTGCACACATACACAATACATGGCTGGACTACACACAAGCCTCGTGGACTTATGACACTGTCATCAATGCCAGCCACACACAGCGCTGTGTACATAGTTAACATGCAGGTTAATACATACGTGGGCTTTATCGTCCCGATTTTGAAGAAAATATTCAAAGGCAAACTTTGACCCTCTGGTACGACCAGAAGAAGAGGTCATACGATTTTGGCGTTAACTTTTCAAATGTAGCCCCAGTCTTGATCTATCAGATGCTCAATTATGAATATCATAGTTGTAAAATTCAAAGACATACAGCGTATAGCAAAAGGTAACATTTTAAACTTAAAAACCTTGTAATTTGACACCTGATGACGTCATCATGACGTAACTGAAGCGGTTTCATCTCCTAATGGTTATCTAACTATATGTAAACTTTCAAGTTTATATGAGCTTGGGAAGTGTGCTTTTGTTAGCGGACAATCGCGAGGGATAAGAAGAAAAAGAAGAAGTATTAAAAAGTATTTTAAAAAAACGGAACAAAAACAAGAGGTGTTCCGGGCGGAGTGCCCGAACACCTAATAATATGGACTTATAATGCGCAAATCAAGAGAAAAACTAGCGAAACGAATGGGACTTCAATTCTCTCTTGAAGATGTTCAAAAATGTTGTTTGACGTAGTGTGGCAGGGAGCTTGTTCCAAATGACAGTGTGCAGCATTGGCAAAGGCACGCTGACCAATAAGTTTGTGTCTTTCTATCAGTTACTTATTATTAGTTACATTAGATGGAAAATTGTCAAGACCCTTGCTCCCACTTTAATTGGTAAAGTATAAAGCCCCTGCGCTTCCCCCTGCCCCCACCCTAAAGGAAAATGTCTAATTATACCACTGAAAAAGAAAGAAATTTTAGCTGTTAGAATAATCCAACAGTCAAAGATGTCTTTCTTTTTGGCTGATTCAACATTGACTTCTTTATTAATCTCTTTGTTGTGTTTTTTCCCCAGAGGAGCACACAATATCTGGATTTGTAAGCCCGTTAATTTAGCTCGGAGTTTGGACACCGTTGTGACCAATAGTCTGGATCATATCATCAGACAGACAGAAACAGATATTCCAAAAGTAAGAAAATATTCCATAAGTGTGACTGTAGATAGAGAGTTATCTGACCTAACAAATTTGCATAAGCTTGAAGGGATCCCTCTTCTGCCACTTCCCAGGTTGTATTGTATACTTGGGTGTGATCCCAGGCTACACTGTAGCTAATGGTTGTGTCTTCTGACTGGCACCCCCAAACAAAGATATTGACAAAATAGGGAGACCACCGACTAAAGGCTACTGCAGGCATGATATTCTTCCTGCTTTAGTCTGTTTACCGATTTTTTGTTTGCCCTTAGAAAAAATCAGAATTTTTTTAAATTAAAAATATTGTTATTAATAAGGCCTGAGTCTCTTACAGCCTACACCATGTGTGAATATTTGTCAGCCCTTGTATTCAATAAATTGTTCCTACTTTTTTCCCAAGGTCTAGATATCATGCCTGGGCTAGATAGCTTAGGTGTTGGAATAAAGTTGTGCCACTGGAAAATGTTACCAAGAGTAGAACAAAACCTGTTTGAAATCACAGGAAGTACTTCAGAAGTGTGTAGAGGTTAATGAGATAATTAATTAATGAGCGGTCAACAATAATTTGTTACAGGTCGCCTGTGAGTATTTGACAGATCCAGTCCTGTATGTCCGCGATGGAATCGGACCAGTCAAATTTGATCTTCGTTTTATCGTAATGTTGTCATCTGTAAAGCCGTTAAAACTTTATGTCTACACGATATTCTGGACTCGATTCGCTAACAAGTAAGTCATGGTAACTCTGTACACTGTATATTTTAAAACGCAAACCCATTTTTCTTTTTATACATTTTAAAACGCAAACCCTGCCAAGGACAATTAGATGTGTATCTCATCATTGTTGATGTGTGTTTTGTTTATTACTTACAGGCCATTCACATTGGATCATCTTGATGATTACAACAAACACTTCACTGTCATGAACTATATTACAGGTGGTGAAGTTGGAGACAGTTTCTTTCAGGTAATTTGAGATCATTTACATTCTATTTTGTAGGAAACTTATTCATGTGAACATAATTATAAAAGGTAGTTATTTTGTCGCGCTTTTATGTGTACATATGCCCGTTGGTTATGTCAAAGCACTCATTGTTTTATGACAGGTAGCTGAGTTATGTTTGAACCCATTCGGTGCTATAGCCCCTTCTACAAGGGTTTACACGGTGATGCGCGCAATCTGCAGCAAACTTGGAACAAACATTGGGGCAAGCCTTTTTCATTTTGTAATGCTTTTGAAATGGTAAATATTCATTAACGCCACATCCAAAAGATGAAGCAAGTAGGATTTAGTGTGCTATAGGACACAGGTGCCATGACCGGGACTCGAAACCACACAAACGCAGAACACCAGAGCTTGAGTCCAGGTCCCAGACGGCTCGGCCATGACAGCTGGACATGAAATGGGCATAAAGGCCAAGATCAAGCCGGGACCAAAGTAAATTGCATGCTTGGTGCTATTTGCTAGCGTATGGAAATGAATGGTGGAATGGATCAGACAAGTCTCGCAAGTATTTGTTGGAACATTAGGTTCCCACGTAAATTGCTTTTAAAGAATAACAATTTTCTAAACAATTATTATTCCCTGGCCTAGCAGATGCTTTTATTCAATTTGTTTTATATAGTTTAATAGTATACTAAAGATTATAGAGCGGCCAAGGATGAAAATGGACTTGAAATGTAAAAAGTTCACGCCATTTCAGCAAGCAACTCTTGGTGCAACTTGTTCGCTGAAATGGCGCCTTTGTCTATTTCTTGTTCCAACAATAGACAAAGCTCCTCTTCCCCATCTTGCACCTTCAGCGCTCTATAGTATTTGGTATAGACCTTAAGCATATGACATCATTAGCCCATCCTGTGTGTTTTTCATTGTTCCATAATTGTTTAACCTCTAAGATAGCTCGGTGATGACGTCAATACATGACATTCATTATCCTGCAGCAACATTCCTAACAGTAACATTTGACCTGTGATATCACATGTTTACAAAAAAAACACAGAGCCTGGGCTTCCTGCAGGCACAATTTGTACAGCTCAATGGAGGAAAACGAAAAAGCTTACATTTTTATGGAACATGCACGGTACGAATGATGATATAAAAAGAGGACATATCTCAATTCCTGTTCAGCTCTTATGTTCACACAAAAGTTGACTTTGGGGGTAAATATCATCATACATAAATGAAAGATTTTTTATGTGGCAAGTGAAGCATTTTGCCTGCAAGGAAATGGCCTGGAATACTCTTTTTGTAAAGTTTATATTATGGTCTACACATTTATTGGATTTTTACCTGTTTTATGTGCACAATTTTACCAGAATTAGATTTGTATACAAAAATATGTGAATTTGTTTTTCCTCTTAAAAACAATAAATTCTTTAGGTTTGTGTCTTGATTCCTAGCATATGGAGACCAACTTATCAGTAATTTTGTTAATTACTCTTCATAATTTTTTTTTTTCTAAAAATATTTTCTTGGATAACTTGTTTTTGTCACTTTATAAATGATATGAAACAGACAGAGAAATTACGTTCAAATACATTCACAGTAATTGTACGCCAATATGTTTTATGACCGTTGACCTTGTATGTAAATTATTCATAGATGTTAACTAGGAAGCTTAAGTGTCAACCTCATGCTTAAGTATCTATCTCAATTATAACTTGGAGCACTCTGTTCTTTGTATAGTGCTATAAATGCTCTGTATTATTTGTTATTATAAATCTGGGGCTACGTTTTTAGAAAAGCAAAGGTCCTATTTATTGTTCATTTGCAGATGAGTTTGCCCTCATTCTAAGTAAAATGTTCCCAGTGCTGAACTAAAAGTAACACCTCAAATGTGACACATATTTTTTTACTAATTATATAAGGCTTAGTCTATTGAATCACTAATGACTCTAAATTAAGTTTGATTATTTTCAACCAGGTGCTTTGGCATGAGTTTGCCTCCAATTTCAACCAGCAGTTTCCTGATTACAACTGGGAGGATACAGTGTCTGATATTCACCAGATGATTCTGGAGTTCTTCCAGGCTGCCGTTTCAGAGCCTCCACCAAAGGGTATTGCCCACTGCCCATGGTCAAGAGCGATGTATGGATTGGATGTTATGCTGAGATGGGACACCAATGATGCAGGTAAACGGCTTATAAATTATTGATGCCCAATACTCTTTGTTGGGGTGCATTTTCGCGGTCATAACCAATAACTGTTTCGGTCATTGGCCAGTGATTCACCAATCCAACCAAAACAGGTATTGGTTATGACTGCGAAAACACACCTCTAGTGTCATAATAAACCGTTTGGACATTCTCAATGCATCATGGGAAATGATGGAAGTGTCCCGGATATTGAGCCAGCGGCCATAGCCAAAGCCGGAGTCACATAAATTTGGAAACGGCCCTAGCATCCAAAAATCTGCTTCAGAAAATCAATGCTGTCATTTCTAAGGGGAACGTTCAATTCTCAACTCGATTGTTTTCATTCAGGTAAGAAAATCATGCAGCCAGTTTTACTGGAGTGCAACTTCTTCCCAGACTGTGAGAGAGCATGCTGGCATAGGAAAGAATTCTTTGACGACATCTTTAGTACCCTCTTCCTTGGAGATATAACAGACCGACCCGTGAAGGAGCTACACTAAAATAAAGTACTGAAGTAGTTCTTTTTTAATAGAGGAGGATCGGCTTAATGCACACTGGGTGCAATTTGATAAAAACCGTTAACCATGCTGGACAGAAATAGGGCCCAGTTTCATGAAGCCATGATACCCATGTCCGCCTGAATTGTCACAGTACATAAACACTGCTCCTGCCTAAGACTGTAGCGCCCATTCTTTCATAACAATAAACATTTGTTATTTACTGCTTTGCGGATAAACAACCCCAAACTGTATACTGTTGAATAGAGCAGATCATTCTCTTTAATGTGATGTACTTTTTGCCATGTTTCCTGTCACATATCACTAGTAATGACAATATAAAAGAAAGACTTCCTTAAAAAAATTCTTTCTCAGCTGTGCCAAAATTGTAAAAATGAGTATAAAGTGGCTGACATTTTCCTCTTTTTGACACACTGTAGTTGCATCCCTGCTTGTTTCAAAACTTATATAATGCAACACTGAAAAACAGCAGACTGCCTTGGCCCTATTCCATAATGCTGCTTCAGCAGACAATACTGCTTAACAATTTTCTACTAAGCAAAAATAATCAGGATACCAGTCACAGATGGTACATGTGTCATCATATTTTGGCTGGTTACACTATTCTGATCAGCAAATTTGTATTGTGCTTAGCTACTTATTGTGCTTAAGCAGCTGTATGAAAATGGGCCCAGCTGGTCAGAGCAGGGCCTTATTAAAATGTGACACTTATTATGAAGGTAAAATGACTTACCAGTTTTTCATGGCTCATTGGTTAAGCAACGACCCTGTTATTGACAGTTATTTACTAACATGGTTAAACAAATATTTTAAAATAAGCATTTTTAGTTTGCATCTACACAGTACACACTCAACCCTCCTACTTTATGTCCATTCAGTATCATCCACTGTTGTTTTGAATGATATTATAAACAATGCCAGCCTGCATTATGATATCAGGTGATGAAGGCGTCTACACAGCACATGGTCAACCCTCCTACTGTCTGACCATTCAATACCACCCTGTTTGGTTTTGAATGATAGATAAAATATGCCAGCCTGAAATATGATATCATGTGGTGTATGCATATAGTACACACACATAATATCCACAATTAGTTTCAGTATAGACCATGTGACCTGTGACATCACATGTTTACAAAAGGGCCACAGAGCCTGGACTTCCTGCAGGCAGAGTTTGTACGCAGCTCAACGGAAGAATACAATAAATCTTCTGTTTTATGGAGATTGCACTGTCTGATTTTTCTCAATTTTTGCGATGAAGAAAGGGGGGACAACTCAAAAGCTGCACAGCTGTTGCTTTTGTAACTCTTGAATTTATGTGAAAATTATGACACACAATTTTAATTTTCCCTTATGGCCAGTGTAGTATCTTGCCTGTCAGGAAGTGCCTTAGAATGTACAAGGTCACTACTCTGTAAACAAAGGTAACATGGTCTATACAATTGTAATACCATGCACAAATCGTGCAGTTGAGTGGTTTCTTATACTTAGTCAACTCACTGGATATATTTATTAATAGTAGAAGGGGAAACAGGTTTATTTACAAGACTAACATTTGTATTGGTTTGTTTGTTTTTAAACATTAAGATAAGATGTGATAATCATTGGTAAATCAAAGTAATATTAAAACTTGTTTTATAAGAATATACCCTTTGAATGCTCCAAATGTCTGGAGGTTATTTCTGTCTGGAATTATGTTGTCTTTCTATGATTCTGACTTTGTTGTTATCAGTTGAGGTACCTCATTATTTTAATGTTTTGACGAAATTTAATCCATTTTACTAAACAGAAGACCATCCACTATATCTCCCTCATTACATTCAATACTTCTTCAATTGAAGTTCTACAGGCCTTCTAAACTTAAAGGCAAAGTATCCAGGTCAGCTATGGCCTCCGGTTTTTAGAGTGTGTTGATGATACTCGAAACCGCTTAATTCTTATCAGAGAGAGTTACATTGAAAAAAACGTTGATTAGTTTACATCATAATTGTTTTTACATAACTAAAATAGTTAAACAAAACCTATATTATAATATCTAAACTATTGAACTTTTTTATATTTACAAGTTATGAATTAATTGTTTGTTGTTTAGCCCTTTAGTTCCTACACCGCTTGAGTTTGCTGAAAAGATATTTAGTTTTCAAGATTCTTGCAGTGAATGATACTAGAATCGTGTCTTAAATTTTAAAAGATAGCCAAAGGCTTATTTTTTGCGTAAAATTTGTGTCCTTTCCATTAATATTGTCATTGAACAACAGAATGTTTCAAGTTCAGAAGTGATAAGTCCCTAGAGAACAATAAGTCCCTCTCCTTAACTGCTTCTGGTAACGTTTATGGGGTTTTTTAAAGGTTAACATGAACACACTAATTTCTGAAGGCTTTTACCTGGCACACTGCTCATACTGATTAATTGCTAAGACAGTATCATCATGATGAAAAAAAAAAAAATATTAATTTGGTTTCGACTGAGCTTGGAGTTGGTATTGAGCTACAAATTATTTCATCCTCATTAGCGTTGAAATGTTTACAAGGAAAATATCGAAAATGATCTAGGCCTATAAATGATTACCATTAACTTGTGACCAACGCGTACCAATCACTATCTAGGTTTATTTTAATGTTACTTTTCTTCTATACAAAGTTACAAACACAAGCTGTTGGATTTTTCCTCCTATCGGTCCAGTAGCAAAAAGGTTAAAAAGAATGGTAAGTTGAATTGGGCTACACAGTGGCAGTGTATTTTAATAATGTGTAACTTTCTAAGCAATGAACTTTGGAGTGGATAAATATTGGTGTTTAGATCTAACAACAACTAAACAAAGTCTTTTGAAACTTGTGCATTTTAGAGGATTGCGGTAAAAACAAACAACACATACCGTATTTTCCTGCGGATAAGACGCTCGGCGGACAAGACGCAGGACCCTAAAATGACCCCAAAAAAATTCAATCGTCAGCAGAAAAGACGCACCGCCGCACAAGACGCATGTTTAACAGCACACAGAAGAACACCAGGCGCCACCCGGTGTCGGTACATTGACACAAAGACGTCATTTTGTTGCCTTTTGGAGCGTTCACACTATTCGAAGCATGAATGAAACCGTAACCACATGGGCGTGTAGAGCCATGCAGAAAAGACCAACGTAAATTGATACCGACCTTCGTCCATCCATTCAGCCAACGCTGTGCATTGTTAATAATATGAAGTCCGGCCCAATCAGCGGCCAGAAACAATGGTCCACGCACTGTCTGAAGATATTGCAACACGAACCCAGGCCCTCCTAGCATGAACATCCGACGTCCCACAATGAGGATCCTTGCTGATAAAGACAGGTTACCAGTCTAAGTCCCTCCGAGCCAGTAGATGTTGCGCCCTCTACCGGTGACTAATACCAAAACTAGCGTCGACTTTATATATACCTTACGCAAATAATCCCCACACCCGGGGGAAGACGTAACAAAATGTTTCATTATATATATTTGTTTAAGTTTTTGTAATGTGTTTCTTTTTGTATATAAAATTCTTTTCCATTATTTCAAACCTTTAATTTGTTAATCTCGTTCATAAGATTTTGTTTTAAAGTTCTTTTTATTTATTTCAAACTTATAATCTCGTTCATAAGATATTTGTTTAAAACATCTATCCTCTTCTTAAATAATGTTAGTTTTGTTTTCAAGGGTCATTACCTTGTTTTCAAGGATAATTTTTTTTATTTGATAAATGAAATAAACGAAACAGACACATGAACCATCTCTTTTCTCGTTTGGTCGTCCTGAAAAGGACGGTTGGTTTTGTTGGTTCTTCAACATCAAGCCATAATAGTACGTCAAGCACACTTCGGAGATATTCTGTACAATAAAAACCCTCAAAGTTCACCACACAATAGAGGTTGGGTGAATGCCGTTTGTACAACAGCATTGACAGTAAATCTGATTGCAGCATTTTCGGAACGAATACGCGGCCACACAGAAAAACGTTTGTACGACGCCGACGTCTGTTGGACCGAAAGTACCAACACATTGCGGCATTGTTGGAATGAAAGCACGGTCATGGGGGATGAACAAGTTGCGGCATTGTTGGAATGAAAGGACAGTCTGGGGGATTGCGGCATTGTTGGAATGAAAATACGGTCTCAGTGTCTGGACAGTTGAGCCTTGTTTGACCGCATTATTGAGTAAGGATTCTTCACACAAAGACCGTTGATTTGAACTGGACAAAATAAAGGTATTATTGTACGCAGTGATCATCCCCAAAAAAATCAATCGTCAGCAGACAAGACGCATCGAAAGATAAGACGCACCGATGTTTTGGGGGTCTAAAAAGTCAGATAAGACGCGTCTTATCCGCAGGAAAATACGGTATACGTTAAACTTACACCCCAGTCGCCCTTATAGTCCCCTTCATGTTCTTATCAAAGAAAAAAGCCAGAGCCTGGACTTCATGCATGCACAATTCGAACACATCTCAATGAAGAAAAGCATACATCAACTTTAAGACATTTCAACATTATGAATATTTTGATATAAAGAAAGGGGCAATTATTTTAAGGCAATTATGATATAGGCCTAAAATGCAAAACTTCTCACAGTTATGACCAGTCACTCTTTTTGTAAACGTAAATGTCAAGGTTACTTTCATGCCGTTTTGTTCTAAGTGATAATTGTATTATTTCATTGTAACGGGCCTGCCCCAGTGATTGCACGCTGGGTGTGGTTGCAAGCTTTAGCGCTATAAAGTTGGCGATAAACGACTTGTACTTTTTCTAGACATGGTTACAAGATAAAAGCGTTTTTGTAAATAACCGGTGAGAAATTACTTTTAGCATTAAAATGAAAACAACACGATGAATGTATTGTTTAACTAGATTGGCTATTGTGCTCGTCTCGTTTACGCTTGACAGAAATCCCACTCGCCGTACCCGTTCGCACTCTCCCATGTAGATATACCGATGTGTAACTCAGTTGGTTCTCGACCGTAATAGGCACCAGCGTCCCATTCCACGAGACTCTCCTGTTGACCTCCTTTGCCGGCAGTTACGACGCCCTCATCGTAGTGAATCCAGAAAGGGCGGTATTCAGTGCTGTTCGTTAACAGTGATGAACCCTCGTATAGAGCAAATTCCGTGCCAATATTCCCACAGTGGTGTGGCATACAGCGTCTGACGGCTATCTTTTTGCCTCCGCTATAGCCAAAAACTGAAAAAAAGAATAATAGTATTTCAAGCGTGTGATTTCTCAAGATTTTCTCAAAATCTCCTACGAGCCTTTAAATTCCCTTATAAAAGTGTAAAGCACCCACCAAAGGGAGAAAGAAAGATCGGATCCTTATTTTGTATACACTTGGTTTTGTATTTCTGATGGTTATGTAGGCCTACAGAGTCTGTAAACCTCGCGATATAATGATCTGGGAGGGAGGTTCTGGGTCTCATGAAAAGGGGGGGGGGGGAAACCAGGGCCAGCACTAAACAATTTCAGTAATGTTCACTTTCATCAATTGGCAAGTATTACGAACAATATTTTAATAAAACCACGCATTTGGCTCCGGCTCCGGCTCCGCCACTTAATTTGAAAACGTGCGCTTTCGACGAGGCTTTCAAAAAGAGAACGGACAAGCCGGGTCACAAGCTGGGTCACAAGCCGGGTCACAAGCCGGGTCACAAGCCGGGTCACAAGCCGGGTCACAAGCCGGGTCACAAGCCGGGCCCAAGCCGGGGACCAAGCCGGGGCCCAAGCCGGGGTTCATAAAGGGAAATAGTTTCGGGTTAGGCTGACCCGGAAGTTGGTTAAAAGGGGTTTTAACCTGGATAGTGTGTAATTTTGAACAATTTCTGGGTCATTTTGACACAGATGCCGATACACAGTAACCCAGGCTCAAATGGGTCAGGCCCAACAGGATCTGGATCCGGGTCATTAAGCAATAACACTTACTTATACGACTGACTGATCCGTCTCATACTCCGATAGTCCTAAAATGGCGCTGGCCCCGTGTTGCTTTTAACCCAGATTCTGCGTCATTTTGAACCATTTTAGGGACCACGCATGTGACCCGGATCCGGAAATTTCAAGAGTACAATAACACTTACTTATCTCAATAATGACTGACTGATCCGTCCCATTCTCCGACAATCCTACCAGGGCGAGATTTCCAGATTCTACACTGAAGTTCACCGTAAATGGCGATATCTGGGGCTCCAGAACAAACATGTAGCTGTATGGTTTGGGATGAGGCACAGTAGAGAAGTGACAAGCTGGAAGAAACAGAAAACAAAATGTGTATGTTTATAAACGGATGAGCAGTTCCACCTTAACTCGTTTGCTGTCAATGGACAATAAATATTTCATTCTCAAGGTATTAAATAACCAGTGAAGCTTGTGACTGAAACCTGTGAATTTTTCAAAGTTTTCAATTTCAAAAGTTATTTTCAAATACATTATCTCACTTACATTCTTGCATTCTCCCATGTGTTTACTTTCTCTGCTTATCCTTTACAAATCGTATAAGTATGTTTGCGATCTTCAAACAAAAGAACGAACCAAGAAAAGTTTAGCTTTATAAAGCTTACCGGTCATCGAGTGGCACTTTGGCCAAATCCGTGTTGTTTGATTTTAAATTGGGCAACAACTCACCTTTTCAACAAACGGGGGACTGAACACGTCTAGGTTTTTGCGGGGCTTTTTTTTTTTTACTGACAAAGGTAAGTTTTTTATGAGAGGATTCAAACTGCATTTCAAATAATTTTATTTCATTAGGTGCGATCATTTTGATTGGTGGGATGATGTTCAAGACTTCAATGAATGAGTGTTTTGTCGTTGGGTTTATTTAATAAGTCCCTTGAATTTTGAACTCAATAACTTCCCTGACTTCACACTCTAAACTTCCTGGTCAGAATGGATCCGGGTTCCGTGGGGCCTGACCATTTCTGGGTCAGTATGACCCGGAATGTGTCAGGCTGACCCCCAAATGAGTCAGCCCCCATTGACTCGGAATCTGGGTAAATTCTCAACCTGGAGATTTTAGAGTATAGGCCTATGCTATTGCAGCGTCATAAAATGGCTGTGTCGTACGGTTTTATCAGTCACTTAGAGAAACTAATTGTAGTTTTCAAGAACAAAAACCCAGATTTGGCTATGAATGATTGTCATAGGTTAATGTAGTTGACGGGTCGTAATGTATATTTTTTACTACATCAATAGGAAAGGTTTCATTGGGGTTTTTTTTCAAGAAATTGATCGATCGATCAGGGCGTCGATGGATGGGGGGCGGGGGGGACATGTCCCCCCCACTTTTTAGACTGGGGGGACAGCATATCAGATGTGCCCCCCCCCCCCCCCCACTTTTTGATTGACACACCATTTTCTAGATTTAATATTTCATTACAATTTTTGTTCAAATAAAAGAATAGCGAACAAACGGTGAAATGTTTTCTTAATTTTCATCTTTTGTTCTGATGGACCACGCGCAGAATGGTATTTTTGGCCTATTTCCGTTTCTATAATACAGACAATAGACGACAAGTTTCGTGAACTTGAACGCCAAAATCCCGCTTACATACCTTGTTAGCATATGCGTCATTTGTGTATGCTATAATGTACGGTACACGATCCCTCCACAAAGGAAGTCTGCGTGTGCGCGCACGTGCAAATGTGTTACATTTTCAAATTGTTACAATCGCACAACGCAAAAAATGTAGTAAAATCCATTAAAATAAATAGGAGCAGTTTGGGTCATGACAAGACTTGTCGAAGAAGCAGTATTTTGTTTTTTCGAAGAACTTCAAGCTGACACACGATAAACGCCGGACTCCCGAAGCATGTTTGTATTTGGTAGAATCTCGGTTTTACATAAGGGAAACCCAGGCCCAAACACCATTTCGGATGATGTTATTGTTAAATATCACCCCCTGTAACTAGCCTCCTGGTCAAACAAAAATAGGGAACAAGTGTAACACAGAATTAAATGTAAAAGTAATGGGGGGTGCAAATAATGTAATATGTATTTCGTAAAGACTTGCTCGCCCGTCCCCCCTACTTTTCAGTAGCGATCGACGCCCTTGGATCGATGAATCAATGAGTTTCTGCGATGGCTGTTTGGTCTGAGTGTGAAAATAGGAATTTCTCAACTTGTTTAGTATGTTATCAAGAAAATAAATATTTCTTTAATAGATGTCTCCTCTCCGTTGTGATCAAAAAATAAATAAAAAATACCTTTACACGATACGTCACTTTGGCTTCGTTTGTATCCTTCCTGACACACACAGTCGTAGCCACCGGGTGTATTGGAGCATTCTTCGTAATCAGAAGGGTTACAGTCGTGGGTCTCTTCATCACATTCATTGATATCTTAACATAAAACAAGACACAGACGAATAAGCTGAATTTCATTTAGTAGTGAACTGTAAATCTACCCAAGATAATAAATGAAATAATCTTTAAAGTATGCCCTTTTTATAGACCCTTTGCATTGGCCGCCCTCTTTGATGGTTGGTGGTAAGTGAAGTGAAAAGAGAGCCTCAAATTTCTTTAGTAATCAAGTTAACATTTCGGAATAGATGGCACACATAAAAAAGGCAGATGAACAAGCTGGATATCATTCAGCATTGAATGGAAACACAATCTCGTTCCCAGGGAGGATTGATCTCGTCGCGCCATTTTTCCACGAGAGGTATCGATACGGCGCGCTGCTTATGGTAGCGAGAATTGATCTCCATTCATTATAGTGACTTTAATGGAGATCAGTGGAAGCGAGGCTGATGGAAACGTGCAAGCGTGTACGCGCGCGGCGCGCGGTGCACGACTCTCGCTCTTCATTATTTTGGTAGAAAACACGCCAATTTATGCTAAGTGGCCTCATCTCTCCTCCTGGGGAAAAAAATTACGCGTGCTGCCCATGCCTATACATTTATTGCACACGACGTCATTGACCGCCATCTTTGATGACAAACAATGGAAAAGAGCACGCGTGTATAACACGCTGTGCACGACTCTCAGCCAATGATAGCCATTCTGAAGTTTCACGCGTGCACCTTTCACAAACGATGGCGGCCAATGCAATGCATTTATTGATGGTCTAACTTAAAGGGACACGTTGCCTTGGATCGGGCGAGTTGGGCTGTGAAAAGCGTTTGTAACCGTTTGCTATAAAAATACATATTGTTAGAAAGATGTTTCAAAAGTAGAATACAATGATCCACACAAAATAAAATGCCTCGAAATTGCGTGGTTTTCCTTTTTACTTTGCGAACTAACACGGTCCGCCATTTTGTGGAGTCACAAATTTTGCTCTACAAAATGGCGGGCCGCGTTTGTTCACGGTGTAAAACTTTAAAAGGAATAGGCTACCACGCATATTTGTGTGGATCATTGTATTCTACTTTTAAAAGATCGTTCTAACCATATGCATTTCATAACAAACGGTTTCAAACGCTTTTCGTAACCCAATCCAAGGCAACGTGTCCCTTTAATTTATAATACAAGTTATGTCTGTTGCTTGATGTTTTTGTGGAAATACAATGATCCACATAAGCGTGGTAGCCTACAATGACCATCTTTATACCGTGTAGGCCTACGTTTTGTGTTCAAATCTGTGTACATTTTTATTTTTTACTCAAACCAATGTTATGCAGACACTTTTAAGCAAAACTTAACATCAGCATTACACTGGAAAAGTCAAATTGTTTATATAAGTTAGTTAGGAGTTGTAACCATTTTGTATTGTGACGTACCAGGGCATCCATGCGAATTTCTTATCTCCTCGTAGTCATTGCTGATTATAGGTAGTGCATCGTGATAGGTAACGGTGAATGGTCGACTGGGAGGTCTAGCATTGATTCCGCCCATACGGATCTCAGTGCATTGACATGGATACGGAACCGGAATTACCCACCGGAGCTTATTGCCATAGGCCGGATCAGGTTCCCTGCCAATGCTGCAAATCATTGCTATAAAAATAAACACGATTTTGTTCTTCACGTTACTATTGTTATACAGCCATTGTCAAGTTCGAACAAACACAGTTTGTCAACTATATATCGATATTAATACCTGGTACCCAAAGCATGTTTTTACAGCACGAGTACCAGTCAATATTAGCCACTCGTCGACAACTGGTCTTTGTGCGAACTTGTCCCATAAGCTTCCCCTTCTGGAGTAATATTTCCCCAAAATATTAATAATAATAGTAATAAAAACATTCTTCATATATCGTTTTACAACAAATCACAACTTACGGTAAATCAGTAAAAGAATGGTATTCCAACACTTCATCCTTGGAAAAATAGGTTGAAATTGTTAGATTCTAGATCTTCCCGCCCAATTTCATCACAATTGTGTTAATTTTCGTTATCTAGCTTCAGCTTCACGCTCTAATTTTGTGTAATTCTACACTGAAAACATCACTTAGTCAATTTGAACGAAAGATAAGTCAAACGTGCGAATAAAAAATTATACCTTCAGAGAATGACAAATGTTCATATCCCAAATACTAATTGAAGACATTTCGAGTAATTTGAAAAACTTGCAAACTAACTTTTTATTTTGCAAAGTTTTGTTAACACTAATTGTGTGTTCTGACTAATTTATAAACCAATGCAATTAGTAATTTCATTTTGAATTTACCAATTCAATTAAGCATTACTAATTTGATGACTAATGTATTCGTGAAAGACTAATATCAATCTTGAAATAGTCAACAGCCTAGAGTTTTTGTCGTAAACAAATTCGCACGCTTCTACAGTCTATTATTTCTGTGTTCACGTGTACATTAGGGTGGTGGCTCGCAGCTCAAATTAATATGAAAAAACGCATAGACTTGTATGTTCCAGTCAAGAATACATGTTTAGATAGTGGGGAACATTTTAACTCCTAAGGACCAAGCATGGCAACTATACCGAATTAACTGTAAAGTGTTTTTTATCTGTAAAACTGTGCAAACTGTGTAAAACTGTTGTACTCATAATTTCAATATTGTCACTTAATATCATATTTAGCGATGGTTTTTTCATTTTTAGGCATTTGATAAAGCTTATTCAGGATTCCTTTGTTGTTGGTTTTTTTCTCAATCTAATCTAAAAAACAAAAACAAAAACCATCCAGTAAACAGTCGTTTAGGCCCACTGGAATATCTAAAAACTCTTTTCCTGTCTGTTCGTTTGTGTGATCAGTTTCAATCTTGTTTAGTACCGGTTCTTAACATTTGTCTTAACTGAGATTACAATTCGTTTGGCTGTGCATCTTCTTTGCTTTGTGTGTTTGCCAAGTCATTTAAACTTCTTGTTTCTTGTTAAAATGTGGATGCTTCTTGTCCATTTGTTAACATTTAATCAGCCTATTTCAAATTGAAACTTCAAATTGAAAAAAAAAAAAAACCTGTAGCGAGGGACCTGTTTGGTTGCAACGTCGCTCCGGTACGTTGTCAATCCCGTAGGTTAAAATGATTTGTTTTGCTCTGTTTCAAATATAATTTTTTTTATCCAAGTGTGCTGTTACTAAGTCCGAGTTTTGCCAGGTTAATGTAAGCTTATTTGTTTGCTTAATTAATTAATTAATTTTTATAATTTGGTTTCATCCATTGACAATTGACAGACCGATTTTGTACACAAAGGATGTTTGCAGAGCTTTGTCCTGCTCTTTCTAACCAAATCACTGTCCAATGTTGATTGACACCCCCTCTACTATACAATGTGTATAGCGTGGTCCAGCTTAGGATATCGTGGCATATATACATGAGATGACTAGTGTGTACGATATGGGGTTAAGACAAAATTAAGAACAACGTACCTCTTTTTTTAGGGTATACACCAACATATTACGGAATTAGTGCAATATTTTAATTTTAAATCTCATGCATTTTTTGCCATTTAATTTTTTCAATTATGTTTATATTCAATACATGTCACCGTGCAATAAAAGATGATCGTGTGTAACGTATTGATCTAACAATTAACCGAAGAGAGCGGATCAAAAGCCATGCCAAAAACGAAACAAAAATATAACGGAATAAGGCCAAGGTCAGAAAGCCAATAAGGTTTGAAGAATAACAATATCATGAAAAGACTGATAGGCCCTTGTAGGACGATCCCTTCTGAATGTAATTGCTCACCAAAATAGATGACAATATAAGAGCTTAAATATCAGTCAGACCTGTATTTTTCAGTGGTGTGAGTGCAATCGCTCGCCTTCGCGCTGCTTAACCTTACACTTTAAACAATTCCGGGTCAGAATTGAACTGGGTCCCGTGGGGTCCGACCTTTTGGGGTCAGTATGACCTGGAATCTGTGTCAAAAGAATGACCCAGAAATTGGTCAAAATGACCCAGAATAGTAGAATATATAAATATTTATATAACAATGACGCTGTATGGTACTCTAACTGGTGTAATCTTTATATTGAGGTTCAATTGTCTGATGAGTTTTAATGTTCAGGTAAGTTAAAATGAAAAGTTATGAGAGTGTTTGGTTTTCATTTGACAGTTTTTGGTTGGTATATAACGCAACGGCGATGTTGAATGTAATCATACGCTGTAAATGTACACTAAACTTATGTGGAAGTTTATTACGTTAATGTGCGTTATCTATGTGGGTCAACACAAACGTGCTCTTTAACGTCCGGTTTTGACCGGATGTCAAAATGTTGTCATCTGTGCAAAAGTTTGAGCGGGCTCAAAGGTAACGACGTGATGCAAAAATTATGCTGAAATCATAAGCAGTTCTTGAGATATGAAATCTTAAAATGTTCTACTTCCGGTTTGAACCAGAAGTTGATGTCAAATGGGGTCACATTGGTTGTAGCGTTTGTGTAACTTTTGAAGATCTTTCCGATGATGTGTAATTTGTAAATATTAATAATAAATGGTTCAGGAGTTATGATTTTTTATAAAATAATATGTTGAACTTTGATTTAATGTAATTCAACACCGAATGACGTAAATAAGTTTGTGCCGTGTTGATGTTGATCAGTTCAATAGTCTGATGAGCTCAATAATCTTGAGTTATGCTGCACAAAAACAACAAAATCAAGAGGTGTTTGTGCAAATATTGCACGAACACTTAAACAAACTTAACATTAACATTAGAGCACAGAGGAAGAGTCCTGTATAGGGCTATAGGTGTACAAGCAGTTCCACCGCACGTATGACAAGCTTGCAATGTGTTGCATGTAAATAGCTAATGAATATTCATAATGCAACTTGTACTTTTTGTGCGTCATAGGTCTGAGGATTAAAAGGCTGGCCCAGCTTTTTATTGATTTAAACAAACAAAATTACTGCCATTAATCTTTGATGAATTTTTTCGCTCGAGATATCCCAATTATGAAAGTGTATAACTTTTTCTACCTCAATAGGCCCCCTATTAGCAATTTAAAATTTAAATCTATTTTGTCAAATTGTCCCAAACACTGGCAATGTATCTTTAACGGCTTTTTAACAAGTTAAATTGATTGAATTGCAATCGTGATGGGTCTACTTAGCTTTGGAGAAGCAGTAAAGTAATTTGACAACAGACACTTTCATGACAAATGCTCGTGCACACACTGTTTTGTTCAATTTTTCCTTATTTTAAAAGTATTTTACTGGAAATGTTTTCACTTGAACTGAAAAAGAATTGTTTAAAATTACAGTTAGGCTGATTTGATTTAACATCAGATTTACCTTTTGTGGTAGCTGCAACAACAAGTAAGAGAGTAAGAGTCGGTAGAAACAGAGCCATGTCGGAGTCCACCAAAGTCTTTGCTGTTTCCAGGAACAACTATTAAAAATCGTTGCGCCTCAACAAAGTCATCACCACCTAAACGTTGTACGTAACGTTGTGTGCTTCATCTATAGTTGTTGACGAACACAATGCGGCTTATTAAATCTGACCAATCAGCAACTGACACTGGTATGCCGAATACAAGTAATTACAGCCATTAAAAAAAAAAAAAAAATCGAAAACGGTTCGCCTTGATTGATAAGATACACGTTCTTTGCTGCAAGGGATTGATCGAAGAGAGATAAAAGTACACACCATTGTGATGTTTTTTTAAATTAGGCAACCTTGGCCAAGGCTTGGTTTAATTTTCCACTAGTTAATATATATCTACAGAACTAAAATAATATGATGAACAGTCTTTCAACAAATCTTAAAATCAGTTCGTCCTGTTCATTGTGTATATTTATCACTCTAAAAATGATTATTTCAATCCTCATTTAATTGCTTACGTCAAACAGTTTCCACAGCACTGCCTTGTACGTGAAGGCCACAGTTATCCTTTTGCAATGACACCCTCTGATAGTCTTGTTTGGCGACGCTGTTTTGGGGGGGTATTAGTCACCTAGAGGTCGCTGCGAAGATAATATATTTTTCAGACCTCAACTTCCGGTTTCGACTGGAAGTAAAGGTCACTCGGGGTCACACTTTTGTAAGATTTTATTTACAATACTTCAAAAGCTTTAGTATCTTGAATGTAGCAATTATAGTTCTCCAGATATAAATTTGTAGAGATCAAAGGTTGATTTAATGTTATGACGTAATCGATGACGTCATCATCCCGAAAAAGAGGTATCATCTACACACTAAGATCTAAATACACGTACTTGGTAAGTTTCAATTATGAATCTTTTGTGGATAATGAGATATGAACTTTTGAAGTATGAAATTTCAACTTCCGGTTTCGACCGGAAGTTAATGTCACAAGGGGTCACACTTTGTGTAAAGATTTGTTCACATTTTCAAGGGCTTTCATAAGGTTTAAATACTTTGTACGTAGCAAATGGTTCTTCAGATATGAATTTTGTAATTATTAAAAGTTTATTCAATGTTGTTAAGTCATCGATGACGTCGACATCCCGAAACAGTTGCGGTTTTATCTATACATTAAGATCTAAGTACAAGGTAATTTTCAAGTCTGATTCCTTTCTTGTTCGTGAGAAATGGATGGGTTTTTTAAAGTATGACAATTCAACTTTAGATTTCGACCGGTCTAACGGGGTCGCATTCTAATGAAAGATTTATAGAATGGTTAAAGGGATTTCAAATGATTTAATGATAATTAATGTTCTATTAAGATATAGGCCTATTGTTATTTAAATATTCATTTTCAACGTCCGGTTTCGACCAGAAACTAAAAATCACATGGGGTCAAACTCATTGTAAGAATTGTGCAAATAAGGAAGAAACGGAACAAATTCAAAGAATTGTTCGGGTGGTTCCCGAATTCAGTTTTTGTGACACTGAAACAAGGTGTTCGTGAATGGTGTCAACAATAGTTGTCATCAGATGGTATCAGTTACCTCTTAGCCTGAAATTGTGGATTTTAATAGTGTTTTTTCATCTTCCGGTTGGAACCGGAAGACGAGGTCAAATTTGAGTCATATCTGTGAGGCATTTGTTTAGTATTTGAAGACCTTACGGATGCGATGTATATAATTGTAAAAATCCGAGGCGTGATTATTGAAATGTGATATTTAAAAATTAACCTTGGATTTCATAGAATTAAAAACCTGATCACTTCATCATGACGTCATTAGTTAAGTTCCTTCTTGATGTTGAGGTTCAATTGTTTGATGGTGTTTCAAGGTTCAACAAGTCGGTTTCATTTTTGAGTTAAATGCTGTAGAGGAATGTTTGAATGGCATTGTGAAACGATGGTCATTCCGGGACACTGTAACTATTGTAACGGGCCGTCACACACCGCTCCGTTAATAATCTGTCAAGTAGTGCTAGAAGACGTCCATCAGAGGGCGGACTTCAAACCGGATTCTCTCGCCGATGGGAGGGGGGACTTAGTGTTTGGAGGGAGGGGTGGAGAGCATTGACCTAAAGTGTCTGTTGATATAGAGGTGGGGCATAAGGGGCATAATCTTATGGAAAGGTCGGGGAAGGGTCGAGGAGTGTACTTTAACTAATATTTCTCGGGAAACTTAGCCTAACAGCAAGTTAGTCTTGTTTTAACATCATTATTCGTCATTTATTCTTCTTATCTCTAGCAGTAAACTTCCAATAATTAGTACATACATCAATCGTATTTATAACCCTTTTAGCCTATGTTCATCAGTCAGTCATCATACAATCCCACACAGCTTTTAGTTCCCTCTTGTATTATGCTGTGGAGGCGTGGTCAACAACCACACACTGTTTTGTACGTGTAGTTTCTCTGTTAAAGTCACCTGGAAATATATATATATATATTTTTTTATATAAGAGTATATGTATATTAACAATAAAACAATTTTTTGAGTAATTGTTTGTCAGTATTTATATGTTTAAAAAATAGATAAAGTTGTTTGGGGGCGACTCCGCCCATCCCTTTTTGTGACTTCGCCTCGATTGCACATCGACCCCACTCGAACTTGCTTGCATTTACATTGTATATACACGTGCAAGTAGTGAGATTGTACGTTTCGTTTGGTTATCCAAAAGGGTATTTTTTTTCTTGCATTTTTCCAGCGAAAATTGCTGCTGGATGCAGCAAAACGACTAAAGATGGGGTCAGCCAGCATTTTTTCCCTGCAGATCCCAAATATAGGCAGTTACGGGCATCGAAAGTTAGGCTAACAAGGGCAAAGTGGTCCGGTCCGACGTCGTTTTCAGCGCTATGCAGCGAACACTTGGATAGCCCGGGGATTTTTTCGTTGGTAGTAGTGTGCAAGGGAAGTTGCAGTGAAGCTTAGGTTACCAGCGAAATGTTTCTGGTGGAAAAACAATACCTCGTATTATCCGTGTTCTCGTTATGACCATGCTCGTATCTTCCGTTTTTAAGACATAGAAACGCGCATGGGACAGTTCGGGACCGGTGAAAAACCTCGTATAAACTGGCGTCTCGTATTAGTCGACTGTACACTGTCCTAGGATTGCATTGGGTGGTGACGTCCGAATACGAAAACGCATCATACTTATCAGGTACCCAGACGTAATGTACGGGGCCAGACTACACATTTTCTCCTGCCTCGATTGACGTCACGAACAGCGCCCTGTAAAGGGGGGCCTATTTTTTAATTTGTAATTAAAAGAAAAATACAATTTTTTAACCTTAGTAAATTGTTTATTCACATTCCACTCATAAAAATGTATATATTAATGACAAAAGCTTTATTTTGAAAAAATACCACTGCCAGTGCCTTTAAGGTCAAAGTGCATAAATAAAATGTACAATTCACGAACATCTGTGTGTGATACTCAAGCACTGAACATACATGTACAGTGTGGACATTATGTACGATGCACTGTTCAACAAATAGATACAGGCATCTCAAATAAATCCTCCTAAATCATTCTTTACTTTCCTTTAAACCTTCAACAAACAAGGGCTAAGTTAAATGATTACTATAAACAAATGGTAAGCAGTTTTAATGAGAGAATTATAGAGAATTGTTAAGTCCAAAACTTAAAGTAAACCCATCGTAACTTAAAGCTACTAATCAAATTCAGTTCAGAAGGTTAGCAGGCACTTTTCGCCACAATATGTTTTTCCGATCGAGCTAAAAACGGCACAAATATTTCAAAATTAAGCTTTTATTGATAATAGCTGTAGGTGAAATATTGAAAATGAAATTGTGTTCAAGAAATTTTTGGATTAGAAAATTAAAGACAAATTTATGTCGTTTTAGAGGGTGCTCTTTAAAAATGAAAGTTCTGACAGGCTGAACAAAATGCGCGGTAGTGAACGTTACCGAAATAGAATGAGCTGAAATTACAGTTTGTTTGCTATTTACTGCTGTTAATGTTATAACATGTTAGACTGTACCAACTACTGAAAAACTACATTTTGCAGTGCTGCTAACCTGTGTGTGACAGTGAACCATATCGATGTTATTCAGAAACTGCTTTATTTACATCCGGTCATAATAGTAGGATGGTTTCAAATCATAGATAAACTGCACATTTAAGGTGACGTCTTATCTTTGGCAAGCACTTGATGTTTGTTGTTACCAAAGATTTTGAAGTATTTTCTTTTCATCTTTGCCGGTACACTCTAAAACCTCCGGGTCAGAATTGACCTGGATTCCGGATCCCGTTAGGCCTGACCCACTCTGGGTTAGAATGACCCGGAATCTGTATCAAAATAACCGAGTTTTTGATCAAACTAACGCAGAATCCTCCTGGTAAAAATCGAATATTTGACCATATTCCAGGTCAACCTGACCCAGAAATAGGTCAGGCCCACGTGGGATCCGGGAGTTTTTGAGTGGAGTGCTGATAGTTGAAACTGCTTAATTCTTATCTGTGGAACGCCCATTTAAGAGAATAATTTGTATTTAAGAGATAATATTTAGTGATTTAAAAAGAAAAGTTTAAAATAATATATCAATACCCTCAGAGAGAGCTAGATTGACAAAACGTTGTATTAGTTTACATCATTGTTTTAACATAAATAAACCCACCGAACAAGGATATTGACAAAATAGGGAGACCGCCATCATAGGGCTAGATAGCTCAGTTGGTAGAGCGCCGGCACGTCAATCCGGAGGTCGTTGGTTCAAATCCCGCTCTAGTAAATTTTTCCTTGTTCAACCCAAAATCATAAATAAACGTCTAAACTATGAAGTAGAAGGCTTTTACTTTATATTTACAATTTATAACTTAATTTGTTTATTTGTATATCTATTTTACAATCTTAAGTTAAATTGTATTACTGTGAGGATAATATTTTACAACTTTTTAAACGATGAAATAGTAGCAGATTTTCAAGAGATTGCTGTTTATAAAGTATTATTATTAAGCAGCAAACAGTACACTGCTTATCAAACATTCCAACAACAAATTAAAAACTTGAAAGTTAAAGTTTGTCACCCAGTCTCCTCTAATATAGCCCACCCCACCCCCGATCATCCGACACATAAGACAGAGCCTGAACTTCCTGCAGGCACAACTTGAACACACCTCATTGGAGAAAAAAATGTAATCTTAAATTTTAAGAAATTAAACAGCGATTATTATTACTTTCGATAAAAAGAAAGGGAAACATCCCGAAAGTTGTTCGACTCAAGATATTTTTTACAATTCTTGGTTTTAGGGCAATTATGAAATAAAACCGAAAATTTCTCACAATAATCTATGACCAGTGCAGTATATTGCCTGTTAGGAAATGTTTTGGAATGCACAAGGTGACTCTTTTTGTAAACGGTACATGCCACGGTCAATTTCATGCCTCGTGGCTATTTGTGATAAGTGCAGTTGTTATTAAAATATTGCAGAGACAAGTTGTCTTGTCATGTTTAAAGGCACTGAACACGTTTTGCAATTGTCAAAGACCAGTATTCTCACTTGGTGTATCCCAACATATGTATAAAATAACAAGCCCGTGAAAATTTGGGCTCAATTGGTCATTGAAGTTGCAAGAAAATGATGAAAGAAAAAACACCCTTGTTGTACAAATTAGTGTGCTTTCAGATAGGAATAAAAGGCTTCTGGCCAGAAGTCTTTTATTATTTTAGTGAGAAATTACCTCTTTCTCAAAAACTACGTTACTTCAGAGGGAGTCGTTTCTCACAATGTTTTATACTATCAACAGCTCTTCGTTGCTCGTTACCAAGTAAGTTTTTATGCTAATATATATTTTGAGTAATTACCAAACGTGTACAGTGCCTTTAAATCAGTTCTACGTTCATCCACCGCCAAACAAGACGACATGGCGAAATGATAAACGTATGGTTTAGGGCTCCCCCGTCTACTCCACAAACATCTTCAAATAAACAATAAAACCTGATTTTGAGACTGGTCCAAAAACCTGAGCATGACTTTGTCATACCTGACCCCACCCACATTGTAGAAGAGCTTAGAAAGGATTTATCAACATGCCCACAGTGAACACACGTTGGGCAGTGTGGTGGCAAGATTTAGCGCTATAAAGCTGTATAACGACTTGCACTTTTTCTAAGCATGATTACAAGATGAAAGCGCTTTATGTAGTCATTTCAATTTTTACCCCGGAACATTGATTTATTTTTAAATTTTTAATTTTTTTTTTTAAACAACCGTTGAGAGGTTAATTTTAAATGACAACAACGTGATGAATGTATTGCAGCCCTATATATCTAGATTGAATTAAAGACTGTCTATTGGCCATGCCCGTCTCGTTTACGCTTGACAGAAATCCCACTCGCCGTACGCGTTTTCCCATGTAGATATACCGATGTGTAACTCAGTTGGTACTCGACCGTGATTGGCACCAGCGTCCCATTCCACGAGACTCTCCTCTTGACCTCCTTTGCCGGCAGTTACTACGCCCTCATCGTAGTGAAACCAGAAAGGGCGGTATTCAGTGCTGCTAGTTAATGGTGATGGGTCCTGGTATGCAGCAAATTCCGCGCCACTATCCCCGCAGAGGTGTGGCATACAGCGTCTGACGGCTATCCTACGTTTTGACGGAAAGTAGCCAAAAGCTGAAAAAGAATAAAGTAGTAGGCCTATTTCAAGTTTGTGATCTCAAGATTTTATTTAAATCTCCTTCGATCCTTTAGGTTTTCTTTATAAAAATATAAAGCACCCACCAAAGGGAGAAAGAAAGAGCAGTCCTTAATGTGTCCACAGTTGGTTTGGTCTTTCTGGTGATGTATGCCTAGAGTCTGTAAACCTCACGATATATGATCATGGGTGGGAGGTTCTGGGTCTCATGAAAAGGGGGAAACCAGGGCAGCGAGCCATTTCAGGAATGTTTACATTCATTAACTGGCAAGTACTAGGTACGAACAATCTTTTATTAAAACCAAGCATTTGGCTTCGGCTCTGCGGCTCCGACTCCGTCATTTAATTTGAAAACGTGCGCTTTCGGGACGGGGCTTCCAAAAAGAGAACAGACAAGCCGAGGCCCAAACCGGGGCCCAAGCTAGGCTCAAGCCGAGGCCCGAGCCGGGGTTTCGAAAAGGGCCATAGTTTCGGAACAGTCGCGTTTTGGGCCACACTCTAAAAAAAACCTTCCGGGTCCAAATTGACGAAGATTCCGGCTCCCAGGGAGCCTGACCTGTTTTGGGGTCAGGTTGACCCGGAAGATGGTTAGAAGGGATTTTAACCCGGATTCTGCGTCATTTTGAATCATTTCTGGGTCATTTTGACACAGATGCCGGTACATAGTGACCAATGAATCAGGCCCCATGTGACCCGGATCCGGGTCAGTACTGGCCCGGATCCGGGTCAGTATTGACCCGGGTCCGGGTCAGTACTGACCCGGAAGTTTTAAGAGTGCAGTTAAGCAATAACACTTACCTATCTCAATAATGACCGATGTATCATTCCTGTTCTCTGACAATCCTACCAGGGCGAGATTTCCAGTTTTCACACTGAAGTTCACCGTAAACGGCGTTATCTGGGGATCCAGAATAAACATGTAGCTGTATGGTTTGGGATGAGGCACAGTAGTGAAATGACAAGCTGCGAGAAACAGAAAACAAACATATTTATTTTACGGATGCTGTCATTGTACAATGTTTCATTTAAATGTGTGCATACTTTTGGGGAATTCGACGTTGAATCTCACGGTATACAAAAATGAAGCTTGTGACCAAAACAAGTTAATTTTTTAGCAGAGTTTTCAATTTCGAAAGTTAATTTCAAATATTCACATTAACCAACTTAGCGTAATTATTGCAAGTGGGGGATGACATCCTACGAACTTAATTAGGAAATGTTTCCATGGGTTTACATTATTTGCTTATCCTTTGCAAATCTGATATGTATGGATGTGATCTTCAAACGAAATGTGAACGATTTAAGAAAAGTTAAGCTGAAAGCTTACCGGTTAAGTGCCACTTTTGCCAAATCTGTGCTTAACTGTTTGATTGTATGTTGGGCAATAGCTCATCTTTTCAACAAACAGGGGACTAGACACGTCTAGGTTTTTGCGGATGTTGTTTAATTTTTTTACTGAGAATGGGGGAATTTAAGCTGCGTTTCGAATCTCTTTCATTGGCAAAGGGTGGAACGCTTTTGGAGCAGATGCACGTAATTTTGATCGGTGTGTTGATGCTCAAGATCAGACTTCAGCGAGTGTTGTCGTTGTGTTTATTTAACAAGCAACCTCAGTTACTTTACACGTTTAAATCTCCTGGATCAGAATTGACCCAGACTCGGGTCCCGCCGGAATCTATGTGAAAATGGTCAAATAATGGGTCAAACTGACGCAGAATCCTAGTTTCTAAACCATTTTCCGGATATCAGCCTGACCCCCAAATGAGTCAGTCTCCCAAGAACCCTGAATCCTGGTCAATTCTTGCACAGTCTATTGCAGCATCACAAAATGCACTATTAAAGAAATCAATTGTAATTTTCAACATGCGGGGGGGGGGGGGGGGCGGGCTCCCCTAAAAGAATGTTGGCCGGATGATAAATTGGCATGTTCATAATTATGTCCTGAGGGAATAGTACTGCAGTCTGTAGGCCATTTAATCAGATCACATTGAGAAAGTGGCTATTTGAATACATATATTTTGCTTACAGAATCTTGAAGTTTCTTCGTCAGTGCGGTCGCCCATGCAACAGACGCAAATTGAACACGCGCGCAGGGCCAGGAACGCCCGGCCCGCAATTTGTTATTATTATTTTGTACCACACAGTTATTACGGGGTCAACAGTGAAGGGATCCTCCCCGGGGAGGCGCCCATACCTTATGCGTGTATACAATTTTAAAGCCAACGTGGGATTAACATTTTCTAGGAGTCCCGCGTTGATGTTACAGGAATTTTTTTCAGTAAAATTAGACGATTGATATGGATCAGAAGTGCTCAGAAAGTGTTTATTTTCCTCTGTATTTAGGCACACGGGCGGAGGCTTGATTTTTCGACCCCAAAACGCCAAAAGCTCAGAGCTTCGCCCCCTGGACCCCCACCGGGGCTTCGCCTCTGGACCCCACCAGGGCCGTACGGCCGGCCCCTGGACCCCACCCCTTAAATTTATTTGAGCCACAAATACAGAATCCTGTGTGCGCCGAGTGTGCCCCCCCCCCCCCCCCCGGTTTAAAAAATCCTGGATCCGCGCCTGCTCATTTCTAAAAATGATAGCATCAAAACAGTATTTTAGCATCAATATTTCAAGGGATGTTTTGTACCATCATCAACTTTACACCGTGTCAGTTTTATTTTATTTTAACATCATGTTTTAGATCTTACCAATAGTGCATAGCGGATTTAAACTAATAGTACATGTATACGATTTTATGCAATTCTGGTGATCTGGGGATGTGGGTAAAGTGTGTATAATAATTAAGGTGAGTGACCAGGCAAATTTCACATATATAACCTGCCCCCCCCCCCCCCCCCCCCTGTTAAAGTCATCTTCCTACGTGCCTGTTATATACCGTTTGCATTGGCCGCTGGTTCAGCAGTGAATTTAAAATACCAGAAAATAATTGAAATAATATTAGACCCCTTGTGTTGGCTGCCTTGTGCTAGCGTGAACGCGCTGCGCTTGACTCTCAGCCAGAAGCTCTTAATTGACTTCATATACAGTGAGGGGATTTGTCTTGAGCTTGCGATGTAATTATGCAATGACGTCATTTGAGTAGGGCAAACTTGCCTAGAGGTCAAAAGGAAGATGTTCATTTTCCTGTGTGCCGCGCGTACAAATCTGATTTGCGTTTCCTTAGTTTCATCATCAGTTTACCTCTAAAAATTTGCGGCTTGGTGACGTCAGTGCATAAGATTTTGTTGTTGGTTTAATTTAATTTCTAATACAAAGGTGACGCGTACCTCGCATTTTGTCTTTCGCTATAGACGTTTTTGTGGAAATTTCCTTCGGGCGGTATACATGAAGGCCATCATTAGAATCTCAAAGAGGTGTTCATAGAATGGGATTGGTTGTTCTTTGATGCTTGCCCTCAAGCTCAACTAAGGCAATGAATAGTCGCTCTAACTTGTTACGTTAAATTCGTCAAAACCGGGCATTAGGCAAAATTTAACATAATTATTACAGTACAAAAGTTAAATCATTTACATCAATTAGTTAAGAGGGGTAAAATTGTATTGTGACGTACCAGGGCATCCAAGCGAATTCCGTATCTCGTCGTAGTCATTGCTGATTATAGGTGCATCGTGATAGGTAACGGCGAATGGTCGACAGGGATGCCTGGTATTGATTCCGCCCATATGGATCTCAGTGCATTGACATGGATCCGGAACCGGAATTACCCACCGGAGCTTATTGTCATAGGCCGGATCAGGTTCCCTGCCAATGCTGCAAATCATTGCTATAAAATAAACACGAGTATTTCTTCACGTTTTAAAGCCTCTGTCAAGTTTGAAAAAGCACAATTTGTCAACATAGATCGATATTGCCTGGTACCCGACACATGTTTTTGAGCATAAGAAGCATTAACTAAAATGGTGCTCACATGTTGAGTGTCATTTCCCCAAAAATTCCATAACTTCATCAAAATAGCTTGAAATAAATAGGTTGAAGACAGTTTGTTTTAATCTATAGATCTTCCCGCCCAATGCCAACACAAGTGTGTTAGTTTTCGTTTTCAAGCTTTCAATATTCTTTAAAGTGTGTGTTTGTTATTCGTATGAAGTTCGCTCAAATTCGTGTATAATACTCATAATTTCGTTACTGTAATTGATAAAGCTTATTCATGATTCTGAATAGTCTCTTTAAGGGCACTGGACACGTTTGGTAATTGTCAAAGACCAGTATTCTCACTTGGTGTATCCCAACATATGCATAAAATAACAAACCTGTGAAAATTTGGGCTCAATTGGTCATCGAATTTGCAAGAGAATAATGAAAGAAAAAACACCCTTGTTGCATTTATTTTGTGTGCTTTCAGATGCATAATAAAAGGCTTCAGCAAGAAGTCTTTTATTATTTGAGTGAGAAATTACCTCTTTCTCAAAAACTACGTTACTTCAGAGGGAGCCGTTTCTCACAATGTTTTATACTATCAACAGCTCTCCATTGCTCGTTACCAAGTAAGTTTTTATGCTAACAATTATTTTGAGTAATTACCAATTACCAAGTGTCCAGTGCCTTTAAAAAAGCAACACAGACAAATAGTAACCTTTTGCCTTTAGTTTTGTCTGTGTGATCAGTTTCGAATTTTGAGTACCGGTTCTCAACATAAATAATAACATTTGTCTTATTTAATTGGAGCTTATCAATTCATTTGCCAAGTCATTAAAACTTCTTGTTTCATAAAATGGAATGCTTCTTCCCCGTCCATTTGTTAAATGCTGGTTTATTTCACATTAAAATTTCAAATTGAAATGCAATTAAGTTCTTAAGCAATGACTGAAACAAAAAACTATGTATACATTTAAAATCTCATATTACGGAATTAGTGCAATATCTCTAACCTCATGCTATTTTTTGCACGGATGATTTTTTAATTATGTTTATATTTAGTCCATGTCAGTTAACAAAACTAACAAGACTTGCAATAAAGGGTGATCTTGTGAAGCGTACCGACCTCAAAATTAATGGAAGAAAGCGGTTCACAAACGATAGCCATTGTGTATAGGTCCAAACGCGAGATTTGTGGGATAAAAATTTTCTTTGAGTAAAATTAGAAGATTGGTATGGATCAGAAGTGCTTAAAAAGTGTGTCTATTTATCGGTTTCAGGCACACAGAGGCTTGATTTTCACCCCTCAAAATGCCAAAAGCTCAGAGCTTCCGGGGGCTTCGCCCCTGGACCCCCACCGGGGCCTCAGCCCTGGACCCCACCGTCAATGACAGAAATTTGTCCAGTAAACTTAGAAGATTTATATGGATCTGATTTCCAATAAGAGTGTGTCTATTTCTCTGTTTTAGGCACATGGAGGCTTGGTTTTTCACCCCTCAAAATGTCAAAAGCTCAGAGCTTCCGGGGGCTTCGCCCCCCGGACCCCCACCACTCTTCGCCCCTGGACCCCCACCATCGATGTTACAGAAATTTTTCCAGTAAATTTAGAAGATTTATATGGATCTGATTTCCAATAAAAGTGTGTCTATTTCTCTGTTTTAAGCACATGGAGGCTTGATTTTTCACCCCACAGAACGCCAAAGGCTCAGAGCTTCAGGGGGCTTCGCCCCCTGAACACCCACCGGGGCTTCGGCCCTGGACCCCACCAGATGCATAATAAAAGGCTTCAGCAAGAAGTCTTTTATTATTTGAGTGAGAAATTACCTCTTTCTCAAAAACTACGTTACTTCAGAGGGAGCCGTTTCTCACAATGTTTTATACTATCAACAGCTCTCCATTGCTCGTTACCAAGTAAGTTTTTATGCTAACAATTATTTTGAGTAATTACCAATTACCAAGTGTCCAGTGCCTTTAAAAAAGCAACACAGACAAATAGTAACCTTTTGCCTTTAGTTTTGTCTGTGTGATCAGTTTCGAATTTTGAGTACCGGTTCTCAACATAAATAATAACATTTGTCTTATTTAATTGGAGCTTATCAATTCATTTGCCAAGTCATTAAAACTTCTTGTTTCATAAAATGGAATGCTTCTTCCCCGTCCATTTGTTAAATGCTGGTTTATTTCACATTAAAATTTCAAATTGAAATGCAATTAAGTTCTTAAGCAATGACTGAAACAAAAAACTATGTATACATTTAAAATCTCATATTACGGAATTAGTGCAATATCTCTAACCTCATGCTATTTTTTGCACGGATGATTTTTTAATTATGTTTATATTTAGTCCATGTCAGTTAACAAAACTAACAAGACTTGCAATAAAGGGTGATCTTGTGAAGCGTACCGACCTCAAAATTAATGGAAGAAAGCGGTTCACAAACGATAGCCATTGTGTATAGGCTATAGTAATGAAGCACACATATGGCAGAATCGGGCCAAGGTCAGAAAACCAATAAGGTTTATAATAGGCCTTAGAAGAAGATAACTCACAAAAAGAACAATATGTCCTTGTTATGAGACGATCCACGCGAAAACCATTTGCTATTGCTCACTAATTAGGTGATAAGAGCTTTCAATATCACCCAGACTTAATATTTTCAGGAGTGCGGGTGCAAACAATACACTTAAAGTGGAATAGTGGATGAAAATAAAAATGCGAAAAACCTATTGTATTTACAGCAGAAAATGAACTACTGATTACTGTGTTTATTTGCTTATCGTCATGTAATAAAAGAAGCAATCCACTTGTTTAATCCTTCAATCCAGTTCATGCATATAAATTGTTTAAGGTATTGCGATAAATTAAACATGATCAAGAGCAATCAGATATTAGAAAAACAATGTTTTCAAGGTATTACTCAGGATTGGTAAGGATAAAAAAAATGTTTAATTTTATTCTGAAAATTACTGATTATGTAATTATTTTTATTTGAAATGAAATCATGTTAAAGAAAAACTGACTCAGTTTTCTTGAATTGACTTCATTTCCTATAGGGAAATATTTCACACACAAAAAACCGCAACAGCTAATTTCGGTTGTTACGACCAAAATAAGGACAATGTGTTTACATGCTGAAATGTCCATGGTTTGTCACTATTTTCTCATGACTCACACAACAGATTAAGCCAAAGTTTTCACAGGTTTGTTAATTCATGTATGGTTGATCACAAACAAATATGAACACTGTCTGTGGCTATTTGGTCAGCTCTACCAATCCTGTATGTTATCTTTAATTTCCTTATTTTTTAAACTAATGAGTGAATTTTGGTTTTAAGGAGTGAAAAGAGCCATCCTCAATAATTTGAGCAGTGAGTTGCTCTCCTTTATTTATGTATATATTTTTTTCTAATAATAATAATGCATTTATAATGCGCCATCTATCTAGTGTACAAGACCCTATTCCGAGGCGCAGAACAAAAAACAAAACATATAAGCAGCAAAAAGAAAGGACTGAACACGATATCATGTCTGATGTTTTGGGTGTTTCAATTTTTATTACAATTTCTCTATTTCTAAGAAGTTTCTGATATTGGCTGCTACACTCAAAGTGTATAATATGTGCATGAATATTCTAGAAAATGAATCGTCTTGTGCCCGGAACATGGACGTAAGGCTCCACGCCCTTCTTCCATAAGGCTCACAGAGTTCTATTTGCGAAGTAGCAGATGATCGTATGCAATAAAATGGCCCATGACCAAAACAAAAACACACACAAGAACCCCCCAAAACGGCATTAGGCTAATTTTACAATGTTGTTTCAAGAATTATCCCCACCATGTTTTCCCATTCCCATGCAGAATTTAACCTTCCTGATTCAATGAAAATTTCTTTAATGTCAGAAATTTGATCAAACTTTCACACTCAGTTGTCTCAAATTCAATATTATTTTGTACAGTAATTCCTTCCTTTTCTCGGTTACTTTTCGGTACGTCCTTCTTCTGTGCACATTGCAGAACGTGTAACAGGACCGATACACTACAGAAACTGATGGGGTGTAAAAATTGACACCATGGGCAGGCGCGGATCCAGGGGGGGGGGGGGCAGGGGGCACGTGCCCCCCGGGTAAAATTTGAAGAAAAAATAAATAAAATAATGTTTTTAGTTTTTTTTTATATTAACTATCTGCCTGCTTAAAAATGAGCCACAAGTGTGTGTGTGGTGTCTTTTCCCCCAGCGGCAGGATGGATTTCTTTTTCATTCTATGCCTATCAAATTTGTTTCTTTCTGCCAAGAAAATGAATCTTTCATGATATGTAACTTGTAATTGCTTAGATTTGCACGATAACATAAGCGTTTGAAACCTGACGTGCCAATTTGTCCTGGATAAAGTATATTTCATGTCGTTCTGGCATTCAAGTAAAGACTATACACTAAGCTTGAACTATATTTTTTGAATGAATATGCATGAAACCAGATATTGCAGCGACCAGATCCAAACGCGAGATTTGTGGGATAACAATTTTCTTTGAGTAAAATTAGAAGATTGGTATGGATCAGAAGTGCTTAAAAAGTGTGTCTATTTATCGGTTTCAGGCACACAGAGGCTTGATTTTCACCCCTCAAAATGCCAAAAGCTCAGAGCTTCCGGGGGCTTCGCCCCTGGACCCCCACCGGGGCCTCAGCCCTGGACCCCACCGTCAATGACAGAAATTTGTCCAGTAAACTTAGAAGATTTATATGGATCTGATTTCCAATAAGAGTGTGTCTATTTCTCTGTTTTAGGCACATGGAGGCTTGGTTTTTCACCCCTCAAAATGTCAAAAGCTCAGAGCTTCCGGGGGCTTCGCCCCCCGGACCCCCACCACTCTTCGCCCCTGGACCCCCACCATCGATGTTACAGAAATTTTTCCAGTAAATTTAGAAGATTTATATGGATCTGATTTCCAATAAAAGTGTGTCTATTTCTCTGTTTTAAGCACATGGAGGCTTGATTTTTCACCCCACAGAACGCCAAAGGCTCAGAGCTTCAGGGGGCTTCGCCCCCTGAACACCCACCGGGGCTTCGGCCCTGGACCCCACCAGATGCATAATAAAAGGCTTCAGCAAGAAGTCTTTTATTATTTGAGTGAGAAATTACCTCTTTCTCAAAAACTACGTTACTTCAGAGGGAGCCGTTTCTCACAATGTTTTATACTATCAACAGCTCTCCATTGCTCGTTACCAAGTAAGTTTTTATGCTAACAATTATTTTGAGTAATTACCAATTACCAAGTGTCCAGTGCCTTTAAAAAAGCAACACAGACAAATAGTAACCTTTTGCCTTTAGTTTTGTCTGTGTGATCAGTTTCGAATTTTGAGTACCGGTTCTCAACATAAATAATAACATTTGTCTTATTTAATTGGAGCTTATCAATTCATTTGCCAAGTCATTAAAACTTCTTGTTTCATAAAATGGAATGCTTCTTCCCCGTCCATTTGTTAAATGCTGGTTTATTTCACATTAAAATTTCAAATTGAAATGCAATTAAGTTCTTAAGCAATGACTGAAACAAAAAACTATGTATACATTTAAAATCTCATATTACGGAATTAGTGCAATATCTCTAACCTCATGCTATTTTTTGCACGGATGATTTTTTAATTATGTTTATATTTAGTCCATGTCAGTTAACAAAACTAACAAGACTTGCAATAAAGGGTGATCTTGTGAAGCGTACCGACCTCAAAATTAATGGAAGAAAGCGGTTCACAAACGATAGCCATTGTGTATAGGCTATAGTAATGAAGCACACATATGGCAGAATCGGGCCAAGGTCAGAAAACCAATAAGGTTTATAATAGGCCTTAGAAGAAGATAACTCACAAAAAGAACAATATGTCCTTGTTATGAGACGATCCACGCGAAAACCATTTGCTATTGCTCACTAATTAGGTGATAAGAGCTTTCAATATCACCCAGACTTAATATTTTCAGGAGTGCGGGTGCAAACAATACACTTAAAGTGGAATAGTGGATGAAAATAAAAATGCGAAAAACCTATTGTATTTACAGCAGAAAATGAACTACTGATTACTGTGTTTATTTGCTTATCGTCATGTAATAAAAGAAGCAATCCACTTGTTTAATCCTTCAATCCAGTTCATGCATATAAATTGTTTAAGGTATTGCGATAAATTAAACATGATCAAGAGCAATCAGATATTAGAAAAACAATGTTTTCAAGGTATTACTCAGGATTGGTAAGGATAAAAAAAATGTTTAATTTTATTCTGAAAATTACTGATTATGTAATTATTTTTATTTGAAATGAAATCATGTTAAAGAAAAACTGACTCAGTTTTCTTGAATTGACTTCATTTCCTATAGGGAAATATTTCACACACAAAAAACCGCAACAGCTAATTTCGGTTGTTACGACCAAAATAAGGACAATGTGTTTACATGCTGAAATGTCCATGGTTTGTCACTATTTTCTCATGACTCACACAACAGATTAAGCCAAAGTTTTCACAGGTTTGTTAATTCATGTATGGTTGATCACAAACAAATATGAACACTGTCTGTGGCTATTTGGTCAGCTCTACCAATCCTGTATGTTATCTTTAATTTCCTTATTTTTTAAACTAATGAGTGAATTTTGGTTTTAAGGAGTGAAAAGAGCCATCCTCAATAATTTGAGCAGTGAGTTGCTCTCCTTTATTTATGTATATATTTTTTTCTAATAATAATAATGCATTTATAATGCGCCATCTATCTAGTGTACAAGACCCTATTCCGAGGCGCAGAACAAAAAACAAAACATATAAGCAGCAAAAAGAAAGGACTGAACACGATATCATGTCTGATGTTTTGGGTGTTTCAATTTTTATTACAATTTCTCTATTTCTAAGAAGTTTCTGATATTGGCTGCTACACTCAAAGTGTATAATATGTGCATGAATATTCTAGAAAATGAATCGTCTTGTGCCCGGAACATGGACGTAAGGCTCCACGCCCTTCTTCCATAAGGCTCACAGAGTTCTATTTGCGAAGTAGCAGATGATCGTATGCAATAAAATGGCCCATGACCAAAACAAAAACACACACAAGAACCCCCCAAAACGGCATTAGGCTAATTTTACAATGTTGTTTCAAGAATTATCCCCACCATGTTTTCCCATTCCCATGCAGAATTTAACCTTCCTGATTCAATGAAAATTTCTTTAATGTCAGAAATTTGATCAAACTTTCACACTCAGTTGTCTCAAATTCAATATTATTTTGTACAGTAATTCCTTCCTTTTCTCGGTTACTTTTCGGTACGTCCTTCTTCTGTGCACATTGCAGAACGTGTAACAGGACCGATACACTACAGAAACTGATGGGGTGTAAAAATTGACACCATGGGCAGGCGCGGATCCAGGGGGGGGGGGGGGGCAGGGGGCACGTGCCCCCCGGGTAAAATTTGAAGAAAAAATAAATAAAATAATGTTTTTAGTTTTTTTTTATATTAACTATCTGCCTGCTTAAAAATGAGCCACAAGTGTGTGTGTGGTGTCTTTTCCCCCAGCGGCAGGATGGATTTCTTTTTCATTCTATGCCTATCAAATTTGTTTCTTTCTGCCAAGAAAATGAATCTTTCATGATATGTAACTTGTAATTGCTTAGATTTGCACGATAACATAAGCGTTTGAAACCTGACGTGCCAATTTGTCCTGGATAAAGTATATTTCATGTCGTTCTGGCATTCAAGTAAAGACTATACACTAAGCTTGAACTATATTTTTTGAATGAATATGCATGAAACCAGATATTGCAGCGACCAGATCCAAACGCGAGATTTGTGGGATAACAATTTTCTTTGAGTAAAATTAGAAGATTGGTATGGATCAGAAGTGCTTAAAAAGTGTGTCTATTTATCGGTTTCAGGCACACAGAGGCTTGATTTTCACCCCTCAAAATGCCAAAAGCTCAGAGCTTCCGGGGGCTTCGCCCCTGGACCCCCACCGGGGCCTCAGCCCTGGACCCCACCGTCAATGACAGAAATTTGTCCAGTAAACTTAGAAGATTTATATGGATCTGATTTCCAATAAGAGTGTGTCTATTTCTCTGTTTTAGGCACATGGAGGCTTGGTTTTTCACCCCTCAAAATGTCAAAAGCTCAGAGCTTCCGGGGGCTTCGCCCCCCGGACCCCCACCACTCTTCGCCCCTGGACCCCCACCATCGATGTTACAGAAATTTTTCCAGTAAATTTAGAAGATTTATATGGATCTGATTTCCAATAAAAGTGTGTCTATTTCTCTGTTTTAAGCACATGGAGGCTTGATTTTTCACCCCACAGAACGCCAAAGGCTCAGAGCTTCAGGGGGCTTCGCCCCCTGAACACCCACCGGGGCTTCGCCCCTGGACCCCACCAGGGGCCGTAAGGCCGGCCCCTGGACCCCACCCATTTTTGTTTTACCTTCTAATACAAAATCCTGGTTGCGCCATTGTGCCCCCCGGTTTAAAAAATCCTGGATCCGCCTCTGATGGGTGTTCACAATAGAGATATCAAAAAAGAATAAAATTTTACACCATAGGGTGTTGAAATAACACTTATTTCTGCCAAAACAATTACATTGGTGTCATTTTAACACCCTAATTTTAATTGTCTCTTCGGTATGTGACAAACCCATTGTGTCAATTTTAACAGCCCGGTTTTTGCAGTGTGGAGTGCTGGAAGCTGCGCTGCAGAATTCCATTATAAGCAGTATCGTGAGATTTAGCCAAGGACTCTCAAATACAATGAAGACTAGTACTTACCCGGCTTCCCCCAACCCGATATCTATACGACACTGCTCTTATACACATAAAATAATATAGTAATCTTGTAAATATTGTGCCATCAATTTCTCTTCATAAAATATACTTAAAATGTAAGATAACTCTTTCTGCTAACTAAAACTGAGCAGGATACCAGTCACGGATGGTAAATGTGAAGTGGTATTTTGGCTGTTAACCTTGTTCTGGTAAGCATGATGTTGTTGTGCTCAACTCATTTTTTATGCTAAAGAGCAGCTCTATGAAATTGGGACTATAAAGCTAGGCGAAAAATAAATAATGATTTTAAATTTGAACTAACGATAGAGAGACTAATGAACTTACCTTTGGAACTACATGCCATGAAGATAAGTGAGATACACACAACAATGTGCAAAAACAATGACATTTTATAAATGTCTTTATTCTAACACCCGTCCGGAAGTTGAAGAATTAACAAAAGCATGCAACCTCAATTTGAGTTCGTACCTGTATGAGAGACGCAACAGGTTTTGACTTCAAGCCAGGTGTAGTTGAACGTTCGATACCTGTGGTATTCTGTAGAGGGCGCGCTTTAAAAATGAAGGTTCTGACAGGCTGAACATGCGCGGTTACCGAAATAAACTGAGCTCAGAAAATACAGTTTGTTTGCTATTTACTTCTGTTAATGTGATGGATCAAAATTTTAATATACCCATGCCATTTTGTTGCGTTGATAGAAAGTTTGGTTGAATGATTTTGTTGACCGATAGAGGGCGCCGTTGTGCTTTAACCATTGATCTCCATTATGCAAAAAGGCATAACTTTTGGGATTATTTTATCTTATAAAGAAGTTAGTCTCAATCTCGTCTTCATTGCTGTATGTAAATTAATTATACACAATTATACAAATATTCACTATGTTATTTTCAATCTTCAGCTCTGCATAGGTGAGATTGGTAATTAATCAGTGTTGAGCGTAGTAATATTAGCTGGGTTAGGCGGTCGGGTCTATTTCAGTTGCGTCCTTTTTCTGTGTTGGTTTCTGAATGTGTTCACGTTTCAGAAAAATATGAGAGAGTAAAACCAACATTTTGGGTGGAGGAAGTGAGGAAAGGGACCCACTCATGGAGTCATTCTAATGAATAATAACTAGAGAGGAGGATCGGTTGGTGAGTAGGATGTTAGAATGTTATTTTGGGTGAAATTGGGTAACAATATTGTTTGATAAATAAATAGCACATGGTATGAAGTGCACATGGTATGCATCAGTATTGGCTTTAACTAATGTTATGCATACTTACTTTATGCAAACTAAGGTGGATGGTTACCTATGGGAAAGGATAAGCTTTAGTATTGGTTGTAACTTTATATAATGATTTATAAGGTTTATTTATGGATCTATATTTTTGTACTAGGTTTTTTCTGTGAATGGTGAATAAAAACAGTCAGCAGCATTTTGAGCCTGCCAGTGAGTAACCCCAAACAAGGTGTCAAGCCTTCAAGTTATTGTCTCCGGACTTAATAAAAACACTACATTAATGTTATAGACTCTACCAACTACTGAAAAAGACATTCTGTACTGCTAACCTGATTGTGACAGTGAACCACATCGGTGTTGTTCTGAGACTGTTTTACTTGCATCCGGTCACAGTTAATAGCATATGGTTTCAAATTATAGATAGTTGCTGTTAGTTTTATGATGAAAACGATTTGGATTTGAATACTAGGTTGTTTCAACGGCTGACTTGTCACGGCATTGGGGACGCAATACAGTTATTTAGGAAGTTTTTGTTTATTTCCGGGTGTGTTTGTTTAAACATAATTAATTAGATGTTATGAGGGATTCTGTGGAGTGATTTTCTATGACTCCAAGAACATCCACTGAACACTCCTTTTTATTTATTCCTCACATAATTGAACGGTGGTTAAAAAACGGTCTCTCATAGATTAACACCGATTGTGAGTCTTTGCTATTTGGTCTTCTTTATAGTTTAAGCAGGCTCAAAGCTCTCAAACGTGATGCAAGCATTGTGATGAAGTACTAGGTAGTTTTGGAGAAGTCAAATTGGGTCATACTGTAACAAGAATTTCCTCTGGGTTCTTCCTCGGCAACACACAGCAATAACACACAGTATGAGACAGTTTTCTCTGGTCACTTTTCTGCTTCTTTATTCTTACGTCCACTCCAAAGCACTTACAAAACAAGAAGAACGTTTAGGCTACGTCTTCCCAACGAGACGGGTGTCCCAGCCATTCAGCGAGGGGCCCGCTGCGACACAGCTCCACAATGGTGCCGTGTCACAGCGCCCTCCAGGAAGTCGCTCGGTAACACGGCTCCCACCGGTGCCGTGTTACAGCGCCCTCCCATCAACGGCCAACTCCACCACGGAGTCGTGCTGGCGCCCTCTTGCCGAACGGCCTGGGCCAACGCTACACTGCCCCCTCCGAGAACTCTGCTTGTCCCCAAGCAGGCAGCGAACTCCCGTCCCGATGGGAACACGCGACCTGTACAGAAAACGAAAAAAAAAAAAGGAAAGAGCAACAACAAAAAACAATGGCTGGCAAGTCTGTCCTAAGGTCCGGGCGTCCCTGGCGGTGGCTGTCGCTGGGTCTCCGTCTGTTCCCACCCCCGTGTGCTCCATCCTCCACTCGTTCCGCAGGTGTTCACACAGGGGTGTGGATGCGTCCCGGCGATGGTGATGCGGTTCTGACTGGACGGCGGCGTCCTGGAATGACTGGTGGGCCACGAGGGTGCCGTCCACTGGCAGCGTCCATTCGGAGCCATCAGGCATGGTGATGCAAGCGCCCGCCGGAATCCTATTTCGCAGCCCCAAACCCAGGGCAACGGCGGTGGTGGACGGGTGGGGGCCTCCTTCCCGGTCTGGGACGCTTCATCCCTCTGATGTGACATCCCCCGTTGTCGGCCGGTCCAGCGGTGCCCTGAGGGCTCCAGAGGCCCCTGCTTCCGGTGGGAGCCTGGTGACGGAGACTTCTCCGTGTGGGTCTGGTCTCCGTGGGGGGCCTCTCGGTCGAGGACGGGCGGGGGTGGTGCCCGTTCCCTCTTCTTGCTCTCCCGGCGTCCTGGGGCAGGCGGTGTCTGCGTACCAGGTGCTGCGGAAGGTCGCTCCTGGGTGGCCTGTCGTCTCTCTCGGGAAGGGGGTCTCCGGTGGGCGTCCTCCGGCTGGGGCTTCGAAGCGTCGGAGGGGGGTTCCGAACGGTCCCCAACCCTTCCCTGCTCCATGCCGTCCACCTCCATCTCCGTGTCACTGGCGTGAACTTCCAACTTGTCCTCCACCAGGGCCGTCGCCACGAAACCCGGCTTCAGCAGGCAATATCGTAGGTGGCGCTGCCGCATGTCATCCCTGTAAAAGTCCCTCCCGCATCCGAACGGGCACGTGAAGGGCCTAAAAGGGTGTGTGACCGGACAGGAGGTTTTGAGGTGTCGTTTCAGGTTCCCGGTCCGGTTGAAATATTTCCCACACTGTCTACACTCCGCCCCCTCCATCCTGGGGGGGAGAGAAACAGAGAAAAGGTCTGTGTTAGTAACAGGAGGGCAATATCTGCTGGGCTTGATCACCCTACGCCTGCACCGTTCCGTTCGACTAGGAATGGTGTCTGGCTCCCCGGCTGCTGGCCGTGGTTGCCCACCCCCTCCATTACTAGTTCGTCCTGCTCCTTTCTCCTTCTGCACACCTCCCCTTTCTCCTGTTCTCGAGGATGTAGTTGCCTCGCCTAGGTAGGGCTTCAGCCGATTATACCACACCGGCCGCCCTGGACCGTAGCGAGCCCCGGTCACGTGTCTGTCATACTGGCGTTTCTGGTGCGAGGGGCCTCCGCCGGTTGATTGCTGTGTCGACTTAGGTTCGTTCGGCACCTGTCGCTTGTTATAAAATCTCCGCTTCTTGAGCGGGCAGTCCCGTCGGATATGGCCAAACTCATGGCACCCGAAACATTCCACCATCGGGCGATCGAAAACTCGGTGCGGGGCACCTGTGTTCACTCCATTAGCCCCCGGCTGTGGTTGTGCTACTGACCGGACATATTTAGCCTCTTGCCTGATTCTCTTGTTCTGCTCCTGAGATTCCAGGAACGCCTCCATCTCGGTGGCGAGGGTGATGGCTTCGGTCAAGGTCGTCGCCGCCCTCGAGAACACGTAGCATTGCAATTGCTCGTCTCCCAATGCATTTCTAAAAGCCTCCACGGCCAAATCCTCTCGAGCCTGGACTGACAGTTTCGGGTAGCTCTTGGTGACCAACCGCCGAATAGACTGTCCCAGGCTGCTTATTGACTCACCACTACCTCGGTGACGCATTGACAGCTGCACCCGATGCAGTGGTATTTGGGCCATGACTCCGAATCGCTTCTCGAAGTACTCCAGGATGCGAGGATACTCCTTACGTGCCGCCGGCTCCATGTCAGCCAAGGCTTCTTGTGCCGGGCCCTTCATATGGGAGGCCAGAAACAGTGCCTTCTCGGCCTCCCCCCACTGGTTGACGGTCGTGACGCTCTCGAAGTGGACTAGATAGTCGGACCAGGATGATCCGCCGTCAAACTTATTCGGAAGCATCATGGGTCTCCGACTCCCTGAGGGGGGCCCGACTCCTCCCGTTCTGCGGACGGCACCACCCCGCCCGCAGCTGTAGTCACTGGTGGTGCGTCAACAAGCCCGACGTGCTGAGGGCTGGTTGTGGTGGCGTACTTTGCCTCCACGCCATGGTCCACCCGCTTCGGTAGTGTGGTGCGGAGCTGGGCCGTGGGACCCGCTCCATAGACTTGTGCAGTGCGGAGCTGACTCACAAGCTCCGCTCCATTGACTTGTGCAGTGCGGAGCTGACTCACCGGCTCCGCTCCATAGGTTTGTACAGTGCGGAGCTGATTCACAGGCTCCGCTCCATAGGGTTGTGCAGTGCGGAGCTGAGCCGTGGGCTCCGCTCCATAGGGTTGTGCAGTGCGGAGCTGATTCACAAGCTCCGCTCCATAGGGTTGTGCAGTGCGGAGCTGAGCCGTGGGCTCCGCTCCATTGGTTTGTACAGTGCGGAGCTGATTCACAAGCTCCGCTCCATAGGGTTGTGCAGTGCGGAGCTGAGCCGTGGGCTCCGCTCCATTGGTTTGTACTGTGCGGAGCTGATTCACAAGCTCCGCTCCATAGGGTTGTGTAGTGCGGAGCTGAGCCGTGGGCTCCGCTCCATTGGTTTGTGCGGTGCGGAGCTGATTGACAGGCTCCGCACAATGGGGTTGTGCAGTGCGGAGCTGATTCACAAGCTCCGCTCCATAGGGTTGTGTAGTGCGGAGCTGAGCCGTGGGCTCCGCTCCATTGGTTTGTACAGTGCGGAGCTGATTCACAAGCTCCGCTCCATAGGGTTGTGTAGTGCGGAGCTGAGCCGTGGGCTCCGCTCCATTGGTTTGTACAGTGCGGAGCTGACTCACAGGCTCCGCACAATAGAATTGTGCAGTGCGGTGCTGTGCAGTGCGGTGCTGAGCCGTGGGCTCTGCTCCATTGGTTTGTACAGTGCGGAGCTGGGCCGTGGGCTCCGCTCCATAGGTTTGTGCAGTGCGGAGCTGAGCCGTGGGCTCCGCTCCATTGGTTTGTGCGGTGCGGAGCTGATTGACAGGCTCCGCACAATGGGGTTGTGTAGTGCGGAGCTGAGCCGTGGGCTCCGCTCCATTGGTTTGTACAGTGCGGAGCTGACTCACAGGCTCCGAAAAGAAACGCTCTCTGATGTTCCCCGCCAAATACCACGGGGAGGAGAAGGTCGGTTCCGTGTGGGACCGCCTCAACACCTCCCTGGTCTCTGGGTCATGCTGCGGAGAGGCACAGAACTGCTTCCTCGGAACCCGCTCCGATCCTTCCCCCCTCACGTCGGTGCTCTGTGGAGAGAGCCGGAACGATTCCGTGAGGGATCGCCCCGACCCCTCCGGCCCCCTCGTGTCGGTGCTCTGTTGAGAGAGCCGGAACGATTCTGTGAGGGATCGCCCCGACCCCTCCGCCCACTCCGTGCCGGTACGCTGCGGAGAGAGCCGGAACGATTCCGTGTGGTACCGCTCCGACACCCCCGCGCCCACCTGACCCGAAGCGGACGTGACTTTCCTGTCCTTAAGAACCCGTGGCTGACCCCCCTCATCTCCACTGGTACTCCTACCGGCCTCTCCCAGCCCAAGGAATGATGATATCTCATCTACTGTAAACCACAATGGCCCACCCATTGTCTGAGTCTGGCTCGGCGTGTCCCCAGCATGTGCCGAGTCTGACGCCAACTACCCAAAACACGTGAAAAACCCCACAGAGAAAAGCAATCTTTTTACCTGATTCCAGTGTCTTGCTAGTGCTCGTGCCGTCCCGTCGCTGCCACCAATGTAACAAGAATTTCCTCTGGGTTCTTCCTCGGCAACACACAGCAATAACACACAGTATGAGACAGTTTTCTCTGGTCACTTTTCTGCTTCTTTATTCTTACGTCCACTCCAAAGCACTTACAAAACAAGAAGAACGTTTAGGCTACGTCTTCCCAACGAGACGGGTGTCCCAGCCGTTCAGCGAGGGGCCCGCTGCGACACAGCTCCACAACGGTGCCGTGTCACAGCGCCCTCCAGGAAGTCGCTCGGTAACACGGCTCCCACCGGTGCCGTGTTACAGCGCCCTCCCATCAACGGCCAACTCCACCACGGAGTCGTGCTGGCGCCCTCTCGCCGAACGGCCTGGGCCAACGCTACAATACTCTGCGTAGCGTTTTTAGGTTTTTAAAGACCTTTCCGATGGTGTATAGACTGTAAATATTCAACATGTGGTTCAGGATATTATGCTTTTCAAATATTAAATTTGTATTTAATATAATTCGATACATGATAAGGTCATGATATCAATAAGTTTGTGTCGTCTTGATGTTAAGGTCACTTGTCTGATGAGTTTCAATGTTCAGTGCCACGTTTCAGCTTGATCCCCCATTTTTGTTCTGTAAACATAGATCTTGTAAAACTGCACAGTTAAAGTGACGTCTTATCTTTGGCAAGCAATAGATTTTTGTTGTTACCAAAGATTGTTCATATTGAAGTAAGTTCTTTTCATCTTTGCCGGTACACTCTAAAACCTCTCGGGTCCAGAATTGACCCTGGATTCCGGATCCCGTGGGGTCTGACCTACTCTGGGTTAGAATGTCCCGGAATCTGTATCAAAATAACCGAGTTTTTGGTCAAACTAACGCAGAATTCATGGTAAAAATATATAATATTTGACCATATTCCATGTCAACCTGACCCATAAATAGGTCAGGCCCACGTGGGATCCGGTTTTTGAGTGGAGTGATGATAATTGAAACTGCTTAATTCTTATCTGTGGAACGCCCAATAAACAGAATAATTTTTATTTTAGAGATAATACAGTGATTGAAAAAGAAAAATTTAAAATAATACATCAATACCCACCCTCAGAGAGATCTAGATTGACAAAACGTTGTAGGGTTAGTTTAAATCATTGTTTTAACATATATTAAATGGAAAACAATAAACGTCTAAACTATTAAGTAGAAGGCTTTTAGTTGTATATTTACAATTAATGACTTAATTTGTTTATTTGCATTAAAACAATTTTTTTTTAAGAATCGTAAGTTAAATCGTGTTACTGTGGGAGTGTATTTTAATATTTTACAACCTTCTAAACGATGAAATCGCAGCAGATTTTCAAGAGATTGCTGTTTATAATGTATAATTATTCTGCAGCAAACAATTCTTATCAAACATTCCAACAACAAATTGAAAATTCGAAAACTTGTCACCCAGTCTCCCCTTATAGCCAGCCCCCCCCCACCCCCCCGTTCTTATCCGACACAAGTCATAAGCCAGAGCCTGAACTTCCTGCAGGTACAATTTGAGCACACCTCAGTGAAGGACAGAATATAATCTTAAACTTTAATAAGTTAAACAGTGATTATTATTACCTTATAAAGAAAGGGACACAACCCGTGAGTTGTTCGACTCAAGATATTTACAAATATTTGTTTTAGGGCAAATATGAAATAAAATCGAAAACTTCTCACAATGACCAGTCTTGCCTGCTAGGAAATGTCTTGGAATGCACAAGGTGACTCTTTTTGTAAACTTTCATGCCACGGTCACTTTCATGCCTCGTGGCTATTTGTGATAAATGCATTGTAATTAAAATATTGCAGAACGAGTTGTATTGTCATGTTTAAATCGGTTCTACGTTCATTCACCGCCAAACAGGACATGGTGAAATGATTACCGTTGGGCCGGCTGGTATAAGGCTCCCCCGTCTACTCTACAAACATCTTCAAATAAACAATAAAACCCGATTTTGCGACTGGTCCAAGAACCTGAGCGTGACTTTGTCCTACCTGACCGCACCCACATTGTAGCAGAGTGTAGAAAGGATAAGATAGGATTGGTAGAAAGCAGAAGGTAATTTTCGTATCAACATGCCCCCAGTGAATACACGTTGGGCAGTGTGTGGCAAGCTGCAGCGCTATAAGGCTGTAGATTAACAACTTGACTGTACTTTTTCTAGGCATGGTTACAAAATGAAAGTGCTTCATGTCGTCAATTAAATTTGCCCTGGCACGTTGACGTATATGCATTTTTTGAATAGTATAAATAACCGTTGAAAAATTATGTTAAGCATTGAAATGAAAACAACACGATGAATGAATTGTATATCTATAGATTGAATTAAAGACTGTCTATTGGCCGTGCCCGTTTCGTTTACGTTGGACAGAAATCCCACTCGCCGTCCCCGTTCGTCCATGTAGATATACCGATGTGTAACTCAGTTGGTACTCGACCGTGATAGGCACCAGCGTTCCATTCCACGAGACTCTCCTCTTGACCTCCTTTGCCGGCAGTTATTACGCCCTCATCGTAGTGAATCCAGAAAGGGAGGTTTTCAGTGCTGCTAGTTAACCGTGATGGGTCCTGGTATTGAGCAAATACCGCGCCACTATCCCCGCAGTGGTGTGGCATACAGCCTCTGACGGCTATCTTTTTGCCTCCGCTATAGCCAAAAACTGAAAAAGAATAAGATAGCATTTCATGCGTGTGATTTCTCAAGATTTTCTCATAATCTCCTCCGATCCCTAAAATATTCTTTATAAAAGTAAAGCACTCACCAAAGCGAGAAAGATCAGTCCTTATTGTGTCCACACTTAGTTTTGTATTTCTGGTGCATGATGTAGACCTACAGAGTCTGTAAAACTCACGATATATGATCTGGGAGGGAGGTTCTGGGTCTCATGAAAATGGGGAAACCAGTCTAGCAAGCCATTTCAGTAAAGTTCACATTTTATCAACTGGCAAGTATTATATAGGTACGAACAATCTCTTATTAAAACCACGCATTTGGCTTCGGCTCTCCGCTCCGGCTCCGTCATTTAATTTGAAAACGTGCGCTTTCGGTACGGGGCTTTCAAAAAGAGAACAGACAAGCCGAGGCCCAAGCCAGGGCCAAAGCCAGGGCCAAAGCCGGGGCTCAAGCAGGGGGTTCGAAAATGGCCATAGTTTCGGGACATTCGCGTTTTGGGTCATAAAAACTATATAATAACTTCCGGGTCAACATTGACGCAGATTCCGGCTCCCAGGGAGCCTGACCTATTTTCGGGTCAGGTTGACTCGGAAATTGGTTACTAGGGGTTTTAACCCGGACTCTGCGTCATTTTGAACAATTTCTGGGTCATTTTGACACAGATGCCGATACATAGTGACCAATGAATCAGGCCCCAAGGGAACCGGATCCGGGTCAATTCTGACCCGAATCCGGGTCAGAATTGACCCGAATCCGGGTCAGTGACTGACCCGGAAGTTTTAAGAGTGCAGTTAAGCAATAACACTTACGTATCTCAATAATGACCGATGTATCATTCCTGTTCTCTGACAATCCTACCATGGCGGTAACTCCTGTTTTCACACTGAAGTTCACCGTAAACGGCGTTATCTGGGGCTCCATAATAAACATGTAGCTGTATGGTGTGGGATGACGCACAGTAGAGAAATGACAAGCTGCGAAAAACAGAAAACAAACATATTTATTTTTATAAACGGATGCTGTCAATGTACAATGTTTCATTTAAATGTGTGCATACTTTGGGGGAAATCGACGTTGAATCTCACGGTATAAAAAAATGAAGCTTGTGACCAAAACAAGTTAATTTTTTAGCAGAGTTTTCAATTTCAAAAGTTAATTTCAAATATTCACATTAACCAACTTAGCGTAATTATTGCAAGTGGGGGTAGACATCCTACGAACTTAGGCCTAATTAGGAAATGTTTCCATGGGTTTACATTATTTGCTTATCCTTTGCAAATCTGATATGTATGGATGTGATCTTCAAACGAAATGTGAACGATTTAAGAAAAGTTAAGCTGAGAGCTTACCGGTTAAGTGCCACTTTTGCCAAATCTGTGCTTAATTGTTTGATTGTATGTTGGGCAATAGCTCATCTTTTCAACAAACAGGGGACTAGACACGTCTAGGTTTTTGCGGATGTTGTTTTATTTTTTTACTGAGAATGGGGGAATTTAAGCTGCGTTTCGAATCTCTTTCATTGGCAAAGGGTGGAACGCTTTTGGAGCAGATGCACGTAATTTTGATCGGTGTGTTGATGTTCAAGATCAGACTTCAGCGAGTGTTGTCGTTGTGTTTATTTAACAAGCAACCTCAGTTACTTTACACGTTTAAATCTCCTGGATCAGAATTGACCCAGATCCGGGTCCCGCCGGAATCTATGTGAAAATGGTCAAATAATGGGTCAAACTGACGCAGAATCCTAGTTTCTAAACCATTTTCCGGATATCAGCCTGACCCCCAAATGAGTCAGTCTCCCAAGAACCCTGAATCCTGGTCAATTCTTGCACAGTCTATTGCAGCATCACAAAATGCACTATTAAAGAAATCAATTGTAATTTTCATGAATAAAAGAAAAGAAAAACCCCACTTTGGCTTTAGTTGAGGCGTCTTAATAATATAATAATAATATAATAATCAAGTTCACTATTTATTTTTCAAAAAAATATATTGATTGATCGACGAATCAATAGGTTTCTGTGGTGACTGGCTGGTTTGAGTGTAGTGATTTATTTATAAACTTCCTTTGATAAATTATTAGATAAGTCTGTCGTTAAGTGTAAAAAAAAATACCTCCACACGGTAAGTCACTTTGACTTCGTTGGTATCCTTCCTGACACACACAGTCGTAGCCACCGGGTGTATTGGAGCATTCTTCGTGATCAGACGTGTTACAGGTGTGGGTCTGTTCATCACACTCATTGATATCTAAACATAAAACAAGAAACAGGCGAACAGGCTGAATTTCATTCAGCAGTATATTGTAAATACCAGAAAATAATTGAAATAATGTTCAAAACATGCCTATTTTATAGACCCTTGCATTGGGCGCCATCTTTGATGGTTGGTTGGTTCGAGTGTAGTGAAAAGAGTGCTTCAACTTGCTTTACAAATTATCAAGAACATTTTTTCGTTTATAGATGTCTCCTCTCCGTTGTGGTCAACAACAAAACATACCTCCACACGGTACATCACTTTGACTTCGTTGGTATCCTTCCTGACACCCACAGTCGTAGCTACCGGGTGTATTGGAGCATTCTTCGTGATCAGACGGGTTACAGGTGTGGGTCTGTTCATCACACTCATTGATATCTAAACATGTAACAAGACACAGACGAATAAGCTGGATTTCATTCAGTAGGCCTAGTGAACTGTAAATCAAACCCAGACAATGAATGAATAATATTCAAAATATGCCCATTTTATAAAGGCACGTAGGAACTGGGAAGGGGGGGGGCACTGGCCCCCGATATGAAAACATGCCGGGGGGGGGGGGGGGGGGGGGCGGGCTCCCCTAAAAAAATGTTGGCCGGATGATAAATTGGCATGTTCATAATTATGTCCTGAGGGAATAGTACTGCAGTCTGTAGACCATTTAATCAGATCACATTGACAAGTGGCTATTTGAATACATATATTTTGCTTACGGAATCTTGAAGTTTCTTCGTCAGTGCGGTCGCCCATACAACAGACGCAAATTGAACACGCGCGCAGGGCCAGGAACGCCCGGCCCGCAATTTTTTATTATTATTAATTGTACCACACAGTTATTACGGGGTCAACAGTGAAGGGATCCTCCCCGGGGAGGCGCCCATACCTTATGCGTGTATACAATTTTAAAGCCAACGTGGGATTAACATTTTCTAGGAGTCCCGCGTTGATGTTACAGGAAATTTTTCCAGTAAAATTAGACGATTGATATGGATCAGAAGTGCTCAGAAAGTGTTTATTTTCCTCTGTATTTAGGCACACGGGTGGAGGCTTGATTTTTCGACCCCAAAACGCCAAAAGCTCAGAGCTTCGCCCCCTGGACCCCCACCGGGGCTTCGCCTCTGGACCCCACCAGGGGCCGTACGGCCGGCCCCTGGACCCCACCCCTTAAATTTATTTGAGCCACAAATACAGAATCCTGTGTGCGCCGAGTGTGCCCCCCCCCCCCCCCCCCCCCCCGGTTTAAAAAATCATGGATCCGCGCCTGCTCATTTCTAAAACGCCTGCTCATTTCTAAAAATGATAGCATCAAAACAGTATTTTAGCATCAATATTTCAAGGGATGTTTTGTACCATCATCAACTTTACACCGTGTCAGTTTTATTTTATTTTAACATCAGGTTTAAATGGTGGCCTTCCTCAAGGTACTAAATTCGGTCCCTTGGGTTTTCAATGTTTTATTAACGATGCTGCATCAGACGCCTCTGTTAGTGTTTGGAAGTACGTAGACGATTTAACTATGGCTGAGAATTGTTTATGTTCTGAAAAAGGCAATCTTCAAGCAGATTTGGACAAATTCGTTGATTGGACAAAAAACAATAACTTAACTTTGAATCCTTCCAAATGTCAAGCCCTTCAAGTCTGTTTCAAGAGAGACCCCCCTCAACCAGCATTAACTATTGACAATAATCCACTCACGTTTGTGTCCTCCGCTAAAATTGTAGGCATTAAGATTCAAAATGACTTGAAATGGGATGTACAGGTTAATGATATGCAAAACAAAACTAACTCACGTTTATATATGCTGCGTACACTTAAGAAATTTTGTTTTAACAAGGATGAACTGTCAGTGGTTTATAAAGGATATGTTAGACCCCTGTTAGAGTACGGGGATGTAGTGTGGAATTCCTCACTCACTAAAGCTCAGGTTCAAACTTTAGAAAAAGTACAAAAGAGAGCTTGCAAAATCATGCTAGGGAAAAACTACACTACTTATAAAGATGCAATCAATGAGTTTGGAATCGAAACTCTTTCTGATCGTAGGCAAGCTCATTGTTACAAATTTGCTCAGTCATTGGCTAATTGCAGGCAAACAGAAAACCTTATCCCCCAACTAGGAAAAACACACATGGCAGGAATTTGCGCAACTCACAAGCCATTTCAATGTTACCCTGTAGGACTGATCGATTCAGAAAGAGCCCGATTCCTCACTACATTAAGTTGTTAAATTCATGATTGTTACTTCCGGGTCTTGTGTTTTTTTAATTTTAACTGTTTTGTATTTTTAATGTTTTATATTGTAACATTCCTGTAATTTGGCCCTTGGGCCACGAGATGAATGATAATAAACCAATATAATAATAATAAAATCATGTTTTAGATCTTACCAATAGTGCATAGCGGATTTAAACTAATAGTAGGCCTACATGTATACGATTTTATGCAATTCTGGTGATCTGGGGATGTGGGTAAAGTGTGTATAATAATTAAGGTGAGTGACCAGGCAAATTTCACATATATAACCTGCCCCCCCCCCCCCCTGTTAAAGTCATCTTCCTACGTGCCTGTTATATACCGTTTGCATTGGCCGCTGGTTCAGCAGTGAATTTAAAATATAGGTTTTCTCGGTCAATTTCGGTAAATGAGCAGCCGATTTCTTTTTCGTGCGTTCGAATTAAAGCTATTTTGCCTCTCCAGTTGTTACTGCGTTTCAAATTCAGAATTCGGGCATTCAATTTCGTATTGAGGCATTCAAATTCCTTTTGCACTGTGTTCAATTTAGCATATCGTCATTCTTTTTCGTGACGCACAATCATCATTCAATTTAGCAAAGCTGGTTCGACTGGAGATTTTACTGTTTAATTTTTTTCAATTTCGTAAAGAGGCAATCAATTTCGCTAAATGAGAATTCAAATAAGTACGACTAAAGAAATACGAATAAACAGATAATCTGTATTAGGCAACTGTTTCGTATCTTCACTTTAATTCAGGCAAACCTTATTTTCTTTATTTATGGTTCCAGGAGACTTTACATGGGGCCCATGATGTTTTTTCTTCTTAGTTTTCTCCTATATTCTTTTTTTTGGGGGGGATCGTTATTGGTTAACTGGCCTAATTTTGTATTGTGTTTGAATGGGGTGTTTCTTTATGTTTTTCCTGGTTTTTGTTGTTCATGTTGTTTCTTCCTCAACCATCAATCTGTTGGCGTGCCAGACATCTTGGCGTATATGTTTAGGTATGGTTGTACCACAAGCTGCAAACTTATTGAAATATGCGTGTAAAACTGTAGCAAAAGCTCGTCTTCGAAGTACAAAGTGACTCAAGTGCAAATAAGTGAACCGTATATGCCTTATTAACAAAGCGTTTTTTAGATTGCACAAATTACAGAAATGACTGCCCAAAAATGAATTTGAATGACTAAACACACGCCTCAAAAAGCTCCGGCGAATTTGAATGCTGCTTTGATGAATCGTTAAATTGAATGATTATTTTGTTAAATCGAATGACGCAACAGTACATTTGACTAGTCATAAAACGAAATCGAATGACCCTTTTTAGTAGCATTCGATTTCGCGCGAAATAGAATAGCGTGGTGGTTAAATTGGCTGCTCATTTGCCGAAATTGACCGAGAAAACCTATACCAGAAAATAATTGAAATAATATTAGACCCCTTGTGTTGGCTGCCTTGTGCTAGCGTGAACGCGCTGCGCTTGACTCCCAGCCAGAAGCTCTTAATTGACTTCATATACAGTGAGGGGATTTGTCTTGAGCTTGCGACGTAATAATGCAATGGCGTCATTTGAGTAGGGCAAACTTGCCTAGAGGTCAAAAGGAAGATGTTCATTTTCCTGTGTGCCGCGCGTACAAATCTGATTTGGCGTTTCCTTAGTTTCATCATCAGTTTACCTCTACAAATTTTGCGGCTTGGTGACGTCAGTGCATAAGATTTTGTTGTTGGTTTAATTTAATTTCTAATTACAAAGTGACGCGTACCTCGCATTTTGTCTTTCGCTGTAGACGTTTTTGTGAAATTTCCTTCGGGCGGTATACATGAAGGCCATTAGAATCTCAAAGAGGTGTTCATAGAATGGGATTGGTTGTTCTTTGATGCTTTCCCTCAAGCTCAACTAAGGCAATTAGTCGCTCTAACTTGTTACGTTAAATTCGTCAAAACCGGGCATTAGGCAAAAATTTTACATAATTATTACAGTACAAAAAGTTAAATCATTTACATCAATTAGTTAAGAGGAGTAAAATTGTATTGTGACGTACCAGGGCATCCAAGCGAATTCCGTATCTCATCGTAGTCATTGCTGATTATAGGTGCATCGTGATAGGTAACGGCGACATGGTCGACAGGGATGCCTGGTATTGATTCCGCCCATATGGATCTCAGTGCATTGACATGGATCCGGACCGGAATTACCCACCGGAGCTTATTGTCATAGGCCGGATCAGGTTCCCTGCCAATGCTGCAAATCATTGCTATAAAATAAACACGAGTATTTCTTCACGTTTTAAAGCCTCTGTCAAGTTTGAAAAAGCACAATTGTCAACATAGATCGATATTGCCTGGTACCCGACACATGTTTTTGAGCATAAGAAGCATTAACTAAAATGGTGCTCACATGTGAGTGTCATTTCCCCAAAAATTCCATAACTTCATCAAAATAGCTTGAAATAAATAGGTTGAAGACACTTCGTTTTAATCTATAGATCTTCCCGCCCAATGCCAACACAAGTGTGTTAGTTTTCGTTTTCAAGCTTTCAATATTCTTTAAAGTGTATGTTTGTATTCGTATGAAGTTCGCTCAATTCGTGTATTATACTCATAATTTCGTTACTGTAATTGATAAAGCTTATTCATGATTCTGAATAGTCTCTTTAAGGGCACTGGACACGTTGGTAATTGTCAAAGACCAGTATTCTCACTCGGGTGTATCCCAACATATGCATAAAATAACAAACCTGTGAAAAGCTGGGCTCAATTGGTCATCGAATTTGCAAGAGAATAATGAAAGAAAAAACACCCTTGTTGCATTTATTTTTGTGTGCTTTCAGATGCATAATAAAAGGCTTCAGCAAGAAGTCTTTTATTATTTGAGTGAGAAATTACCTCTTTCTCAAAAACTACGTTACTTCAGAGGGTACGGAAGCCGGATAGTGCCAGGAAATAAGAAGTGAAATATTTTTTCATGAGCGCGATAATATTTTTTTTGTACCATTTATCTGGCGGCCGCCACTTATTATCCGGCGGCCGCCACTTAATTATCGGCGGCCGCCACTTAATTAAGTGGCGGCCGCCACTTATTATCGGCGGCCGCCACTTAATTAAGTGGCGGCCGCCACTTATTATCCGGCGGCCGACCACTTAATTAAGTGGCGGCCGCCACTTATTATCTGGCGGCCGCCACTTAATTAAGTGGCGGCCGCCACATATTATGTGGCGGTCGCCACATAATTATCTGGCGGCCGCCACATAATTATCTGGCGGCCGCCACATAATAATCTGTACCACACGTTCTTTATTTTGCGGATTTTAAGAGGACGGGTCATAGGATTCAGGGGGGGGGGGGGAGGGTTAAGAGGACATATCGGGTGCGTTCGATTAGCTTCCCGGGTCGACCCCGGTCTGCTCCTCCGGGTGAGCCCCCTAACCATGAACTAATCGAACGCCAACTTCCCCAGCATTCACACCAATGCATCTTGGGGACAGCCGACCGGAACTACTTCCATTTTGTAAAGAGGAAAGCTCATAGGTTCCGGGGGGTGGGGGGGGGGGGGGGGGGTTAGAGGACAGGTCGTAGGATCATGGGGGGGTTAAGAGATAAAGTCATAGGATCATGGGGGGTGGGGTAAGAGGCGTGTCATAGGAATGGGGGGTTAAGAGGACAGGTCATATGATCCAGGGGGTAAGATGACATGTCATAGGATCAGGGGAGGGGGGGGGGGGGGGGGGGGGGGGGGGTGGGTAAGATCCATAGAGACACCAAAGTCATGTCCTCTCACCCCCCCCCCCCCCCCCCCAATTATGATCCTATGACATGCCCTCTTACCCTTACCCCCCCCCCCCCCCATGATCCTACGACCTGTCCTCTAACCCCCCCCCCCCCCCCCCCGGAACCTATGAGCTTCCCTCTTTACTCCCCTGGTTCCTATAATGGGTGCGTTCGATTAGCTTCCCCGGGTCGACCCAGGTCTTCCCCCGGTGCGTTCGAATAGCTTTGACGTCATTCGCGGGGCTCACCCGGGTCAGCCCCAAGTGCCCTGCTTGTGGAGCGGGTCACTTGGGGCTGCCCCTGGTTCATGACGTCACGGCGAAAAACTTTCTCAATGGCCACCATTTTGTTTGTAATTCAGCGGGACATTTTAGGAAGTTTGACACACATTTTCGCCATTACAACAGCGTTTTTGTGAGCAATAAGTATTTTTTATTCGAAGCCGGGTGTATCACTGTGGGGTTGTACAAATTGTTTAATGTTGCAGTTTTACCTTGAGAATAATTATTTTACGAGTTTTCGTGAATCCACGGAAAGTATCGGACATACGGCACAAAATGGAAGTAGTTCCGGTCGGCTGTCCCAAGATGCATTGGTGTGAATGCTGGGGGAAGTTGGCGTTCGATTAGCTCATGGTTAGGGGCTCACCCGGATGAGCAGACCGGGGTCGACCCGGGGATGCTAATCGAACGCACCCGATATGTCCTCTTAACCCCCCCCCCCCCCCCTGAATCCTATGACCCGTCCTCTTAAAATCCGCAAAATAAAGAACGTGTGGTACAGATTATTATGTGGCGGCCGCCAGATAATTATGTGGCGGCCGCCAGATAATTATGTGGCGGCCGCCAGATAATAAGTGGCGGCCGCCACTTAATTAAGTGGCGGCCGCCAGATAATAAGTGGCGGCCGCCACTTAATTAAGTGGCGGCCGCCGGATAATAAGTGGCGGCCGCCACTTAATTAAGTGGCGGCCGCCGGATAATTAAGTGGCGGCCGCCGGATAATAAGTGGCGGCCGCCAGATAAATGGTACAAAAAAAATATTATCGCGCTCATGAAAAAATATTTCACTTCTTATTTCCTGGCACTATCCGGCTTCCGTAATCCGGCTTCCGTAAGAGGGAGCCGTTTCTCACAATGTTTTATACTATCAACAGCTCTCCATTGCTCGTTACCAAGTAAGTTTTTATGCTAACAATTATTTTGAGTAATTACCAATTACCAAGTGTCCAGTGCCTTTAAAAAAGCAACACAGACAAATAGTAACCTTTTGCCTTTAGTTTTGTCTGTGTGATCAGTTTCGAATTTTGAGTACCGGTTCTCAACATAAATAATAACATTTGTCTTATTTAATTGGAGCTTATCAATTCATTTGCCAAGTCATTAAAACTTCTTGTTTCATAAAATGGAATGCTTCTTCCCCGTCCATTTGTTAAATGCTGGTTTATTTCACATTAAAATTTCAAATTGAAATGCAATTAAGTTCTTAAGCAATGACTGAAACAAAAAACTATGTATAAATTTAAAATCTCATATTACGGAATCAGTGCAATATCTCTAACCTCATGCTATTTTTGGCACGGATGATTTTTTAATTATGTTTATATTTAGTCCATGTCAGTTAACAAAACTAACAAGACTTGCAATAAAGGGTGATCTTGTGAAGCGTACCGACCTCAAAATTAATGGAAGAAAGCGGTTCATAAACGATAGACATTGTGTATAGGCTATAGTAATGAAGCACAAATATGGCAGAATCGGGCCAAGGTCAGAAAACCAATAAGGTTTAATAATAGGCCTTAGAAGAAGATAACTCACAAAAAGAACAATAATTTTTATGTCCTTGTTATGAGACGATCCATGCGAAAACCATTTGCTATTGCTCACTAATTAGGTGATAAGAGCTTTCAATATCACCCAGACTTAATATTTTCAGGAGTGCGGGTGAAAAAATACACTTAAAGCGGATGAAAATAAAAATGCGAAAAACCTATTGTATTTACAGCAGAAAATGAACTACTGATTACTGTGTTTATTTGCTTATAATAATAATAATAATAATATTTAAAATTTATATTGCGCCCCTTACATACAAAATGATCAAAGGCGCAGAACACATGTTAAAAAGCACATAATGGAAGAAAAGGACAAAGAAAAAAGAACAATATCGTCATGTAATAAAAGAAGCAATCCACTTGTTTAATCCTTCAATCCAGTTCATGCATATAAATTGTTTAAGGTATTGCGATAAATTAAACATGATCAAGAGCAATCAGATATTAGAAAAACAATGTTTTCAAGGTATTACTCAGGATTGGTAAGGATAAAAAAAATGTTTAATTTTATTCTGAAAATTACTGATTATGTAATTATTTTTATTTGAAATGAAATCATGTTAAAGAAAAACTGACTCAGTTTTCTTGAATTGACTTCATTTCCTATAGGGAAATATTTCACACACAAAAAACCGCAACAGCTAATTTCGGTTGTTACGACCAAAATAAGGACAATGTGTTTACATGCTGAAATGTCCATGGTTTGTCACTATTTTCTCATGACTCACACAACAGATTAAGCCAAAGTTTTCACAGGTTTGTTAATTCATGTATGGTTGATCACAAACAAATATGAACACTGTCTGTGGCTATTTGGTCAGCTCTACCAATCCTGTATGTTATCTTTAATTTCCTTATTTTTTAAACTAATGAGTGAATTTTGGTTTTAAGGAGTGAAAAGAGCCATCCTCAATAATTTGAGCAGTGAGTTGCTCTCCTTTATTTATGTATATATTTTTTAATAATAATAATAATGCATTTATAATGCGCCATCTATATAGTGTACAAGACCCTATTCCGAGGCGCAGAACAAAAAACAAAACATATAAGCAGCAAAAAGAAAGGACTGAACACGATATCATGTCTGATGTTTTGGGTGTTTAAATTGTTATTACAATTTCTCTATTTCTAAGAAGTTTCTGATATTGGCTGCTACACTCAAAGTGTATAATAATTATGTGCATGAATATTCTAGAAAATGAATCGTCTTGTGCCCGGAACATGGACGTAAGGCTCTACGCCCTTCTTTCATAAGGCTCACAGAGTTCTATTTGCGAAGTAGCAGATGATCGTATGCAATAAAATGGCTCATGACAAAACAAAAACACACACAAGAACCCCCCAAAACGGCATTAGGCTAATTTTACAATGTTGTTTCAAGAATTATCCCCACCATGTTTTCCCATTCCCATGCAGAATGTAACCTTCCTGATTCAATGAAAATTTCTTTAATGTCAGAAATTTGATCAAACTTTCACACTCAGTTGTCTCAAATTCAATATTATTTTGTACAGTAATTCCTTCCTTTTCTCGGTTACTTTTCGGTACGTCCTTCTTCTGTGCACATTGCAGAACGTGTAACAGGACCGATACACTACAGAAACTGATGGGGTGTAAAATTTGACACCATGGGCAGGCGCGGATCCAGGGGGGGGGGGGCAGGGGGCACGTGCCCCCCGGGTAAAATTTGAAAAAAAAAAAAAATGTTTTTAGTTTTTTTTATATTAACTATCTGCCTGCTTAAAAATGAGCCACAAGTGTGTGTGTGGTGTCTTTTCCCCCCAGCGGTATGGATGGATTTCTTTTTCATCCTATGCCTATCAAATTTGTTTCTTTCTACCAAGAAAATGAATCTTTCATGATATGTCACTTGTAATTGCTTAGATTTGCACGATAACATAAGCGTTTGAAAACTGACGTGCCAATTTGTCCTGGATAAAATATATTTCATGTCGTTCTGGCATTCAAGTTTAAAGACTACACTAAGCTTGAACTATATTTTTTGAATGAATATGCATGAAACCAGATATTGCAGCGACCAGATCCAAACGCGAGATTTGTGGGATAAACATTTTCTTTGAGTAAAATTAGAAGATTGGTATTGATCAGAAGTGCTTAAAAAGTGTATCTATTTCTCAGTTTCAGGCACACAGAGGCTTGATTTTCACCCCTCAAAATGTCAAAAGCTCAGAGCTTCCGGGGGCTTCGCCCCTGGACCCCCACCGGGGCCTCAGCCCTGGACCCCACCGTCAATGACAGAAATTTGTCCAGTAAACTTAGAAGATTTATATGGATCTGATTTCCAATAAGAGTGTGTCTATTTCTCTGTTTTAGGCACATGGAGGCACATGTGAAGTGGTATTTTGGCTGTTAACCTTGTTCTGGTAAGCATGATGTTGTGCTTAGCTCATTTTTTTATGCTAAAGAGCAGCTCTATGAAATTGGGACTATAAAGCTAGGCGAAAAATAAATAATGATTTTAAATTTGAACTAACGATAGAGAGACTAATGAACTTACCTTTGGAACTACATGCCATGAAGATAAGTGAGATACACACATCAATGCGCAAAAACAATGACATTTTAATGTCTTTATTCTAACACCAGTTCAGAAGTTGAAGAATTAACAAAAGCATGCAACCTCAATTTGAGTTCGTTCCTGTATGAGAGACGCAACAGGTTTTGACTTCAAGCCAGGTATGGTTGACCGTTCGATACCTGCGGCGTGTCTCATGCCTCGCTGAGTTCGAGCAAATTATGTATTAACATAATTGTTCACGCTTACTGGAAGTTCAATCGATGGAGGTTGAATCTCGAGGTTTTATTTTAGCTTCAACATTTAGCTATTATTAAAATTCAATATGTTGTTTTAACATTTTCAGGAATGCCCTATTTTAAAGTTGATTTTTAGAATGGATTTTAAATAATGGATTCCGCAGTGTAAAGAAAACATTAGGCCTATCAGGGTGTGTTTTTATTTTTTCGTTTACACTAGGGCAAAATAGTTAAATTAAAGTGGAACAAATATCGACCTTCTAGGCAGAGCTTGGAGACACGTGATAAACATATGTCTCTTGATTGGTTATTGGGAGTGTAAAGTCCCCCCAATATTATGTTTAGTAGTTACCGAGAAAAGATTACAAAACTCATATAATGTGTATGATCGTATGAACTTTTCGGGAAACTGGCTTTTTCATCATAAGGTATATCTTGCTCGTACATATCCAACACTTCCCTGCCTTATACGTAAAAGAGCTATCAAATTAATAAATAAACGTGAATTTATACATCTTTATGACAGTATTGACAGCCCTGAAATTGGTGGAAAGGAATGTATAGTGGTAGCACTTAATGACTAAAGGATTCATATCATTGAAAGTTACAGGTGAATTAACATGGTGCTATAAGAAAAGGGTCTCATGCTTCAAAAACGTATAGCTCCACATACCTTGCAGGAAAAAATACTGAGCGCTTTGTTTCGCCCCTAAGGGTATGATAAAAAGCGCTATATAAGAACCAAGTATTATTATTTAACCCACTAACAAAGTGTGGAGTGGTAGATGCTCTAGTCACTTTACTTCAACCTTGGTTGCTAAACTTGCTGAAGGTTTCATTTTTAAATGGATAATGAACTCAATTAGCTCTGAATTGGACAATAGACAATTCGGTAATCGTAAAGGTATCTCTACTAGTACTACCCATTGTATAATTTACATTTATAATCACCTAATTACCGGGGCAAACATGCCTAATAATGTCAGTACATTAATACTTACTGAAATTAGTAAGGCATTCGACAGCATTGATCACCAAGTAGCCATTAAAAGTCTTCTTGAACTTGGGGTTTCCCCGTTAGTTGTGAAATGGGTTGTAAGTTTCCTGACTGAACGTCAACAAAAGGGTTAGATATAAACAATCTCTTTCAGACTGGCAAACCTTAACTGGCGGGGTGCCCCAAGGCACCAAACTCGGACCAGTGATTTTTTAGCATGCATAAACAGTGCTGTATAGTTGCAACAAATGCTGGAAATATGTCGACTATCTGACGTTAGGGGAAAATCGGTTATTAAATCAGGAAAGTAACATTCATTTTGACCTAAATCAATTGGATGTGTGGGCTAAGCATAATGGTTTTTCGTTGAATCCTGCAAAATGTCAAACATTGCAGGTCTATTTTGGTCGTAAAAATCTCCATGATAATTTGTACTCTATTTCCAACATTCAATTACCATGTGTTTCAAGTGTTAAACTTTTAGGTGTCACTTTTCAGAGTAATCTTAAATGGGATACTCACGTGACTGACTTGTTGAGTAAGGTTAATCGTAAACTATTCATGTTACGTAAACTGAAGACTGCCGTATTAACAAATGAATTGATTATTGTTTACAAGGGTTACATTCGACCAGTAATGGAATATGCTGCCCCTGCCTGGCATTCATCGCTGACTCTGGGCCAATCGAACCAGCTAGAACTAGTTCCCCAAAACGCATTTGTCGTATTCTGCTTGGCACTAATTATTATAATTATGACCAAGCCCTATGTGTGTTGAATCTGGATTCCTTGTTTGAAAGGAGAAATAAACTTTGCTCTAAATTTGCTTTAAAAACTTTCAGGTCTACAAAATGTGCTGACTGGTTCCCCAAGCCAATAAGGTCACGGTATGGAGTTAAGAACCAAAAGGGTGATCTACAAACATAAAGGTTCCACAAAAAGATTTTAAAGCAGCCCTATCCCGTATCTAACTGAATTGCGAATGACATGCTTAAAGATTGGTTTCTTTTTATCTTTTATAAAATTATGTTTTTATATTGTATTTTAAAACAGCCCTATTCCGTATCTAACTTGATTGCTCTATGACAAGCCTTTTTAAATATTTTTTTAAAGTTTGTTTATTGGTGCTTGTGCTAGTTTTTGTGCCCTATTTTTTAAAAGATTTACATCGCCTGTGTTATTTTGTGCTTTAAAGTTTTTATCGACTCTGTAACTTTTTAATTACCTTTTGTGTATTGTTGCTTTTTACCTACTGTAACCACTGTGCAATGCAGCCTTCGGGCTGCAATATGGTGTGAATAGACCAATAATAATAATAATAATAATAATAATAATAATAATAATAATAATAATAATAATAGATACATTCACCTGTAACTCTCTTGTATTACTGTGCTTAAAGTCCCCTTCATTGCATCTGATGAAGTAGTTCATGCAGCTTTTAAATTTAAGTCTTTGAGTGCTACCACTTCCTTGGGCTTGTAAATATTTTACCGTCTAAAGAATTAAATTATTAATAATAAAATAGAACCCATCAGGTGAATTTAAACCTTAAAATTTATGTTAATTTTTATTATTCTCATCTTTTGTCTAAATATAGTTCAAGAGTCTTTCCATCCATAAAGCAGCAACGTGACACCAGGCATAATTTGTTAATAAAACCAGCTACCATACTCCTCACAATGTTATCAAACAGCGGTTGGTATTTTCTTGAATATTGGTAACATTTGTTTGATAACCTTGACTTCTTTACAATTCGTGCTGGCGGTCGGCATTATGTCAATTTCTGCCAAGTAGTGAGTAGACCCATAATTATTTTCTCAGCCTCAAAGAACAGCAAATTGTTTAGGATACTTCGCCTGATGGTCCATTGTCGGCTTGAAAGCCTTATACCTCCTGATGTGATATTATTCATACCCTTGGCCATAAATGATTAACGATCTGGTTGGCTGGTTGTCACGGGCACTCGGAATACAAACAGCAATTTGCAACACGCAACACGCATTATAGAAAAAAAAAATTGAAATTTGTTTATGCATTTATTTTGTAATATTACTAACCGGTTACGTCAAATAACAGGATGAGTGAAAACACTGAGAACAGACAATAATTTAAGTACAATAAATACTAAACACTGATATTTTCCCGTTTTCCATGTTTTTGTCCCTTTTTGCAATTTCTTTGTTTTTGTTTTTGTGAGTGCATTATTATTTTTTGTATGGAAACAAAATCGCACTTAAGAACATTGAACAACTTGTTAAATAAAGACAATTTTGTGTTAGATTTCAGATTTCACACTTCAGCAAATAATGTGTTACAATTCAAATTCCCCCCAGAGTTGGTGACGATGATGATATTTCGTTAAAACTGTGATCAAGGTACAGTCATCTTTGTTTGAGAGGTTGGAAGGAAATTAATTGTCTACTTTTATTGATACCATAAGAATCGATACTTAGGTATAATGTTGCATATTATGAGATTAGACACAAGATGATTAACTCCTGTTTGGTATGCAGAGAATCGATACTGCATGTTACTTAATGGGCTTGCCTTGACAAAACTTGATGATTCCTTTTTGGTAAAAGGATAATCTATATTTAGGCCTGTATTGATTCAATTGTGTGAGTCGATATTAAATTCGGTTCGATTTGGTATCAATAATATCGATATTGATTGCACATTATGTGATTTGGAAGTAAATAAATAAATTAAAAATTTGAACTCCTTCTTAATCTTAGTAGGCCTACATAATGAAAAAGGGCGATTTCTTCGATAACTAGGCCTATAGGCCTGTGTAAATTGAACTTTACTTGTTATGCTGGCATCAAACCTTTAAATATTTCAGCCTTAAAAAAAAAATTATAAAGAAATAAATAATATTAAAAGCAATGAACAAAGAAATGAATTGGATTTGAAACAAAGATACAGTTTTATTATAACGCTCTGAGGGAAATAACTATCCCCGGTGTGGATAACTGATTGCAAATAAGATTGAAATGCGCTTCTTTGACCTGCTCTCGACACTGGTGTTGGAGATTTAAGTCCCCCGGACATAAATTAATAACACTTATAGCCTTCATACTGGAAGAGGGCTTTTAAAAATGCTTTAAATATTTACAGCTCATTGTCGTTGTTCGTATTATCCATCATGTTTTAAAGGTAGGGTCTAGACTGATATTTGTCAATGAAGTGCTGATTTATAGGCTAAAGTCACAAATTAACGCTTCAGCTGGAGACAGCGTCTACTTGTTGAGAAAACAGACAAAAGTTATCTCGATATTTTCATCAAGAACGTCAAATCCATCCACGTTTAGCTTCAAAAAGACACCACGGAGATTGTAATCTCCTAAAGTTGGCTTTATGTGATCTTTGGAGATAATTTTTGTCAACAGACTTTAATTTATTGATTTCTAATCTGACGAAATAATTTCGCAGGACGCTTACTTCTATTAGGCATACCATCTTATTTTCCCCGGGGTCTTTGCTAAAGTACGACGCTGCCTTTAAGTTCTAGTGAAAACGACAATTGGTTTTACATCCCATATTATTGGAAACAGAAAGGTTCAAGCTTTTATGAGCGTTTCCTCTCCTTAATGAGGGGCTCCAAGGTCAAACCAAGCAAAGTGCGGTTTCGAAAAGGGCCTATAATTAGCAAGTCTCATGAAAATGGGCCAAGTAATGGATTATAATATTTAACACAAATTCGGCAGTAGTATTTGGTCTAAGAACAAATTATTATGCAATTAAAATAATCTTTATTAAAATATGCGAATCAAACCCCCATCCCACCCTACTGGTTTATCTATCAACCGTCCTTTGACTTCTACGTGAGGGCGCACCATTACAGTGACGTCATGTTCATGTCTGTTCATGTGCAGGCGGTATTTTCAATACCAAAATGGCAGCATGGTACATAATTGTCAAACGTGCAAGAGTGAACATGAAACTCAACAGTTCCTGGAGCTTAACACTATACACCAAGTCAATAACTGAGAGCAGGGATTGTTAACATCGAGATGGCTTCTCACAACAGAGTAAGCTCGTTCATTTATTTTTATTATTTTTTTAGTTGTGGGCCTACGCCTGTCGCTAACGTCACACCTGTAAACGGTCCCAAGTCAATGCCATTCATATCACTGTAAACGAACACTAACAGTGTATAGCACATAAAAAGTAAAACATTTGAACAGTTATGGATAAAAAAATGTACCCCAAATTTTATTTCACACCTACAAAATAGTATGATTTGGGCCCAATTTCACAGAGAGGTGCTTAATAACCAGACAATGGTGTTTATCGGTTTTCTGCAGGAAACCAGTCAAAAAAAAATGGTACAAGTGTGACATTTGGCTGGTAACCTTATTCTGGTTAGGATAACTTTGTTTTGCTTAGCTACTTTTTGTGCTTAAGCAGCTCTATGAAATTTGGCCAAGGTTACCACTACCAGGCAATTTTTGATGGTCATCGAAAAAAAAAATAATAATAATAATAATAAAAGATCTTATATAGCGCAGAATCCGCCTAAAAAGGCGCTCAAAGCGCTTCACACACCAAAAATAGCAGAAATTAAAAAGGCACAAGCAAATGACAAGAGGTTACTGTCAATAAAACCATTAAAAAAATGGTAATTAAGAATTCCAAAAGGGGTCGTAAATGGGCTAATACTAATACTAATACTAATAGCCACTCCTGTCTGTAATTGTTCATTTCTTCGACAGAAGGCTTGATGACTAGGTCCGACCATTTCAAAGGGATTATGTTCACCCTCCAAAAAGTACAAGCTAATTATAAAAAGTACTATTGAAACATTGATGCGGTTTAAGAGTGTGAATAATTTCTGGTACAGTCACCAAGTGTTAAACAGTTGTTGCCATCCTCCGAAGCTAGGAGTGTTAGCCCCAGCCAAAAACATTTGATCAAGGAACATAGTCTGGATGAAAATGAGGGGAAGCCTTATGCCTAAAGGGTTCTGCATATCGAGTCTGGTAGAAAGACTTGACAATAGGCTTATCCGTGGGGTGGGGGTGGATGGGAACGATCAATCCCAGACTTTGCCATTTGTTGAAGACAGTTATTCATGTCCATATAATAAAGAAAGCAAAAGTACTGGGGAAGAAATAATTAATATATATTCAAGCACTCCAGTTATTTTGACCCACTTATTTTGGGTAAGAAATAGAGGGATGGGGAAGTAAAAAGGGGGAAAGGGTCAAATTAAAATAATTTTACTCAAAACATAATTACCAATGCTCAGATCATGAGACGTCCTTCTCTATTAATTTGGGCCAAAAATGCTGTTTATTTTTTCCAATGTTTGCAATGAAAATGCACAGTTCAAAAATTTAAATTTTCATTATTTAATTTTAATTGCGCCAATTTCCCTTATTGTATTGTTGCAATGTTATGCAGCAATCAACAAACCAAGAATACAATGTATGGATTTGCTGACTGAGCATTATGTATTATATTCAATGACTATAGTTTTATTGTTATAAGCAATGCATCCCTAAAACAGAGCATGTCCAGTAAAGTCGTACTGTTTAGTTCTATTGTTTTTATGACATCATAACAGATGATCCAACTTTGCAATGTTTTCTTTCTTGCCCCCATCCCATTATAAAGCAGACTGTATCTCTTGATTCCCTTTATTGTCAACTACATTCTATGGTTTTGTACAAGTAGTTCTCTGTTGAAGTATAAAGATAAGAATCACATACAAACGTGACTACAAAATACAACACATGTACAAACAAACATCATATTGAAATGGTATTGCTTGTTTATCTCAAATAAAGTTAGGCCCACATCAGGTGATTTACATGCTGGGATAACTTTATAGGTCTCTATGAAAGATTCACTTCTAGAAATCCTACTATCTGAAACGCCACTGGTTTGAATGATGCTGAATGATTCTGGGCCCAATTTGATGGCAATGCTGAAGTACTGTAACCTGTAAGCCAAAAATGTCACTTACAGTTAGCGAGAAATTTTGCAACCACAGATTTATAAGGAATACATTGTAAGTGCTCACTTCAAATTACTAATAAACACAGCCAGCAAAGATATTTGGCAGTAATCCTGTAAGCACAGATAATGGTATCCATACACACAAAATACCTTGATAAAGCAAAGCCATTAAGTTGGGCCCAAATGAGAATTCCTAGCCCAAATAATGTCTAGTACTCGCTAATGTTCTACATCTCAGTTTCAGGGATCATACAGTTGCTTAACAGCCAATTTTTGTGCTTAATTTGTGATCTCCATTTTACAGTCGTTGTTAACTGTAAGCACAGAAAAAGGCATGCTAAGCCCGTGACTGACATACATGTAACAATTATGCAAATCTTTGGTAAATGTGCCAGCTGAAACTGGCTCTGCTGACTGTATGAGAAACATCTACACTTTATAGTAGAGGAAAATTCTTGCTTAGTGAGAGTTTTTCACAGGTTAGCAGGAAATGATGCTATGGGTACCTCACATAGAAGCATTCTTTGCTTACACATGTAGCACTGTAATATGACGCTAACCCTGTAAGCGGAAAATGGTGACTGCCAGCGCTGAGGTCAACAATGGAAATGTCCATGTATGTACCCACCCTGCACAACCCTCAACCAATGAGGGAACTACTCCAGCTTGTGACATCATGAGCATGAGCAGTGGCGTAACCAGACATTTTCGGGGGAGGGGGGCAAAGACATAATTTTTTATTTATGTTATTTTTTATTGGGGGGGCTATTGTCATGAACCATTAAGTTGTGCATTTTTCAATCTCAAGAGGGCAAGAGGGGGGCTCCCTCCACCTCGCCCTCGCCCCCTCCCCCCACTCTGGTTATGCCACTGATCATTAAACAAGGGGTCTACAAATGTATTGCAAAGAATCAAAAGCACACATAAGTTACAAACCTACTTCAATTATCGTATAAGACAATTTGACAACACTTTTTTTTTTTTTTATACACAATGTAGTGGCAAGATATTACAAAAACTGCAAAAAGTCATTTTTGTACTAAAGAGTAGGAATGAAATGTCTTTGGAATATTTTACTTATTGTACACTCTTATTTAAGAATAGCAAAACAGGGTTCTTCTTTTCACTGGATAGTAATATGTAAACTAGCATAGAAAAGATTGCTTGAGGGGCTTGTTTAAAATGATGGAACAAATTACGAGATCACTAATCGGTGAAAGAGAAGGTATAACATTTGTTTTTTCAATTAAATTCAATATACTTATAAAATACCCTAACCCTCTGGGCAGGGCACGGCAGGCCCGAGGCCAGTGGTTTTAGCATCAGGCCAGTAAACTCATGACCGGACAAGTTCAGTGGTCTTGTGTTTTTCAATTCAATAAAAATACCTTGCTGTGTTATATCTTGAACAGAAACAATTTGTCCAAATGTTGGCTTTAATACTTGTTAATTCTATTGAGTAATGAAAACTACTTAATACCCATACAGACAAATGAGATAAATTTTTTCTTATGTATGTCATCAAGCTTGTTCAAGTACAATTAGTCAAATGAAGTTAACTGGTTATGCCACTGATCATTAAACAAAGGGTCTACAAATGTATTGCAAAGAATCAATTACTCAACGGGTGTCGGGAAGTTTTGTCGCATTTTGATTCTGGTCTTGTAAAAGAAATTCTGGTCCAGTAAACATTTTGAGATTTAAGTCATGTGGCCTTGGGGATTTTTCCCTCTTACAAAACCCAAAACAACTAAACTCAAAACACCCAAACTGTTGGACTCTGATTATGTTGGCATGCCTGATTCTATGTTAAACAAATATAAGTTTAATATATATTTGGTTTGCGGTAACACCATGTGTATATCTACATGTTAGGTAGATTTTGTTCTTTGAGAACTTGTCTTGCTATTTATTCTACTGCCGCAGAGTAGATAATCAGTTTACTAGTGCAGTCCTAAGTTCAACAGAATCAAACAAAGCATGCTGATGGAGTTTGATAGGTCAATGGTAGACTTTGGAATGCTAGGTGGTAGCATTACCCACGTTTGTATCTGAGCATGTACAGTGGTAGGTCTGCTGCCCCCAGTGTCCCTAAAAGTCTCCAAATTGACGAAGCTGGTGGTAAGCATAATGAAGGTCAACTATAACCATAAATCAGGCCTAGAATTACACGGAGGCTAAGTTGCCCTGGTCTTGGCCTTGGTGCCCCTTCAAAAGTTTCACATTTTCCAAAGATATATCCCTTTGCAAATTAAAAATGACTTTGCATGCTCAAAATCCAGGTGTAATAAACCATTGTTGTATCCTCCCTTTTCTGCATTTAGAAAATGTAATAAAATTATTCCTGGTGGCCTTGGTCCCTTCTCGCTAAATGAGACGAGATTCTTGATCAGGATTTAGAGAAGCAGCCATTCTGTGAGATAAATTCTTCTAAAACATGCAAGACGCTCTGAGTATCTTGAGATGTGAGCGTGTTCTCATCCTTCCAGATATGTCTAAGAAGAACGGCCCCGTTACCACAATCCCTCAAGAATGCAAACGCTCTGTGAACAAATTGAAACATGGTTGTGAGTCAAGCCTTGTTAAGGCTTATTAATCAATCATTCATATTAACAAGAGTTAAAAACAATGAGTGCTTTTTGGATGTACAAGCCTAGAATCAAGCTCCTGGAGTACATGTATTGATAAATTCTGAGAGCTACACTACTGCATTGGTTACAGTCTGTGACATAGATAAATGTCTTTAAAACAAATTTTCTAAAAATGTACGGCTTTGATTTTATTTACATGTGATAAACCTTAGTTGTTATTATTCTTTGGGGGTTAAACAAGGAAAAATTGACCAGAGAGGGATTTGAACCTGCGACCTCTGGATTGACGTGCTGGCGCTCTACCAACTGAGCTATCACGCATCAATGTTGGCGGTCTCCCTATTTTGTCAATAACTTTGTTCAGGGGTGCCAGTCAGAAGCCTATAAACCTGTAACCACCTTATAGCCCAGAATCACACCCAGTTTTACAATACAACATGATTTGTATAATAAGCTTAATACTGAAACACCAACTTCGTTACGGATTGATCGGAACAGCTTTGTCACCACGGCACAACCAAACACATGGGCAGCAACACTGGGGCAGCATGCTTCCGAGCAACAGTAATTTAGTTTACTTTTGTTACCCCTGACCCGCATGATTTGTCCTTGTTTTTATCCCTTCTGGTTGTCCTTCCCATTTGGTTTTGTTCCCCTCCTGCATGCTCTGCCCTCAGTCGGCCTCATATATTTTTTATATTTTTCTAATTTTGTATTTATTTTCCTTATTACTTGCTTTTTTTATAACTGTTTTTCCGTTTATGTTCTTTCTTGTGCTATTGTAACTTTGGTTTGTTGTTTGTTTTGGTCGAATAAATAATAATAATAAATAATAACATAAAAATGCTAATCCAGTTACTGCAGCTCAAAGATGTTTCTGGTCAGTGGGATTTTTTTACAAGACTTGATAATGTCAGGTGACATACCTGTCAGGTGACATTACAAAGATAAAAATCTTAGGCCTAACAATCATAAACATGGAAGTTTACAGTTGTAACTCTTAAAACTCACTTCTTGGTGAGTGTGGCGTGTCGTGGCCAAGCGGTCTAGTTCACCGGACCCAAGCTCTGGTTTTGTCAGCAGCAGCAGATTGTGGGTTCGATACTCAGTCATGACACTTGTGCCCTTGAGCAAGGCACTTAACCATAATTGCTTAGTAAAAGTTTGGGCAGGTAGTGCAATCTGCTCTACCAGCCAGGCTCCTAGTGAATGATACCCTTACGGACATTAAGTGTGGCCCTCACCTTGAAGTGGCCATGAGTGGTTACCGGCGCTTTTTAAGTTTCCATTATTATTATATTATCTGGCTTTGTGATGTTAGGAGATGTCTCATAATTTTGTTTTTTTTAATTAGCTATTACTTCCTATGTAGAGCTTCAGTTTTGGGACTTTGCCCTGACTAGCTACCTTTACATTGTTAAGCCCCTATCAATAGCCAGATTTAAGTGTTGGTGAAAGGGGAGGGGGTAGTATTATTCGGCTATTAATCTTTTGTTTTACTAACGTACCGATACAGGGCATAGTGGTCAGATTCTGCCTGCCTGACAAGCCTCTTTAAAGTGTTCAAATCTTGAATGGTGCGTAGTTTACAATCCTCAATGATTTGTCTGAGAATGGCTGGATTACCACCACTGCTGGTCAGTAAAAGTCTCGTCCACTCCTCACAGAAAGGACTGCTCTCTGTTAACAAAGAAAATCACAATAATGGTCAAAAATGCGGTCATATAAGTAATTTTGTTGTTGATTGAATCAGACCCAGGCAAGATCCCTGGATTTTTGGCAGATAGTTGAGGTTTATAGGCTTCTGACCTGGCCCCACAGAGCAGCAGATGATTGTCATACATGGAAGTGGAGCACCCACCAACATAAGGACTGGTTAGCTCAGAAGGTAGAGCACTCGTACTGTGTTCTTGAGGTTGCAGGTTTGAGTCCAGAATTAGCCAAATTTCTTTGCTCGCAACCCTCTAATATACTAAATATTGTACACCGCACACACAAATCTTTGTCATTTGATTGGTGGAACATGTTTACTTCCGCAACGCTACAAAATTCAGTATTGGAAACTAACATTGGCTATTCGGGTGAGATTCAAACCCATGAACGCTGTATTGTAGAGCAGATCTCTTAACCAGTCATCCATCTATTGAAAAGAGTCCAGTACAAACTTGTAATGAGCCCTAGCAGCAGGTACCGCAGTGGGTTCGAATCCCACCAGAGTAGCCTTTGGAATTTTTTAAGCGTCCAGTATACAGTGCTTATCACACAATACAGGGATATGAGTCATTCCTAACAAAAAGTATAAAACTACGATCTAAAAATTAGGAGGTATATTGAAACCTTTTGGTAACCCCCTGGAGTCAAAGATTTCAAGGATCTTCTGGGAACAGTATCCTCAGCACTCAGAGAAGTAGATCAAAGAGCAGAATTTATTTATATCAGAAGAAAATAACAGCTTTTTTTGTCACAAAGCAGACACAAAAAAGTCTGAAATCAGATAAAAGTCTGAAATTTCTTTGTTATTATTATTTATTCGACCTCAACAATACAAGAACAAAAAACACAATACAAGGCAATAAAAGGAACAAAAAACCAAAACAGAAATGACATAGCGAAAAAAAAATTCTCATCCCTGACATCGGTGTGAGGGTAACCAAACTATTTCAATTTAATTTTGAGACAAAGACAGAAAGGGAAAGGGCTGTTTCTTTTGTAAAAATCTTAAAGCACGAAAGAATTACCAGCATTATGAAAATGTTGTGTAGAGTCATCAAACACCAGCTGTACCGGCTGAGATGAGCCGTTTGTTGATTTATCCTCAGCTTGATGGAGAGACACATTAGACTCTAAGTCTATAAGAGTTGGTTCAGACGATGTCGTCCCTTGAGAATTAGTGTCACTATCACTCATGTGTTGAAGTAGGTCTGATAAGCTGCAAACTTGTACAAATCTATAACAATGATAAAAATATAATGATTGCTATAATGCCCCAAATCCACCTTAATTTGAAGCTCAAGGTGCAGAGTGGAAATGAAATATTATATCAACAAAACAACAATAAATGTATGTTGACAAAAACAGAAATATGAAGGAATGTAAGCAAATAGAAATGTTTTCACTTCAGAAATCCACTTAAAATGAAGGCATTTTACTTAAGATCTCTTTCCAGATGCTGGTTTTGGGGGCATACTGAGACCATACAGAGTCCAATATCAGTCTACATGCTGCTATAGCGTTTGACCTTAGCGCCCCTCTGTAAATAAGCATTAAATTGACAAAAATCAATCTATGACCCTACCCTTAACACAATTGAATATACAAACTTATCACTGCATTGTTTACACTCACTTTGAATATACAAACTTATCACTGCATTGTTTACACTCACAATTGAATATACAAACTTATCACTGCATTGTTTACACTCACTTTGAATATACAAACTTATCACTGCATTGTTTACACTCACTTTGAATATACAAACTTATCACTGCATTGTTTACACTCACTTTGAATATACAAACTTATCACTGCATTGTTTACACTCACTTTGAATATACAAACTTATCACTGCAATGTTTACACTCACTTTGAATATACAAACTTATCACTGCATTGTTTACACTCACTTTGAATATACAAACTTATCACTGCATTGTTTACACTCACTTTGAATATACAAACTTATCACTGCATTGTTTACACTCACTTTGAATATACAAACTTATCACTGCATTGTTTACACTCACTTTGAATATACAAACTTATCACTGCATTGTTTACACTCACTTTGAATATACAAACTTATCACTGCATTGTTTACACTCACAATTGAATATACAAACTTATCACTGCATTGTTTACACTCACTTTGAATATACAAACTTATCACTGCATTGTTTACACTCACTTTGAATATACAAACTTATCACTGCATTGTTTACACTCACTTTGAATATACAAACTTATCACTGCATTGTTTACACTCACTTTGAATATACAAACTTATCACTGCAATGTTTACACTCACTTTGAATATACAAACTTATCACTGCATTGTTTACACTCACTTTGAATATACAAACTTATCACTGCATTGTTTACACTCACTTTGAATATACAAACTTATCACTGCATTGTTTACACTCACTTTGAATATACAAACTTATCACTGCATTGTTTACACTCACTTTGAATATACAAACTTATCACTGCATTGTTTACACTCACTTTGAATATACAAACTTATCACTGCATTGTTTACACTCACTTTGAATATACAAACTTATCACTGCATTGTTTACACTCACTTTGAATATACAAACTTATCACTGCATTGTTTACACTCACTTTGAATATACAAACTTATCACTGCATTGTTTACACTCACTTTGAATATACAAACTTATCACTGCATTGTTTACACTCACTTTGAATATACAAACTTATCACTGCATTGTTTACACTCACTTTGAATATACAAACTTATCACTGCATTGTTTACACTCACTTTGAATATACAAACTTATCACTGCATTGTTTACACTCGCTTTGAATATACAAACTTATCACTGCATTGTTTACACTCACTTTGAATATACAAACTTATCACTGCATTGTTTACACTCACTTTGAATATACAAACTTATCACTGCATTGTTTACACTCACTTTGAATATACAAACTTATCACTGCATTGTTTACACTCACTTTGAATATACAAACTTATCACTGCATTGTTTACACTCACTTTGAATATACAAACTTATCACTGCATTGTTTACACTCACTTTGAATATACAAACTTATCACTGCATTGTTTACACTCACTTTGAATATACAAACTTATCACTGCATTGTTTACACTCACTTTGAATATACAAACTTATCACTGCATTGTTTACACTCACTTTGAATATACAAACTTATCACTGCATTGTTTACACTCACTTTGAATATACAAACTTATCACTGCATTGTTTACACTCACTTTGAATATACAAACTTATCACTGCATTGTTTACACTCACTTTGAATATACAAACTTATCACTGCAATGTTTACACTCACTTTGAATATACAAACTTATCACTGCATTGTTTACACTCACTTTGAATATACAAACTTATCACTGCATTGTTTACACTCACTTTGAATATACAAACTTATCACTGCATTGTTTACACTCACTTTGAATATACAAACTTATCACTGCATTGTTTACACTCACTTTGAATATACAAACTTATCACTGCATTGTTTACACTCACTTTGAATATACAAACTTATCACTGCATTGTTTACACTCACTTTGAATATACAAACTTATCACTGCATTGTTTACACTCACTTTGAATATACAAACTTATCACTGCATTGTTTACACTCACTTTGAATATACAAACTTATCACTGCATTGTTTACACTCACTTTGAATATACAAACTTATCACTGCATTGTTTACACTCACTTTGAATATACAAACTTATCACTGCATTGTTTACACTCACTTTGAATATACAAACTTATCACTGCATTGTTTACACTCACTTTGAATATACAAACTTATCACTGCATTGTTTACACTCACTTTGAATATACAAACTTATCACTGCATTGTTTACACTCACTTTGAATATACAAACTTATCACTGCATTGTTTACACTCACTTTGAATATACAAACTTATCACTGCATTGTTTACACTCACTTTGAATATACAAACTTATCACTGCATTGTTTACACTCACTTTGAATATACAAACTTATCACTGCATTGTTTACACTCACTTTGAATATACAAACTTATCACTGCATTGTTTACACTCACTTTGAATATACAAACTTATCACTGCATTGTTTACACTCACTTTGAATATACAAACTTATCACTGCATTGTTTACACTCACTTTGAATATACAAACTTATCACTGCATTGTTTACACTCACTTTGAATATACAAACTTATCACTGCATTGTTTACACTCACTTTGAATATACAAACTTATCACTGCATTGTTTACACTCACTTTGAATATACAAACTTATCACTGCATTGTTTACACTCACTTTGAATATACAAACTTATCACTGCATTGTTTACACTCACTTTGAATATACAAACTTATCACTGCATTGTTTACACTCACTTTGAATATACAAACTTATCACTGCATTGTTTACACTCACTTTGAATATACAAACTTATCACTGCATTGTTTACACTCACTTTGAATATACAAACTTATCACTGCATTGTTTACACTCACTTTGAATATACAAACTTATCACTGCATTGTTTACACTCACTTTGAATATACAAACTTATCACTGCATTGTTTACACTCACTTTGAATATACAAACTTATCACTGCATTGTTTACACTCACTTTGAATATACAAACTTATCACTGCATTGTTTACACTCACTTTGAATATACAAACTTATCACTGCATTGTTTACACTCACTTTGAATATACAAACTTATCACTGCATTGTTTACACTCACTTTGAATATACAAACTTATCACTGCATTGTTTACACTCACTTTGAATATACAAACTTATCACTGCATTGTTTACACTCACTTTGAATATACAAACTTATCACTGCATTGTTTACACTCACTTTGAATATACAAACTTATCACTGCAATGTTTACACTCACTTTGAATATACAAACTTATCACTGCATTGTTTACACTCACTTTGAATATACAAACTTATCACTGCATTGTTTACACTCACTTTGAATATACAAACTTATCACTGCATTGTTTACACTCACTTTGAATATACAAACTTATCACTGCATTGTTTACACTCACTTTGAATATACAAACTTATCACTGCATTGTTTACACTCACTTTGAATATACAAACTTATCACTGCATTGTTTACACTCACTTTGAATATACAAACTTATCACTGCATTGTTTACACTCACTTTGAATATACAAACTTATCACTGCATTGTTTACACTCACTTTGAATATACAAACTTATCACTGCATTGTTTACACTCACTTTGAATATACAAACTTATCACTGCAATGTTTACACTCACTTTGAATATACAAACTTATCACTGCATTGTTTACACTCACTTTGAATATACAAACTTATCACTGCATTGTTTACACTCACTTTGAATATACAAACTTATCACTGCATTGTTTACACTCACTTTGAATATACAAACTTATCACTGCATTGTTTACACTCACTTTGAATATACAAACTTATCACTGCATTGTTTACACTCACTTTGAATATACAAACTTATCACTGCATTGTTTACACTCACTTTGAATATACAAACTTATCACTGCATTGTTTACACTCACTTTGAATATACAAACTTATCACTGCATTGTTTACACTCACTTTGAATATACAAACTTATCACTGCATTGTTTACACTCACTTTGAATATACAAACTTATCACTGCATTGTTTACACTCACTTTGAATATACAAACTTATCACTGCATTGTTTACACTCACTTTGAATATACAAACTTATCACTGCATTGTTTACACTCACTTTGAATATACAAACTTATCACTGCATTGTTTACACTCACTTTGAATATACAAACTTATCACTGCATTGTTTACACTCACTTTGAATATACAAACTTATCACTGCATTGTTTACACTCACAATTGAATATACAAACTTATCACTGCATTGTTTACACTCACTTTGAATATACAAACTTATCACTGCATTGTTTACACTCACTTTGAATATACAAACTTATCACTGCATTGTTTACACTCACTTTGAATATACAAACTTATCACTGCATTGTTTACACTCACTTTGAATATACAAACTTATCACTGCATTGTTTACACTCACTTTGAATATACAAACTTATCACTGCATTGTTTACACTCACTTTGAATATACAAACTTATCACTGCATTGTTTACACTCACTTTGAATATACAAACTTATCACTGCATTGTTTACACTCACTTTGAATATACAAACTTATCACTGCATTGTTTACACTCACAATTGAATATACAAACTTATCACTGCATTGTTTACACTCACTTTGAATATACAAACTTATCACTGCATTGTTTACACTCACTTTGAATATACAAACTTATCACTGCATTGTTTACACTCACTTTGAATATACAAACTTATCACTGCATTGTTTACACTCACTTTGAAACATCAGATCTTAACTCCTCATCCCCTCCTACGTAGTTCAGTTTCTCATCAAGTAATGCCTGACAATAAACAACCATTGAATATACAAACTTATCACTGCATTGTTTACACTCACTTTGAAACATCAGATCTTAACTCCTCATCCCCTCCTACGTACTTCAGTTTCTCATCAAGTAATGCCTGACAATAAACAACCATTGAATATACAAACTTATCACTGCATTGTTTACACTCACTTTGAAACGTCATATCTTAACTCCTCATCCCCTCCTACGTAGTTCAGTTTCTCATCAAGTAATGCCTGACAATAAACAACCATTGAATATACAAACTTATCACTGCATTGTTTACACTCACTTTGAAACGTCATATCTTAACTCCTCATCCCCTCCTACGTAGTTCAGTTTCTCATCAAGTAATGCCTGACAATAAACAACCATTGAATATACAAACTTATCACTGCATTGTTTACACTCACTTTGAAACATCAGATCTTAACTCCTCATCCCCTCCTACGTAGTTCAGTTTCTCATCAAGTAATGCCTGACAATAAACAACCATGAAAGAATGACATTAAAATCCATATTGGTATAATCCATCAAAATACTTTGGTTTGTTTCCATAAAGTTTTACAATTCTTACATAAGATCCACATTGTCTGCCAAACTAGATTATGGCAATGGTCTTCTGTTTGGACTTCCTGATACATGACTATCTCTTCTCCAGCATGATAAAAAAAAGCATCGCAAGAACCATCACCCACACCAAGAAAACAATAACGTTATGGCTAGATAGCACACTTGGTAGAGGGCCGGCACATTAACCTGGAGATCTCAGGTTCAAATCTCATTCTGGTCAACTTTTGAATGTGTCGACCCAAAATTGTTTTATTATTTGTTTACATTATCCTTATATGAGATTTGAGGCATTGCATGGTGCGGTATCAATGTATATTTGGCTTGCGGTAACACCATGTGTGTATATCTACTTGCTAGGTAGATTTTGTTCTTTGAGAAGTTGTCTTGCTATTTATTCTACTGCCGCCGAGTAGATTATTCGGAATTCGGGAGACTTTAGGAGACTTCTTAGTTCTGAAAAGAACTGTCTGGCTTATTAACTACTACCTTGGCAGAAGGGAGGAAATCGGCCGGGAAAACTACTTTTGCTTAGTGGATCGAGGGGACTTCTTGTTGTTAACTTTACAATATCCTTGTTTTATTTCTTACTGTGTGTATCAGCAGCGAGAGATCATCTTGGAATCTGTCTGTACATCGGCACACATACTCAGCTGCCTGTTGATACCACTGCTCAAGGTAACGTTGAATTTTAATCAACTCCTTAGCCTTTTTGAAAAGAAAATTAAGAGAGTTGTAAGAAATAAGAACTCCATAGGAGTCTCAATGAGCATTGTTATTCACAACTGAATGGGGAAGGGGGGGGGGGGGGGGTTGCCGTACTGTTTGGATTCTTAGATAGCTTCTCTGATTTTTCAGTCATAGCCAGTCTGCAGAGAGTGCACTATGAGTGGGTTTAGTGATTAGTTAGTGGCTTGACGTGGCTTTTTACCACCTATCAGTGTAAATATGCATTGATGTTATCCCTCTGCTATCTGAGAAGTAAACCGATGATGACAAAAGAAACGCATAGACTTGTAGGTGAATAGGATTGACAGCCTTTTGATCTCTGTATGAGAACACCCTACTTTAATGCTGTCATGTACATAAGGTCTTTACACATTACGCGCAGATAATGGGCAAATGTGCAGTCACCTTTTCACTTCTACATGACGCAAGAGGCCAATACAGATTAAATTAAATCAAATTGGCCTGAAACTGGTTTTTGACGGTTCAAATAAATGACAATTTCTCCACAAGTGTTATCATGCACATGATCATGAGCGTTGTGTGCAATGCTCTATACATGTACTAGAGAACATTTGTTCATTCCTAGCTGACTTAGGGCGAGACAGCCTCTATTCCATGGACTTAATATATTTTTGTGATTTAGCTAAAGTGGCAATATCTATCTACTACCAGCCTGTCCCGGATGAGTGGCTTACACTGTTCTGAATATTTAGAGTCATTGTAAACTTGCCTCGGAATCCAAGACTGCAAGGAGACCTTCGCTGTAGGCATCAAGCTCAGGACGAAATGTGTTTAGAGAGTCAAGAAAGATGAAACATTTAATACATGTATTGGTAACAAATTATTGGTAAAAATGCAGCCCGACCAGACTCTTCTGTTAGAATAATACACCTAGGGTGTTGTGGTTAAGAGGTCTAGTGCACCAGACTCAAGTTCTAATGTTAGCAGAGTTTGGGTTTGGGTACTGGTCGTGATACTCTCGTCCCAGAGCAAGACACTTTTAAAAACCATAATTTCTTCATCCATTAGATGATATGTAAAGCCATAGCCATATGTTGTGTGATGCACATAAAAAAACTCAGTACCAGTACACTAGTCGTTAAGAGAAGGGGTTTGCCTCAGTGTTTCTGGCATGGTTAACTGAAGATTGTGCTACATCGCTTTGTAAAACTCTGCCAAGGTGTAGCTATATAAATAAATATAATTCAATCATCGTTCTGCATGCTTGTTGTGAAAATAAGGAGGGCTTTGATACGCTCGTCGAATACGATACCTATAAGAACTGGGTATTATTTTATTGATATTTTTAGTACTATTATTAGCCTGGGGTCCCAATTCCATAGTCTTTGAGACTGATGGACACCTACATGTAAATCTCTGTGTCAGTGCGAAAATATTGTATCTCTGATACAATATTTATGCAGTTTTAAACGTTATGTGTAAACAGTGTTTTGAGGATCGGCGTTTTTGTGGTGTGAAAAGATACATGCCTGATAAACCACAAAAGCAATGGAGGCAATTGCCAAAGTGCCTCTAACAACTTTCCAGGAGAAATTCACAATACAAAGTAAAAAAAGCCTTGTCCTTACATCAGATCTGGTGATGCTACATGAATTAGGGTTAGGCAAATCCATTGTTTATTCTAGCAAGGATATAGCTCCAACGCAGCACTTGTGTCCATCAGTAAACAGATAACGTACTCGATAGATGTGTAGAAGGTGTTAGTTTGCTCATCTTGGTCCAATTCAGAATCGTCTGGAATCATCTGTTGCCTCAGAAGATAGTAGTAACATGACAAGGATTCATTGCTGAGGAAGAATAATATCAGTAGAAATGATAACAGAGCACTTATGTAGTGCAGAGGAAACAGAATCAAAGTGACAGTAGGGCCTAATGAGTGTTTCTTAAGCCTGGTGAATTGTAAAAGCGATGCAAATTTTACACATGCTTTTGCGGCTGTAACTTTGCAGCAAAATTTCAATACGGACGTAAAAAACACTCGCTTCTCAGGCAGTTTTGCCTGGCTACAACTAATCAAATGACAGTATCATCTGCCACCTGTGGACACACTTTGTGTATTACGAATGGACCTCTATGCAGGGTATGGAACTCACAGACGTGCTTAAAAAAGAGAGCATTGTGGCCAGACAGGCAGTAAAATATTTTAATAACCACCATGACAGATTTTGCAAGTTATGATTGCAAAAAATATAAAGGTACTTTTCACAACAATAAGATTCACACATCCCCAATGATTTATTGATGTTCTTATCAATTGGCATTAAACTGACACTGGTACTTTCAGAACTACTTGTTGAGTATACATGTCCTCAATCCTCAAACAGCTTATGAGATTTTGGGTTGTCAAAAAATACACAATAATGTCATCAAGATTTACATGATACATGTAAACCATGAGTGCAACCTTCTACCTTATGTCTACAGTGTTGACGTTTCCACTGCCACCATACACAGTCCCTCGAGATAACCTCTTGAATATAAACTCTCTCAGTTCAGTTTCTTGTTCAGCAACGAGGTCGGTTGCAATAACAGAGAGACTGTATGCAGAAACAAGAAATCAACAAATACTTATAATGTAATTATTATCACCAAAACAATATATCCGGTTCTCTATTTAAAAAATATCATACCTGGCTGTACATTCAGACGTATAATGATTATTTCCACTTGACCGCTCTTGTTGCACCTGTATACATGTATGTGTGTTGTGTTGTCATTTAGCCTTTGAGAAAGACTCTGCTAGGGTCGAAACATCAGGCCACTAACTAATTTTTTGCATTTATACCACAGGTCCTTTTGGTTGGTAAGCAGTTAGCAACAGCTAATTCTATTTTCTCAAGATAATTTTAATAGATAAATAAATGAGTCATGTTGATTAGCACCGGCAATCTTCAATAATTTTAACCTCTCTTGCTTCACTCCTTTCGTCTCACTTACCTAAAATCTCTGTTTGATGTTGCTTCCCTCTGAAGGAAATTAGCGACTGTTGAATCATTCTTGTCAGTTTCTTGGTTGACTTCCTGAAGACTGGGTCTGTAGAAAAGAGATCCTTTAAGATGATTGATACTAACATCTTGATTTAAAAAAATAATAATAATAATTATATTTACTATTAAGCTGAAATAATCGCACTTGTTCAGAACAAGTGCATGTTGCTGTTGATACACTGTGAGCCTGAGTAAAGCTTCCTGCAAATGCGAATGTGATACGAATTTTGACGTCACAAATTAGCAAAATTCGCAAAACATTTGCAGTGAAAACAGAGCTGTGATGTCAAATTTGCTTCGCCTGAAGCATTCGCAGTAAGTTTGACCCGGGTTTAACTTGGATCAAATCGCTTTTCAAAAAAAGTGACCCAGAGAATCCAAGCTATTTATCACAAAATATTAGTATTTAGACAGGATAATTATGATCAGATGAGTTTATGAATAATAATGACCAACCCTCATGACCTCGATGAGCTGCTGAGAAGAAAAGTAAAAAGTTAAATTCTAAAATAAATAAATATCTTTATTTAGTTTTTTATGATCTGATCGTAAGAGTAAGACAATTTTATAACCAGCTTTCCTAGACCCAGTAACTGGGGTGCTGAACTCGTTTTTTCTCAACATTTTGACATCTGCGGTCGTGCTAGTACGAGAAAAAAAACCAAGTACAGCGTCCCAGTTACTTAATACTTGAAGTTGGTCTACACCTTTAGCTTTCCCAATATTAAAAAGGAAGGAGGGTACAATCGTGGAAACTGCCTTCATCTTGTCAGCAGTATGTCATGAAATTTTGTAATTTCATGTTTTACATCACAACACATAATATAAGATCTGTATACAAATAAAATGCCGAGTTGTCTCCGGATTTGAACCTCTCTACGGGGCTACGGGCTGTACAACACACGTACAATGCGAGTCCCCCCGGCCATCACGTTACGTCAAAACGAAGGTCGAGTTGTCACAAGGTAAAAGGATGTAATAATTTTTAATTCTGCAAGCAAGTTTGGGCGAATATTCCCAAACAATACTGATAGATCACCTACCTATTAGCGTGGTATGTATATAAAGCGAAATAATGTCTTGGTTTTGTGTCTCCAGATGACAAATCTGGCGTCAGATTTGTTGACCCGTTTTCACCATACATGTCGGCCGCCATTTTGTTTGTTTTGAGAGGTCGAGGTACGTACGTGTGTGTGTAGAGAGAGAGAGACACGAGACACGCACGGTACCGCCCCTTGTAAATACGTCACCTAATTAATCAAACATTGGACCAATGAAGTTGTGCAAATTCCGTCGCTTGGTGATAAAGGCGCCATTTTTAAAGGGACAAATTTGTGTCAATTTCCCAGCGGGGCCAGAGTCAGAGAGGTAAATTAAAGAACAAGAATATCAAAAAATAATTGAACTATGGCGTGGTCTGGGACTGTTGGAAGCGTCTCAAGTGACTTCGGGACACAGAAAAGGTGGCCAGATGGAACTCGTGTTCAAAATTATCCAAACCCACCCAATATCTCGGGTGTTGTTAACGCTGCGGCTGTTGGCACTAGGGATGACGGCGGTGAGATAAGGCTGAAGAACATTACACCGAATGCAGCTAATGCAGTAAGTTTTTTGTGCACTAAATCCATGCCATACCTACCCACAAAATGATGGCAATAATATTTGATAAGTGATACTGATAGTGATACTGATAGGCTTATTTAAGCTGTAGTAGTGACTAGGACTAGGAGATTTACTGTTTTAATACCATATGTTGACTTTTTGAGTGTTTGTTTTTGGGGTTTTTTGTCATGCAAGTCATGTAAAATGTTATTGTTAGTTAACTTATTTTTATCTTGATTTGTATTGTACAAAATAAACACTCACACAAAGTCAACTTCTGCAATAAACTCAAGAACAACTGTTATTGGGTTGGGGAGAAAAATCACAAATTTTAAAAAGGAATTAGGGGCCTATCTTATTTTTAAACAATAACATTAAAATTTAAAAGGCTTGTCAAAGTAAAAGTCCATAAATTTTTAAAACATAAGTCATAACTTGGTTAAAATCATAATAACAAACATCTCCAAATGTTAAATATTTATATTATTATGTGTATATGTGTTGGGTGATAGCAAGTCTGCGTATTCGACCTGTTGACATCAAGGTCACAAACTTTAGGAAAATGTGATTTGACAGAATCATATTTGTTCCAATGTACAAAACCAATGCAATGGGAACATTGCTGAAACAACTGAATTAAAAGTATGGGAGAACAAAGAGAAGTCCTTCATTTACCGGATCGACAAGCTTGATACGCATACTGTGAGTTTGTTTTAAAACAGAATTTAACTGGCAAACATAAAAACACCTTCATGATTGAATTATGGAATTAAAGTCTGGGATATCGAACAAGTGCTTTTCTTTATTTTCACTAAACAAGCTTTAACAAACATCAGCCTTTGTTTTTGTTTTTTTCCAGGTCATTGTTGGACTTGTGATTTCAAAACAGCAGCCAAAAGCAATTCCAAGTAAATCAGGTAAGCATGTTATTGAGAGAAAGGTAGTTACAATAGCCTTAGCTCTAAGTCACAATCAGGTGGATACAAATATTTGCAACTAAGATATAGGATTACTTACTGTATGTGTACTTGCTTTTAAAAAAATTCTGTGAGCAGTTAAGTTCTCAACCTCCGGTAAGGGTGGAATAACACGTAAACTAGTTGAAGAAAATAAACTGTTTATAAAACATACTTTTTTTTCCTGTGAAGATCCAAACAATGACCGAGGTTTGATCAGCTTTACAATAAGAGATTCTCCCATGGATTTTATCAATGGAACATGCTGGGGCTCCGAGACCTACATCTTTGACTTGGCTTCAACATTCAAAATTGGAGATATTGGTAAGTATCAGAGACATTCAAGTTAAAACAGACTGAATTTACTTTTTATAACATGGCTTCACATTTTACACATAAAGGACACCAAAACTAAGGAAAGAAAAAGATTGCCAGACTAAAAGTGAGTTGTTGCTTGATGCTGTTCAGCATTCTCCCTTTTAAAACAGTGGTCCACTTGCCAAATGCTAGTTAAAATACCTGTCAGAGGACCAGCCAAGTTCTCTCCAAGATGTCCAGCTCGCAAGTTTCATATTGATTTAAGTTATTTCTATTTATCAAGTAATCGACCACAATTTAATGCGAAATATGGACTGGTAAAAAAGATGGGGGACTAGTAAAACATGCTTACTATAGCCTGGATTGCATGGCTGTCTGTTTTTCCACACACACAGAATCCGTCCATGCACTGTCCTATATTCGTGGATTTGGTGCGTGATATTGTTCGATGGACTCCAAGAGTGGACTGGCGGGCAACTACCAGACAAATTTCACACTCAGAACACAGACAATTGGGCAAAGAGATTCGCTCGGTCCCAGGGCATAAACCAAAGGATAAGACAGATTGGGCCGATCGTGAAGCAAAGTGATGACACAAACAGTCTTGCAATTAAGGCTATAAGCTAACTGGTCCTGCTAGCCTGTTACTGAAAATAAAGCCAAACATTGCTGTTGTGTTAAATTTGTTGATTTCAAAAAGTCTTTTCAATTTTTATGGCTGTCTGCATAAAATATATCATAAATCACTGCATGCTTCTTGTATCACTGCATGCAACTGATTAAGGAAGTAAGCTACTTTTAAGCGTTAAGTGTTTACTTGAGTTAATATTGATTTTTTATTAACAGTGGAGATAAGAAATCCTCAGATCCAAATCAAGCAGAACACTGAGCAAGAGGAGCGATATCGCCCATGGACTCCAAGGTATTATACATAGGTTTTGATAAATCAACACATGTCCACAATAGTCGTATAGGAATGGTACATTGTCTGTCATTCAGTAAAACCATCAAAATAGAACTTAAACTTTGCTTGTAGGAGATCGATCTTGTATTGGTAAGGTTTGAAGTAACACCATGTACATGAAAATAACAGCAATACGCGTACTGCTACTCAGTTCTTAATTCCCTTTATATGGCATCTCAATACACTCATTATTTTAATGATAGGTATGCAGGGCTATGTTTGAAATATAAGACCCATTTATTGTGGCACCTTGTACAGGTTTACAAGGCGGTGGGGCGCAACCTGCAACCAACCATGCCAAGATTACCCGGGTAAACCCCCTTATCTTAATGACAAGTGTACTGGGTTCATTACACAACTCACAGGACCGACGGTTTTCGTTCTTTCTGAAGAGCTAAGCAATTACTGTTAGGTGTCTCGCTCAAAGACACAAGTGTCATGACCCAAACCCACACTCTTACAACACCAGAACTTGCACTAGACCACTCAGCCACAACCACTCCACAATCTTTCTATCAGGGCTGATGTTCCTGAAAAGAAAAGTATTTTATGAACTTTTCAAAAATAGGGTGGCAACAGTTAATAAATAGTTTGAAAAGAATTGTTTTTTCATTAGGCAGGCAGGTGTTGATGGTTCAGTGCTTTGAAAGAAATCAGGTCAAACATTGGTTTCTTGACTATTTCACAGAATCTTTTCTAATGATGATACACAACAGTGTTTAGATTGAAAACAAATACAAATTTTTTCCTCACTACGTTATTGTGTGTTTTATTTAGTCTTTATCAACTGACATTGAGTGAGAAGTATTCCTCATTAAGTCTCCATGGAGGATGGAACTTGGAACGCTTCAATACACTGCAACATATTCCAATCAGAGGGAATGACAACTACTACTCTCTAGCTGATGTTCTTTCTAACGGTCAAGGTTTACATGGAGAGCATGTCAACTTGTTAGCTCTACTCAAGACGGTAAGCAGATTGTGTTATGATACAGTGGTGCATCTAAGGGTATTGAAGGGATGCAAGCTCTTTACTCAGGTTCAAACACCGAGCAAATCTGTTACGATGGCAGACTGGGTAAGGCCTCTAAGCCTGCCTTAAAAATGGCACTCACCCCCTCAACAAATAGTTCTCTAGCTCCACTCTTGTCATAGTAATGTCAAAGGCTAGTTGTTCATGACAAATATTTTTTGCCTGTGTTGAATTTGTTCTTTAACCATTTAGATTGGACCTCCGAAGGATATAGTGACCAAAACTGGGAAGAAAATGCAGCGCTGTGAGGTCAAGCTGTATGATGAGACCTGTCCATCATTCCCTCTGGTTCTGTAAGTAATTATTATATCATAGCTTACGTTAGCTGATAGGATCAGATTTGGGGGCATCGGGAGGTGGGGGAGGGACTTGCCCCTCACAATTTTGCAGTGCCCCTCTAGGTGCCCCCTCCCCATAAAAAAAAATCCAGAAACATGTAGTGCCCTGAAAAAAGGAGAACATGGCCCCTGCCCCTCCCCCACTTAAAAGCAAAACAATCTAAATCTTCATTTTTATTTCATTTTTGATTCGCTCTGTAAAAGTGCATCCTTGTACAAAGTAACTTGTTGAATCTTTCAAAATATCAAAAGTGACATCCTTTGTCTGTTTGCATTTAGATGGGATACAGAGAACATTGAGCTTGTGCAACGTTGGATGACACATGAAACAGGTGTGGTATAAAGAATGATATAAAAACCAGACCTGGTGTATGTTTTGTTCTTGTAGTTCTACCTTAGTAAAAGGCCTGAGGGAAATTTAAACTATTACTTGACCATTTTAAGGGGCAACAAGACATTGACCAAGGGAATGATGGAGTATTAGGTCTGCAAATCTGAGTTTCTAGTAGAAAATACTCTTCTAAAAATAAATCACACAGAAAAGTGAAATAAAGCATTTCACATCAGACAGAAATTGCTTCGGGTAGAGTGGATCACACTTTGGACTTCAATGTGCTAGTTTATAAAGAAACAGTGGTTTATAGTTGTTTCTACTGTATTCTCTTCCTGAATTACCAGGTCAAAGTATAACCTTTGACTTGCTCTAGCTGCACAAAGAGTTTAGCAAACACAAGTATGCTTTTCCAATCAGCAGACATGCAAGCCTTTGTATGCTATTTTGAATTACAGGCATCCAAAGCATAGACTTTGGTTTACTGATTTGACTAGGAAATCACAATAAGAAAAAGAATCTGTAATATTACAATTGTTGTTTTCCTTCCTTGTAGTTGTGTTTGCTGTTGACATCATGGTCAAGTTTGACAACTTTCGGTCTGGCATGGTTGGAACGGTTGACTCAAAGACTATCTTCATAATAAACCCAGGTGAAAATCTGTTAATACTTTACCATTCCAGGCTGTCACTTAAAGACAATGAAAACTGTTTGACAGTGAGAGTGTGCAAAGGTGATGATATTTGGGGAAAACATATTGAACACATATTGAATGATTATGAACATGAGAAAATATCTACTGATGAGCCACTTGCTTATGTTTGCCTTATATCAACATTAAAGCACTTGTGATGATATTGCACTAAGATTCCAGCTATTTGGTTCTCTTTCAATAAACAATATGTTTCAGACATTGCTGAGACTGGAATAGTAAAAGCCAGCACTTTTGTAAATGGAATATGTACTCAACATTGGGGTTCCATAAAGTGAGTATGATGATAAAGAAAACTTCATGCTTGTAATTTTCTTGTCATGTTTTTAGTAAACATTGCACGCACATGCAGTTCTTGAAATTTTAAGGTTGAGATTTGGCAGTTGTTTTGTAAACCAAATGACAATGTTATTTCTTTTGTGTTTTTGAACAGATACCCAAAAGGCTCATTCTTTATTCAAGTTTGGACAGTCACACGATCCTAATGATGATACCAGTGGTGATACAAACAAACAGAATGTTGATCGTAAGTTTAACAAATAATTGGTATATTTATACAAAGACAGTGAATCAGAATTATGGTTAGGACCGAGGATTCAGTCTTTAAAATATTTGCTGTGCAATATTGCTAGATGATCTGTCTCTATTATGATGTGGTATTTTCAGAGATTAAAAACTCGTTCATTTTGCCATAATATCAATGTGTCAAAAGAACAGACTCTTCAGGGATTTATACAAGATTATGACAGGCCTTGAATTACACTGAGACCACAGAGGCCATTGGCCTCTGTTGTCCTGGTCTTGGTTTTGGTACCCCCAAAGAGTTTCCCATATACTGCAAGGTTTTACAATGGAAGTGCATTTTGCAAAATAAACATTGCTTCACACTCTCATAGATAAAATTCAAATTCTACAGTCATGATTTGGTTTTGTCTCTGATTCATCACCAGTCTCTACAATCAAGGACGTGTACAAAGTAGACCAGATTAAAAGTTTAACTGGAGAGAGTCACGATGGGGTTGAATATGGCATCACCTATGCCTTCCTTACAGCTCTAGATATTGACAATAACACAAGAAATGGTATCTCAATGAGATGGTAAGTTTCTGCAGAGTTGATGCCAGTGAAATGTATTTAATTATTACCATGACGATTTCGAGTGTAGGTTAACTTGTGAACAGTTGGTGCAGGTTTGACAGAAGCAAAAACAGACCACAATTTTGTAGGAGTGCCAGATTTGAAGCTTTTATGGTTTTATTTATGTTAGGCCATAGGGATTTAGGTTGATAACAATATAACAATCTAGGTCTTCTTATAAGCAGTGATGGTTGTGAGCAGTGAAACAACAATCAACATTTCCAAAGCAGTGTGCTCTGTTCTTTAGAAGTTGTCACTATTTATAAAACACTCTGGAGAGACTATAATTCTTCATAAAGACTTAATTTTTGACTACCATTGTTTGACAAATATTCACATTTATTATTTACAACATTAACTTTTCTCTATTATAGCGCAAGCTGTAAGCGCCGAGTTCATGTAGATTCTGCAAGTTTTTCCTGCATCAACCCAAACTGTCCATCCTCGCTTTCTGGTAAAACTGACACAGTCATGACCTTTGACATCCCAGTTGACCTCTCTGATACTACAGGCACTCTCAGTGGGTGTTACCTCGGAGGAAGTCAAGCTGAAGAACTGCTCCAATGCTCGGTAAAGAAACTCACTATTATTATCCAGACATTCAATTTTTCCATATTTAATTTTTTTTACATTTAAATTTTTGCAAGTGATGTCACCATTAAATTATTCAGTGTGGATTTTTGTTGGTCCAAGTCTTTATGGTGTCATTACCACAATAATTCTGGGTTACACCATTTTCAGGAGTCAATTTCCGTGTGGGAAGCTTATGCGTTTAACATACCTTTCATGCAATTATCTCCCAAAATGGCAGACCATGGGTAGACAGCAGCCACAGATGCGTAAGTGCAGGGGGTCTATTAATCTTAGTATGTAGAGAAGGTCTTGGATGCCTTGGTAGGGATTCGACTATTAATCTGGCTCAATTTCTTAGAGCTTTTTAGGCCGAAAACATTGCTTACAACATTTCTGCTAAGCAACAAGAAGCAGGATACCAGTAGGAGGTAACCTTTTTTTGGTAGGCATCATTCTGTTGTGCTTAGCTAGTTTGTTGTGCATCAAGCAGTCTGTGTACAGTGGGATCGAAATATAACAGTGGCTCATCCACAAAATATATTTCAAAGAGGCTGAAAGATAGTTAAAATTGTTGCATTTGACAGGGTAGGGGCAGGAAATGTTGCAGGAATTAAAGTTAAAGGGCCTTTAATCTCTTTTTGGTTTCAACTTTCCCTTCTCTTATTGCTTTTTATTTATTTGCTAGCTTCAAAGTGTTTGATCTAGAAGTTTTTGTGTGTGATAATGGACTTAAATATCAGAGTTTTATTTTTCCAATAGATGGATGAGTTCATACAGTACACAGACCAACAGAAAACAGAACTGAAGTGGAACTTTCTGCTGGAGAGATGCAAGGTCTACTTCAAGGTAAGTAAGAGTTGGTTTTCAGATGAGTGGATTCAAACCAACAGCCACAGCCATTCTAGAGCAGATGTCTTACCACTAGACCACTGAGCTTGCATGGTAACAGAAGAAGTTCAAATCCTATATAAGCAACGGCTATCGCAACAATTTAAGTTCTTATTCATTCCTTTGCCTTACCTAGTAAAAAAGAAGAAATCAAGTGAATTTAGCCTTTATAAGAAAACTAACACCATCTCCCAAATATTGTTGTTAAGATTTTTCACATTGTTTTTTCTTCTTTCAGATATCCCAACCTGGTGCCAATCTTGCCAAGCGTGTCATTCGCATCCTATCATGTGGCAAAGCTGACCCCATGGAAGTGATTCCACACCTGTAGCTAACTGACGGTGAAACGGTTGGATGATACCTCAATCTTGTACAGCAACTCTTCCAAGGTAATTAACAAGGACTTTTTTCCCCACCCCATACTCCACGCATAAACTCCCACAGGCAGCCTAACCAATTCTACCTTGCCTTTCTTGGTATTTTTTTCGGCAATTACTCTCATTTAAGCTTCATGAACATTCAATGTTTTAAATGTTTGTCCTCTTTTTATTCATCCCACTTTCATTTGATTTTTTTTTTCCTCAGAAAAATCAGCAAAACTTTATTAAATAGCCTGAGAAAAGTCTTATAAAAAGTCTATACATTTACCATATGTAGGCCAGGTCAGAATTGTCCTAATTTGTCCAAGGGCCAAATAACAATTCATGTTTTTGCGTGTGTGTGGCATTTATGTTACAACAGCCATTTATTGTACCCGTGTACAAAAGCCCATGACAACCCTTACATTGAACAAAAAACCGGAAAAACCCCCACTAATTTTGTTGACTTGGACTTTAAGAGGAATCCTTTTTTCATTTTGACAAAATAAAGTTTAACTTCAAAAAGCAGAACCATAATTGTTTCCATCCGAACAAGATTAATAAATTAAACATAGAACAGAAATTATTGTAAGCAAAGATAAGATCTAATTTTAAATTATTTATTAAATAAAACGTTTAGCTTTAAAGTTTGACAGTAACTTTCAATATAAAAACATATTCTTTAACAGATAATTAGCTCTTCCATCAAAATAAATTCTCTTTCAACTAAACTGTGATATATACATCTGCTATTTGTTTGAAATTTATTAAAAATAGAAAAATTGATACACAGGCATTGGATTTTAGTCTTCATCGAGCTAAGATTTTTCTTTGAAACCGGGTTCTTTTTGCCATGAAACATGAAATCAAAATAATTAATGAAAACAGTTTGTCACATATTTACAGCTTTTGGCCAAATTTCATACTGTTTTAAGTTTTAAATTGTTGTATATATTTTTTTTTAACAAAACAAATATGCATAGTATCCATGGAACCCGTGTAGCTAATGTCTCTTGATTTGGTTTTGGCAGTAAGAAAATTTTATATTGTATAAAATATTACTTAGTTCCTTTTTTAAAAATATTAATAAATAATATATACAGATGCAAAATACTTTATAAGGCCCTATATATAAATATAATTTTTAGGAGCCTATCCTTGTGCTTCCTTTACTGTTGATTTGAATTTAAAATTTGTCGTTCAAGAAACCCGAGAAAGAAAAACAGGTTCCTATTGAAAATAAAATGTTAACTGTTTAAGAAAAGTTGTCAAATATTTGAAGCTTCCAGTAAAACACATCCCCAAAATAACAACATAAAAAAATACACTTTAAATAATTGAAATATTTATAAACATATAAATTATATGTAAATTCTGTGAATAAATCTCTTCAAGTGAAATTGTTCAGACTGCTTTGGAATTACTCTCTCTTTTTGAACTGTCAAAGTTGTGAAGAAGAGGTTTTTGTGAAACATTTTTAAAGAAAAGTAAACACTAACTTTTTTTTGTCTTAACCTAGAGCTAATACAACCTTCTTGTAAAATGCAGCTCTTCTCCGAGTGAGGCCCGTACATTGTAGGTTTATACAAGTTTACAAAGCAAAGCGTATTTAGTTGCATCAACAATGGGAAATGAAGTTTACTGGTTGTCTCCTTTCATAGGAAAATGGGTATTTTTATCCTTGTAGTATGAGCAGGGCCCAATTTTATAGTGCTGCTTTGAGCAGATACTGCTTAAAAAACACAGATTTTGTGTTAAGTACAAATCATCAGAAAAACAGTCACAGATGGTACATGTGAAATGGTATTTTGGCTAGGGGAAACCATCTGGTAAGCATATTTTAGTTGTGCTTAGCTACTTTTTGTGCGTTCAATGTATTTTTGTCATGCTGAAGAGAGAGAGAGAGACTGGAGAGGTTTATGTTTCATGCAAGTTTATCTACATGTACTGTACTGTTCTAAAAAAGTCATTTAATTAATCAACCTCCTCTACAGTGGGCTCTTGCTGCCTCCCACTCTGTTCGTTTTCACCAGCCTTTCCTCCACTGTGTAGTTTGGCCATCACTGGTGAGCAGACTTTCTGAAGCTCCTCCAACTTGTAAGTGTACTCTTTCTTAGCAGCTAGAGTATTGTTATCCAGCCATGTCAGGGTGTCTTTCAAGATGCTATCTACTTTCTCTTTGTCGTCTGATTGGATCTTACTCTGCACGGCTTCCTCGTTCAGGGCAGACTTGACGCTGAAGACATAATTCTCCAAGTTGTTCCTGGAAGTGATGCACTCTCTGTGAGCATCATCCTCAGCTTTGTATTTCTCAGCCTCAGACACCATCCTGTCAATGTCTTCTTTGGAGAGCCTTCCTTTGTCATTGGAGATGGTGATCTGATTGGTCTTTCCTGTACTCTCATCCTTGGCCGAGACATTGAGGATCCCGTTAGCGTCAACGTCAAAGGAGACTTCGATCTTAGGCACACCACGTGGGGCTGGTGGGATCCCACTTAACTCGAAGACACCAAGACGGTTGTTGTCAGTAGTCATGGCTCGTTCACCCTCAAACACTTGAATGGTAACAGCAGGCTGATTGTCTGAGTATGTAGAGAAGGTCTTGGATGCCTTGGTAGGGATTCGACTGTTGCGTTCAATCAGTTTGGTCATAACACCACCAGCTGTCTCAATACCTAGAGACAGAGGAGCTACATCTACAAGAAGAACATCCTTGACTTCAGCACTCTGGTCACCACTCAGGATAGCTGCCTGAACAGCAGCACCGTAAGCTACTGCTTCATCAGGATTGATGGACCGATTCAACTCTTTGCCACTAAGATAGTCCTGGAGCAGCTTCTGGACCTTGGGGATTCGTGTAGAGCCTCCAACAAGAACCACTTCATCGATGCGGCTCTTGTCTAGTTTAGCATCCACCAAAGCTCGCTCTACTGGTGAAAGGCAGTTGCGGAACATGTCTCCGCACAGCTCCTCAAACCGGGCTCGGGAAATGGATGTGTAGAAGTCGATTCCCTCAAACAAAGAGTCCACCTCAATGTTGGCCTGGGTGCTGCTTGACAAGGTTCTCTTAGCTCGCTCTGCTGCCGTCCTTAGTCGTCGAAGAGCTCTTGGATTGGATGTCATGTCCTTCTTGTGCTTCCTCTTAAATTCTTGAGCAAGGTGATTCACAAGACGATTGTCAAAGTCCTCACCACCAAGATGAGTATCACCAGCTGTTGAGAGAACCTCAAACATACCATCATCAATAGTCAGGACAGAAACATCAAAGGTTCCCCCACCAAGATCAAAGATCAACACATGCTTCTCGCCTTGTAGTTTCTTGTCCAGTCCGTAGGCCAAAGCAGCTGCTGTTGGCTCATTGATGACTCTTAGAACCTTCAGTCCAGCAATCACACCAGCATCTTTAGTAGCCTGCCTCTGGGAGTCATTGAAGTATGCTGGCACGGTGATGACAGCCTCACTGACCTTTTGACCTAGGTATGCTTCAGCTGTTTCCTTCATCTTAACAAGAACCATTGAGCTGATCTCCTCTGGAGCGAAGGTTTTGTTTTCATTCATGTACTCAGCTTGTAGTTTGGGCAGGCCTTGATGGTTAACGACCTTGAAGGGCCAGTGTTTCATATCAGACTGGACAGCTGAGTCGTCAAATCGTCGGCCGATGAGTCGCTTTGCATCGAAAATGGTGTTTCTTGGATTCCTGGATTGACAAAAATAATAACAAAATAAGTGAATGGGCACAGTAACTAACGCACAATGAATAAATTTGAAAAGTACATTTAATTCATAATGGATCTTCAGTGTGCAATGCAGAGTTGTAGAGTATACTTTCTACATGTACTTATAAGCTTAAATTGCCATGAAATAAACATTGAATGGGTCCTCTAATCCAATTTCAATTAGTTTACTGAAGTAGCAATCTCCCTGGAAATACATCAGTGTGACACATTATTTTGAGTTTTTGGCAGGTACATGTATACAGGAATGTATTATGTTGAAATAGTAGGATAGATCCATAGACAGACTCTTGTGACAAACACATTTGTTATAATTTTGTCAAAATATTTCTAATAAACACATTTATAAAGATGTTCAATTTATAGAGTACTTGAAACAATTTGTGAAATGTTTAAGTACTTATTTGCTTCAAATTGAAACAGTGTTAAAAACAATCATTTTTAACAGATGTAATAATTGCATCAAAGTAAAGAGCGTTATTTTGGTTTAAAACCCCTAAACCAATGTGTGATAATCACTGACTGTATACTCAGTGCTTTCCCCGGTCCTATGGGAAAAATAATCCACAGGCTTAGTACCCTATTACTTTTATTAGGATTTAAACCCTTGATCTCGCCATTCTTGTTCAAACTATCAAGCATGCTCATGACAAGAGCCACGTTGGAATTAGAATTAGCAGAAGGGTACCACAAACAATTTTGTAAATAATAATATTGGACTTAAAATATTTGATAAAATCACAGAGGCTTTTCTAGAATGATGATTGGAAATAAGTTACAAAGTCAGAGAGCCAGTTTATTTCATATATTATTTGAAAACATTTCCAGTTAAAATAGTATCACTAATCAGTTATCTCTGAACTCTAAGAATATTTTGTCTGGAAAAGTTTTGTATTCTATAAATCTAAACACATCACATTGCAGCGAATAGTTGTTGTGTTGGTTCACTGAAAATTTAAACATGTTGAAACTTCGACAACACAATAGTAAAGCTTTTAGCAAGAAGAACAGCCAGCAATTGGTTTGACTGAACACTGGGTACAATGTGTTGATGAACAGTATCAAACTGGGTACAATGCATTGATGAACATCAGTATCAAACTGGGTACAATGCGTTGATGAACATCAGTACCAAACTGGGTACAATGCGTTGATGAACATCAGTATCAAACTGGGAACAATGCGTTGATGAACATCAGTATCAAACTGGGTACAATGCGTTGATGAACATCACAGTATCAAACTGGGTACAATGCGTTGATGAACAGTATCAAACTGGGAACAATGCGTTGATGAACATGATCAGTATCAAACTGGGTACAATGCGTTGATGAACATCAGTATCAAACTGGGTACAATGCATTGATGAACAATATTCAACTTGGTACAATGTGTTGATGAACATCAGTATCAAACTGGGTACAATGCGTTGATGAACATCAGTATCAAACTGGGTACAATGTGTTGATGAACATCAGTATCAAACTGGGTACAATGCGTTGATGAACATCAGTATCAAACTGGGTACAATGCGTTGACTGATGAACAATATTCAACTTGATACAATGTGTTGATGAACAGATCAAACTGGTTACAATGTGAAAACAACATTAATATAGTGTACCATGTGTTGATGAACAACCTTATTATGGTACAATGTGTAGATCTGAACAATATTGAACTGGGTACAATGAGTTATGAGTACTTACATAGCCACTTGGTTTTTGGCAGCATCACCGATCAGTCTTTCCGTGTCTGTGAATGCAACATAACTCGGTGTAGTTCGATTGCCCTGGTCGTTTGCAATGATTTCCACCTTTCCGTTCTGAAAAACACCGACACAGGAGTAGGTTGTGCCCAGGTCGATGCCAATAGCGGGTACTCTTGCTGCTGGTGCCATGATCACGAAAGCTTACTTCACTGCGTGAAGAACGTTGTAAGTAGAACTGGTATACTGTACGTGTATTACACGTAGTTCTAGGTAATGCTGGATGAATCTTCTGCCGGGTTGTGGTGTTCACGAGTGTAAATAAAGTTTTCAATCTCTTGTCGTCGGATGGATGCCTCACTGCTATCACAATTCGATTCTGATGTTCTCTGTCCGAGACTTGGGTATTTATTCCTTTCCATGTTTTCTCGATCTTTCTGCAGCTCATTGCGTCAAACTTTTCTAGACTTTTCTGTGACCTTGCTCTGCACCGAATTCAACGTAATTCCGCTGTGAATAACGATGACTCATACATTCTAGATCATTCCGGGGCATTCCCCTGTATTTCTGAAAGGGCGCCCTCAATAACTACGACGGAGGATACCCTTTCTCGACGTGTGTAGTCAGAGCACTAAATCTTGCATGTCAATTGCTTGTTGGTTGAAGCATAGAGAAAGGACCGGTTGAAGTACTGTTGGTTTTCTTCCGTTATACATGTTTAATCTTTTTAAGTTTCCTGTGTGCAAAATTTGGCAGAATTTACTTTTAAAGAGCAGATAATATATTGTTATTCAATTCAATTCAATTCAATTCAATAAACATTTATTTCGGTATTGCCCTCACATGATATAATACATCATTGTTTTTCTATAAATATTAACAGTGGCAGTTGTAAACAGTAGCCAAAATTATTAACAAGTCAGAAGGGCAAAACTTAGGATTGGGTGAAGCCTTGGCTTTTGTACCCTAACCTATTGACAGACTAACAAAACCAGTTGCGTGGTCCGTTTTTTCGATTTTATTTTTATTTTTTCTCCGACCGATTTTGTTGAGATGATAAAAACGGAATACATACAAATTTCACGTATGAAACGGACGGTGCAAAATAATAGGAAGGCACTAAAAACTAACGTACGCCTGCAGCAGCGGTTCGGTGCCTAGACTTGATTCAAGTCCCTTTCTCGTGCGAGATCCCTAACACACATGTAACGCGCCAGCATGCAGCCATGTCTGTGGCCACAGTACAGCCATATCAGAGCCGTATATTGGCTCCCAATATACGGCTCTGAGCCATATAATACCAGTGCGCCCTCACCGACAAAATGTAGCTATTGTGGTGGCGATCATCGCGCGGAACAGGTTATTGCAGAGCTCAAAACAATAGTTTTCTGACGATGAGGCAAGGAAGGGCCTTGCACGGGATTGGGACTTGAGTCAAGTCTATTCGGTGCCTTTCGACCGTTCGGGTGCCTTTCGGATGCGACGCGGGTGAAGGAAACACGCACACGCACACGCACACAAGCACAGAGCGTGCCGTTGGCTGTGTGCGCATGTGTGGCCTTGCATATATTTTTTCGATTGGCAGTGCGTTCAGAGATCAGCCGGCCGGGTGCCTGCAGCCATGGATGGATGCAGTGGGAGGGGAATTAAAGTGCATCAATCGAGGACGACAAGATTATTGTCCGTTGTGATGATTGTGCTATTCATTTTTGGCAGATCTTTCGTTGGTACAAGTACACAAATATTCCAGAACCTGTCAACGTTTATTTTTGTTAAGTTCAGCTTGAACACGAAAACTAGTAGTATTAGTAGATGATATGCACGTGCTGTTTTCAAATCTCTATATCCATCCTCATATCAAGGAACAGGTCTTAGACGTTAGTACATGAGCAAACTAACCTCTGTGACCTGGTAATTAAAAAATGCCATGACTAAATACAAGTGCTATTTTAAAGGTATTAGGCCTATACAGGATTGGCAGAGCTGACAAAATAATCACAGACGGTGTTCATGTTTTGTGTAATCAACCACATACATGAAATAACAAACCTGTGAAAATTTGAGCTCAATTGGTCATCGAGGTCACGAGAAAATAGTGAAAAGAGATCTTATGTGTTTTCTGTTTTTCAAACATCGAGTTTATTATCGCGCGCGATAAAAACTATTGTTTTACTCATTTCTCAGAAACGATAGCATTTTAGGCAGAAATATTTTAAGGAACCCTTTCTACCATTACTTACTTTAAATCATGTAAGTTATGTGTGAATCTGTGAACATTTGTGTTTTTCGATCTTACCAATAGTGTATAGGGCCTTTAAAATGTCTCTATTTCCATCCTCATATTATCAAGGAACAGGTCACAGACGTTAGTACATGAAGCAAACTAACCTCTGTGACCTGGTTATTAAAAATTCCCATGATTAAATACAAGTGCTGTTCCCCATATCAAGCAACAGGTTCCAGACGTTAGTACATGAAGCAAACTAACCTCTGTGACCTGGTAATTAAAAAAAATCCCATGATTAAATACAAGTGCTGTTCCCCATATCAAGGAACAGGTCTCAGACGTTAGTACATGAAGCAAACAAACCTCTGTGACCTGGTAATTAAAAAATCCCATGATTAAATACAAGTGCTGTTCCCCATATCAAGGAACAGGTCTCAGACGTTAGTACATGAAGCAAACTAACCTCTGTGACCTGGTAATTAAAAAAATCTCATAAATACCGAAGTGCTGTTTTTGACTTATCCCTATATCCATCCTCATATCAGAACCCTCCCCCCCCCCGTCTTGCCCCCAACCCCAATTAAGATCGGGGGAAAAACCACAAATGGATGGTTTGATATCAGCCCCCTATGTCTTGCCCGCTTGATGACACCCCCCCCCCCCCTCCCCCCAAAAAGGGCTGGTAACGCCACTGCCAGCATTCAGTTTTTTCTTTTTATTTAACTGTCATTATTGGCAGCTTTTCGTGCGATACCTTAAATAAAAGCTTGTAACTTTCTCGAATAACAATATAGCTTTTTGCCGGTCGAATTGACCAAAAATCTGAAACCCCCATCAACCGTTAATGACGGCACTAATGATAACCATGCATGTTATTGTTTTTATATTGTGTTTACTCTTTTGAAGTCAGATTTCACAGTCCATCACCATTATTCACCATGCAAAACATTACCAGTTCATTTTAAACAATGCAAATGGCTAGCAAACTAAAATAATCTAAGGACACAACTGCAGCAGCTTGTTTGACATGGAATCATTTTTATTATCAAGTAAAACATGACTGTCATCTGCTTACAACACATCGACGTAGCCAATTTGTGTCTAATAATGAGGATCGAAAAACAAATATAATCTAAATAGTCACACACAGACATAGTAACAAGGTTTGTTCTTGACAGTTGTTCTTCAACTATGAAAGAAATTAAAGAATTATTTGACCTTTCACATTTTTATAAGTGAATTGTCTTCAGCCGTCCTCGCAGCAATTGCCTTCTATTCTTATATTACCATAGCAACGAGTTACAACGTAAGAAGATCCCTTGGAAAATGAGACTGCGACAGCCTTGTAATAATGTGCTGTGTACAGTACTTCATATCAAAGAGAAATTTCTTGAAAACAGTATTGAGAGAATTGTATTATGCAGTCAATCTGTTCTCGTGATTGTTCTCGTGATATGAATGGAAGATAAGATTGCACATGGAGATTACACTTCAGTACTCATCGTGATCCACACGCCCACGAGATATGAATGGAAGATAAGATTGCACATGGAGATTACACTTCAGTACTCATCGTGATCCACACGCCCACGAGATATGAATGGAAGATAAGATTGCACATGGAGATTACACTTCAGTACTCATCGTGATCCACACGCCCACGAGATATGAATGGAAGATAAGATTGCACATGGAGATTACACTTCAGTACTCATCGTGATCCACACGCCCACGAGATATGAATGGAAGATAAGATTGCACATGGAGATTACACTTCAGTACTCATCGTGATCCACACGCCCACGAGATATGAATGGAAGATAAGATTGCACATGGAGATTACACTTCAGTACTCATCGTGATCCACACGCCCACGAGATATGAATGGAAGATAAGATTGCACATGGAGATTACACTTCAGTACTCATCGTGATCCACACGCCCACGAGATATGAATGGAAGATAAGATTGCACATGGAGATTACACTTCAGTACTCATCGTGATCCACACGCCCACGAGATATGAATGGAAGATAAGATTGCACATGGAGATTACACTTCAGTACTCATCGTGATCCACACGCCCACGAGATATGAATGGAAGATAAGATTGCACATGGAGATTACACTTCAGTACTCATCGTGATCCACACGCCCACGAGATATGAATGGAAGATAAGATTGCACATGGAGATTACACTTCAGTACTCATCGTGATCCACACGCCCACGAGATATGAATGGAAGATAAGATTGCACATGGAGATTACACTTCAGTACTCATCGTGATCCACACGCCCACGAGATATGAATGGAAGATAAGATTGCACATGGAGATTACACTTCAGTACTCATCGTGATCCACACGCCCACGAGATATGAATGGAAGATAAGATTGCACATGGAGATTACACTTCAGTACTCATCGTGATCCACACGCCCACGAGATATGAATGGAAGATAAGATTGCACATGGAGATTACACTTCAGTACTCATCGTGATCCACACGCCCACGAGATATGAATGGAAGATAAGATTGCACATGGAGATTACACTTCAGTACTCATCGTGATCCACACGCCCACGAGATATGAATGGAAGATAAGATTGCACATGGAGATTACACTTCAGTACTCATCGTGATCCACACGCCCACGAGATATGAATGGAAGATAAGATTGCACATGGAGATTACACTTCAGTACTCATCGTGATCCACACGCCCACGAGATATGAATGGAAGATAAGATTGCACATGGAGATTACACTTCAGTACTCATCGTGATCCACACGCCCACGAGATATGAATGGAAGATAAGATTGCACATGGAGATTACACTTCAGTACTCATCGTGATCCACACGCCCACGAGATATGAATGGAAGATAAGATTGCACATGGAGATTACACTTCAGTACTCATCGTGATCCACACGCCCACGAGATATGAATGGAAGATAAGATTGCACATGGAGATTACACTTCAGTACTCATCGTGATCCACACGCCCACGAGATATGAATGGAAGATAAGATTGCACATGGAGATTACACTTCAGTACTCATCGTGATCCACACGCCCACGAGATATGAATGGAAGATAAGATTGCACATGGAGATTACACTTCAGTACTCATCGTGATCCACACGCCCACGAGATATGAATGGAAGATAAGATTGCACATGGAGATTACACTTCAGTACTCATCGTGATCCACACGCCCACGAGATATGAATGGAAGATAAGATTGCACATGGAGATTACACTTCAGTACTCATCGTGATCCACACGCCCACGAGATATGAATGGAAGATAAGATTGCACATGGAGATTACACTTCAGTACTCATCGTGATCCACACGCCCACGAGATATGAATGGAAGATAAGATTGCACATGGAGATTACACTTCAGTACTCATCGTGATCCACACGCCCACGAGATATGAATGGAAGATAAGATTGCACATGGAGATTACACTTCAGTACTCATCGTGATCCACACGCCCACGAGATATGAATGGAAGATAAGATTGCACATGGAGATTACACTTCAGTACTCATCGTGATCCACACGCCCACGAGATATGAATGGAAGATAAGATTGCACATGGAGATTACACTTCAGTACTCATCGTGATCCACACGCCCACGAGATATGAATGGAAGATAAGATTGCACATGGAGATTACACTTCAGTACTCATCGTGATCCACACGCCCACGAGATATGAATGGAAGATAAGATTGCACATGGAGATTACACTTCAGTACTCATCGTGATCCACACGCCCACGAGATATGAATGGAAGATAAGATTGCACATGGAGATTACACTTCAGTACTCATCGTGATCCACACGCCCACGAGATATGAATGGAAGATAAGATTGCACATGGAGATTACACTTCAGTACTCATCGTGATCCACACGCCCACGAGATATGAATGGAAGATAAGATTGCACATGGAGATTACACTTCAGTACTCATCGTGATCCACACGCCCACGAGATATGAATGGAAGATAAGATTGCACATGGAGATTACACTTCAGTACTCATCGTGATCCACACGCCCACGAGATATGAATGGAAGATAAGATTGCACATGGAGATTACACTTCAGTACTCATCGTGATCCACACGCCCACGAGATATGAATGGAAGATAAGATTGCACATGGAGATTACACTTCAGTACTCATCGTGATCCACACGCCCACGAGATATGAATGGAAGATAAGATTGCACATGGAGATTACACTTCAGTACTCATCGTGATCCACACGCCCACGAGATATGAATGGAAGATAAGATTGCACATGGAGATTACACTTCAGTACTCATCACAATCAGGGCCCAATTTCATTGTGCTGTAAATAGAAAAAGTATTTTATAAGCACAGAAACATTATGCTTACCAGATTAGGTTACGAGCAACCGTGTATATGTAACATGTATCTGACTGGTATTCTTTATAATTATTTTGCTAACAGATTAAGCAATAATTTCTGCATGCATAATCAGCTTAAAATTGGCCCTGTATCTTTGCAACAAAAACATACGGAGAATGTAATATATACTGGGGCGACAGGGATATGCCGACTGTAGAGAGGGGCCGACCGTTGGGAGGGGCTGATTGTCGGGAGGGGTCGACCGTTGGGAGGGGACGTTGACAGAGAGGGGCAGCAGAGAAGCCTTAATTAACCACTTTAAATTTGACGAGTCTCAATCTTTCTTGACTGCTTAGTAGACCCGACACTGCCAGTCTCTAAAAGAGCAAGACTTTTAAATATTATGAGCAGAATGTGAAGACTGTTTTCATGTTTCCTCCATTAGACTCTTAGAGTCCTTGTTGTCTTGTTCCCTTTGAAATAATTTGGTTTATTTGTACCGATGCCCATCTTGCGAAGCCTACTATGAATAAACCTCGGTTTAATCTAACTGATGTAAATGGCAAACTATGAACGCCCAGTGTAACTGGATCTGGAACATCTTAACTTACACGACAAGAATCCTTTATTTTTGATGACTATTTTTGTGTTTTAAATTACTGATTCATTAGTTCGGATTACACATTCTTTAATACGGATTATTCACCCAGTGACTTAATGTATAATCTTGATAGTTAGGATACGAATTACTATTCGGGCCTTTTCGAAACCAGGGGTTTGGGCCTGGGCTCCGTCAGCCTGATTGAAGCCCTATAAGGAAAGCACACGTTTTCTAAATAACCGACGGAGCCTAAGCCCAAGCCCCAACCGTGGCTTCGAAAATAGCCTTTGTTGACAAAGATCTCGAGTTCAACTCGACGCCGTACTACAAATATTGACAGGGACTCAATTGACTCTCCTATAACATGACATGCTTTTTACTGTGTTTGGTGTCAACAACTTGTGCGAATAAATACCATTGCTATAAGTTTTACGATCTCGACAGAGAGTGGGCACACAACACACATTCTAATCAAGTTTTAATACAAATATGTATAGGCCTATTGTGCTGAATGTAAATGATTTGATTAAACTCAAATAAGAAGTCCATAATCAAAATGAGCTGACCTAAAGACTAAACTTTCCTTTCCAAGTTAATCATTTCGTTTATTGAAATATTGATGTTTTTATTGAATACATAATTTTCCCAATTTAGCGTTTCATTCAAGGATAAAACTTGTTACATAACAAAATGACCGAAATTGATAAATTTGAGGGACCTTGCAGCTGATGTAGAGCATGGTATTTTCGATGTCAAAACTGCAAAGTGAAATTTATTTGGTATTTAAAAGTAATGATTAGAATACACACACATGGATTATAATTACTGTCATTGTCGACTTAAATGATTTCACAATATGCATTGTATTTAATTTGATGAATAAACTTGCGTACACACCATCCTAAGTCAACATAGTATTTGCACAAGCGTGCTTTGTGGTATTCAGTAGTGATCTTAAATAGACAGCTGATTTCATTGTCTTAAACAAATAATTAAACAAAAACAAAGAGTAGATTAATTACACTTTGACATACATGAAGTGCTCATTACACAAATACAGAGGAGTGTCAGGAACATTATTATTATTATAAGTTAACTCATCTTGTGAGAGTGTACTTCAAACGAACGAATTGAGCTCGTCGAATCGACTTTAGATGTATCTTTTGTTGATCCAACACTGTAACAGTAATTTTGATTAGTGAGTCCAGAACGACTGTAAAAAAAATTTCATTCAACATTGAATTAGGAGTATAGTGTATGTGGCAGGTGTAGAAAAAGCTAATGTTTATGTTTGATGCTGTTACCCTCCCGCTCCTCATATCCCCCTCAAGCTCTTCTAGCACCCTCTTAGTTAATTTGTTAGAAATCCATTGTAACCAACAACAAAACAACTGCAGTAATACATTAACGGGTACAACCTTGTATAACACTATTTTATAAAACCTTGCATAAAACTGACTTTTACTGGTTTTTCATTTGTTTAGAATTTTTAAAGTTTTTGATTCATTGATCTTAAGTTGTTTTGTCACTGGTTCACAAATAAAGTTCAGGTTACATATACCGTATGGTAAACAAAGCTGCAGTCGAATAAAATGCACAATAATATTGCCAATTTACATTATAGTCTAAGATTTTGTTCGTGGTGCAAATGCCTTTCAAAGTAGGCTAGTGCGCAATGATTTTTACATTTTTATTTAGTCCACAAATCTTTTGAAAAACGAACGGAATCAATCTTAACATCAGTATCCTTATTTACAACATCTATTGTTCATTTCTTTACTTATACATTTAAAAGAGTCAGCCTTATGTAACATACATTTATTCCTCTTGCAAAAGTATATCATAAACATACTATATATACTATCAAAAACAAGCCTTTATAACCGTCTCACGATTGGTTGATCGTACGTGTTCATGTGCCGTTTGGTGTGGGCTTTTATTTGAACCAATCAGAGGGCAGGAAATTAAGAGCCTTAAGATGCTGTCATTTCTAACACCCTTATGAAAATAATTGCCCTCATTTTTATAATGAGCTCTCTCGGGATCACTGTCACATCTCACCATAAAGGAACTCGTTGGAATAAGGTAATCATGTGTTATAACTATTCCACAAAGAGAAGTCCTTGTCATTTGATTGGTGGAACATTCGTCACGTGTCATCCTTTGCTATAATGCTGCGACGCTCCAAAATTTAATATTGGAGTTCAATATGGATAATTATTGGACGCTTGGCATTCATTATTCCCAATGTTCCCCGCCCATAATTTGTCAAAATGAGGCAAGGTGGACACGGTTGGTGTCTACATGGAGTCATCCATGTTGTTGTTTTTGTTGTAAAAAAACAATTTTCAGAATGTGGGGTGTCTACTCTGTTTATCGTGAAGAATCAAATGATGTAAGGATCTATGTGTGTGGCCTAAGTAATATAAACCATTGAATGCATTTTGTTGGTGCATTGTTGCAGACAGTCGGTGAAATCTGGGTTTTCCATTTCACTCATCAGCGAATGCATCCAATATTTGTTTATTATGGAAATTCTTAAAAGTTTGCCGAATATTTTTTTAACTTTAATACATATATAATAATGGTGCATACAAATATATCTTTACGGCAAGAAACTGGATTTAGAATACAAACCACAACAAAAGCATCTTCCCTAAATCAGTCTCTTTTTCACTTTTCTTTTTCGTTTAAAAGTAAAATTCGTGCGTGGATGTATCTTTTCTCTAACCTTCGTATAGATATTAATGCATTATGTTTTCACCAGCTTGTTTTCTACATTCGACCAATCAAATAATGTTTGCCTCATGATTTCGTCGTCCAACGATAGCAGCCTGTTTATGGACGGACAGAAACCTAACCAAGCCGTCATTTCCCGTATCCTAAATGCTTCTTTTATATGTCTGTGGGATTCTCTCTCAGTTTCATGACCATAATTGTATTGATGTGCCAGCAATTAATGTTGATTATTCCCTCTGATGCTTCGAAACGTGTGCTCAAACTCAGGGCTGCAAGGAAAGCAAGGTGTCATGATCATGAGTGGCTTAGCTGGTTTTAGGATGGACACCCCAACAGGTGGAACCACCTGCTTCGACGGTCTGACACTCCCACCGCTATCAGCCTTCAGACGTGCCGTGGTCGGGTTGAATGGTTTACCCCTCTTGCCTGGATACCTAACATGAAGCTTACCCCGGCGTGGAAGGAGGAAATGTTGATGTGGCCATATGTCCACATCTCCACTGGTTTGCTTTCTGGTTGATGTGGGATGTTTCAGATGGATGGAGTGAATGCTAGGAGAAGGATGTGTTCTCAAGCCTTGCTTAAACTTTCTGTCATCGACGATGCGAACTCCTCCGAAGGAGACGACTTTCTTTTTTTCTCTGACTGTGTAATTCCTGATGGTCCGTTCTTCATCATCATCTTCATCTTTCCTCCTGTCTTCATGAGAGTCTTGCTTGCCTTCCGTTGTTCCGGTTAGTGGAGTATATTGAGGTGTTTTCTTCCTACTAACTTGTCCCGTGGAGAGGCTCTGCTTTATCTCAGCCTCGTTCTCAGGATATCGTTTGAAAATCGACGGCAGCTTGTTAGAGGTTATCATCAAAGGTGGGATTTCATGTTTGTACGTCTTTTTGTCGTCACCAATTCTGCATCGACGGAGTTTGGTGAGTGCATTGAATTCAGCCTCATTATCACTGGATTTAATTTGAAGATTTCCCGGTGGATGCTTACGACTAGCATCAGGTCCTCGATCATCAAAATGTTTGAAGCTCTGACGATCTCGATGTCCTGTTTTAAACCGCAGGGAGCGAGTGGTAGAATCATCGGGGTACTTCAGTGATGCAGTCCGAATCAGCCTATGTGGTGTACGGAATCGATAATTCTCATACATGGAACAAATATTGACCAAGTCATCTCCTTTAACACCACCGTACATGGTGATGTATAACCTCTCATCAACGAATACTTCTATCCAATCTGCGCAGCTGTGAGTTCTTCATGTACTTCTTCCTCCTTCTGTGACGACTCGCTGTCTGGGGCAAGCATCCTCATCGATGACAGAGAACGAATCAAGTGCAGAACAATCTAGCAGTTCATCCAACACTCCACATTACTTACTGCTGAGTGATGTCACTATAACACACGAGCGTAGACGTGTTTACATCTGAGATGGTCTCTGACGCGCATATCTTGGTTGTCACTGACAGTAAATTGTCTTGTCTCCCACGAGTCCCGAGAGCTTCTTCTCAATGATGTGCTCGCCGTATGTTTGTGGAGCAGTGCGGCGGAAGAAACCTTGCATCTCCCCATGCTACATATCTTCTGTGGTAATAAGCCGACACAACGCATCTCGTGTTTTCTTGACATAGTGCGGTATACACTAATAGCTCTTGTAATGCTGCATGCAATCTCAGTGCATACGATCTCGATTGGGCTTGAACGGGACGGCCAATCTGAAACATAATCACCTTCAGTTCACTCGTCTAATATTTCTGATTGAAGGAAAGGATCAATATAGTGTGGAAACACACTCTGTAAATCTAGCTATATGATTTGTAATAATATATCGAGGAATATAAAATTTATGAACAGATGGCAGGGATGTGCTTGAACAGCAAATTAAAAATTCTAAAAATAATTATATATTTTATGAAATAAAATAACATTCCACTGCTCATTAAATTATCACTGAAACGTAGTGCTTCCACATGACTAACAAACCCACTCTTACCGTGTACGTATACGATGGCTATCATGTACGTACGCGATCCAGACTTATCATGTACGTACACTGTTGTAATAGTGTACGTACACACACAAACTTTAGACTTATCATGTACGAGCACAATAATTAGCATGACGTACAAAAAAATCTAAATGTGTCGTGTATCGTGTAAGTACACGATAAGAGCGGGACTTTTTATCATGTGGAGGCCGCCAGGCTTCCGTAAATAATGTTTGCAAATACAGTAACTAATAAAGCACAGTTCAAAATTACCACTGGCGAATATTATTTGAGGGAGTTTCAGCTTGTAGCTTTACTACTTCCGAGTCTCTCGATGGGACGGTTTGTGCAAGAATAAGCTCGTTTAAAGGGTGTTTGAAAACAGTGAATTTTTTTAGTTTTTCCCCACTTTTTCTCGTGATTCCAATGACCGATTTAGCTTAAACTTTCATATGTCTGTTATTTCATGTATATGATGGGTCACATCAAGTGTGCATTTAATTCAAAACGGGATTATCATTATAGTCATTGGTGTTTAGTAGGGGAGACATTTTATTGCTATCCACATAAATTAAAATAGAGACGGAGAAACATTGGTGGTTTAAGTGTTCCAATGTCCCGCAGAGGCTTAATTAATACTAAACCGCCTGAGACCCAAAGCTCTTTTCATGATTGTCATCATCTTCATGATGAAGGGAGGGGAAACTAGATGAATGAGCAGTTGTAATGAAGGTCCCCTCCAGGCCCCTCCCCGTGTATTAAATTGGGGTGTACGTATAACAATAACATCTCCCTCTCTCGGCCCAGCAATTATCAATCAGGGATGGCATTTAATTAAGGATCGGGACGAGGACGTTTGCTTACATTAACGCCGCTCCCACATCGGTACGTAAACAGCAATGAGGAGCATGAGCAGAATTTATTCATTGGGATTTAGGAGTTGGTTGGGGTAGGTCAAGGACAGAATTAGTTTTTGCTGAAATTGCGCTCTTGCAATAATAATGTTTTGTGAGCCGTGTGGAGATGGAGAGAGGAGGAGGTTATGTCCCCAGCCCAAAGTCCGCACGGGAAAACATTGCATTGCACACTTATGCAGGGAATTCAGCATTAGCTGAGATTAGATCTTGCGTGTCCTGGTTGTGTACGGCTTGGTTAATGTTAACCTACATTCACTATCCATTGATTAGGGATGTTGATGTGCAACCACGTATCGCTGAGGACTAGAAAATGAAGAAATCCATCATGAGGTCAGAGGTCATACGACCCCCATCCATCACGTAAAGGTGTAAGACTGCAATGTCCGTAGTCTCCAAATAAAGGGTGCATAGGGCCTAGTTGCAGCCAGCAAGCAAGTCAGGTGAAAATAACGTACCAATACACCGATCCATTAAGCCACGCCCATTTCTCATTGACCAATCACAACCGCGAAATCTGATCACCATTTGGTGATCTTTGCACTAATGGTGATCGGGTTTCGCGGCTGTGATTGGTCAACTCGTAAGGAGGCGGGGCTTAATGGATCGATCTATTATAGGGGAAGGGGCATGCTGCGGCCGACTTATAATTAGTGTGCCCAACTGCCCATATCCAAGAAACCAGGGAACCAATTTCATGGGGCTGCCTAAGCACAAAAAGTAGCTCAGCATAAAGAAAATATGTTTTTATCCAGAAGGTTACCAGCCAAATTGTTATGTCACATGCACCATGTTCACGTATCCTGCTTAGTTTTTGCTAAGCAGAGATGCCTGGGATTTGAGGCATTGCATGGTGAGGTATCAATGGTTTCCGGTAACACCATGTGTATATCTACTTGCTAGGTAGATTTTGTTCTTTGAGAACTTGTCTTACTATATTCATTCCACTGCCGCGGAGTTGATTATTCGGAATTCGGGAGACTTCGGGAGACTTCGGGGGACTTCTTATAGTTCTGAAAACAACTGTCCTGCTTATTAACTACTATACACCTGGGTGGAAGGTAGGAAATCGGCCGGGACTACTACTTTCGCTTAGTCAGTGGATCGAGGGGACTTCTCGTTATTAACTTCACTGAGTGAGTTCTTAATTATTGGTCTCTCAACGTTTCGACTAGCTTGCTCTAGTCACCGTCAGGAAGTGTTGTACGGTTGTTGTTCTCATGACCGAAGGCTATATTTATATTCCAGATGTTTTCGAACCTTACTTTGTCTTGTTGTTGTGCCTTTCTATTTATCTGATAGTCCTATAATTATTTCAAGGGAAAGTTCAAGCATGGCGATAGAAACGAGAACCCCACGTAGAAATCACTAAAGCGCAGCCTATAGACTGTGCAAGTCTCGCGCGTATCCGAACGAGAAAACACGTCAAACGAAGAACATCTTCTGAAATTAAATCTTTGTTTTAAATTATATCTCATGACAAAATCTGAACAACAAAAATAAATCATTACAGTTTTATGAAAAGTTTTAGCTTTTGAAAAAATACACAACAGTGTGTTAATTATTATTTAAAAAGAAATTAAAACTCTGGGACAAGGATGATTATTTTGATGTTAACTTTTTAGAAACCCCTTACGTCGATTCGTAATGGTCAAACAGGTTTTAAATTGACCCGTATCGCAGTTTAGAGGATGCTGACGCCTCAACAACCGTATACTGCAATGAAAAGGGTTCGCTTTGCAATTACGGCATCTGGCGGTTATAACAGCGCATCCAAAACAAGCGTTTACATAAGTTTTATGATCGGAGGCGAGCACAAAATTCTAAATTTTTGGCAATAACCGGAAGCTGAGGTCAAGTTTAATTCTCGGGTTTTCTTCGTTACATTTTTGAATTGGTTTTACTTTCATATTTTGTTATCACTTAGTATTACATTCCCAACAACATGTATACTTTTCTAGGTCATAACCTACGTTAAACTCAAATAATTGACGAAACAAAATCTCGCCCACGTAAAACTCCATATTATGGTTGGGACCACTATGGTCCCGGAAGTTCGAATGCGCGCGAGACTTGCACAGTCCATAGCCGACAATGACCCCGATCGAGCGAATAAAACAAGAAGCGCACCTTGACCAGTAATAAACGCAAGAGGGCGGTAAACAAAACGTTTTACCAGCGTTCTCAAAATCCGACATGGCGAAGCATCATCCCGATTTGATTTTCTGCAGAAAGCAAGCAGGAGTTGGTAAGTCTTTGGAGCATTTGAATTTACATTTCTCTCTGAAATGGAAAGCTGTTATTGAAGTCAGACCATCGGATCTAACCGCTTTTTGAGATACAGTATTATTAGTAGATGTTGTATTCAAACAACCTTTTTGTGTATGTTTTGTAAAAGCCCAGTTTTCGGACAAGGTATTGGCATGTTATGTTCGGAAGGAAGGGGGGGGGGGGGGGATACCGTTTACCGGGTGTGGAAAATTTTACAGAATAACAAACACTATGTTAACAGAACATACTTCTAAGTTCTAAGTTCTAGAATAGAAACTAGTATGAAGACTCCCCCGTGACTCCCGCGAGCCTTATTTATAGGGGTCTAACTAACAAAAATTTTTGGGGGCCTCAGAACAGAATGGCAATGGGGATGCTACGTTTTCAAAATGGTCATTGAATGATGATTTATACTCATAGATCAACATTTTCAGGTCTTTAGCCAGCAGTAACTTCAGTTTCCTTTGTACTACACAACTAAAACTTTCCCAACACACTTATTAAATATACATTCACAATGCATGTGAGGCCTTTTTGCTGAGTTACATGCAAAATCATCTTTAAAAAATGAAATTTACCACGCAATACTCTAGGTTGTTTTGCTGCAAAGCACTCAATGCATAACGAACACGAATGGTCGGACCAACCATTCCATGAAAAGGGGTGTTACAATGCTTCCGACGCACACCACTCTGTCTTTATTTGTGCGCTATGCATGAACGGCGCATGTGTACCGCGATGAAGAGGCAAGGTATTTTGTAACATCCCTTTTCATGGAATGGTTGGTCCAAGGGTCACAGGAGTGGCAATAGACCTGGCTTTAGTTATTACTACGAGTTGATGTGTATTTCTATGTAAACTAACAATAGAATTCAACTGACTTCTCTTTATTACAGCTATTGGTAGACTCTGCGAGAAATGTGACGGCAAATGTGTGATTTGTGACTCCTATGTGCGTCCATGTACCTTAGTGCGGATATGTGATGAGTGCAACTATGGCTCTTACCAAGGACGTTGTGTCATCTGTGGAGGGCCTGGGGTGTCTGATGCTTACTACTGCAAAGAATGCACCATTCAAGAAAAAGATGTGAGTAATAAATTGAATCCCTCAGGCCTCAAAGTGATCACTAGAATTTGAAAGTCGGATTAGGGTGTTGAAATTAACTGATTGTCTAGACTTGATTTCAAGTCTGATATCAGGGTTATTTTTGTCTGCATCAGCCATACTAAATTCCATTTACTTCTATTGACTATCACATGCCCTAACTCGCAATCTCAGACTTGAACCTCATGTGTACATGGGATATTAATGTTTTCTTAAATGAAATTTACATAACAATACTAATACCGCGGAAGCCAGAGAGGCGGCCAATTAGGACAGCACTAAAACCTAGCAGGCTGGGTCTATTACCAACTAGGTTACAATCGCTCAAGTATTTTTGCTAATATTTATTTGGTCTTGCATTTTTATAAGTTTCTACCTCATAGTTACTTTCTTCAATTTGAAAAGTAAAACTTTCAACAAGAATGGTTCTAAATTTGAAACTAATCTTCTTTGCTTTTGTCACATTGTTGTCTCTAGAGAGATGGATGTCCTAAGATTGTCAACCTTGGCAGCTCCAAGACGGATTTGTTCTACGAAAGAAAGAAGTACGGCTTCAAGAAGAGGTGATGGCATTTCATGACAGAAGGCAACATGAATATTTAGGACAACATTACAACTTTAGCCACAACCTTGGATTTTGGATTAAACAAACCTTTGTTATTCAGCTCGATTTGGAAGCAGCATGTTTAACAATCCATTGTATTGGCAGACAACTTCTGGGCAGTTAAAAACTTTAAAAGTTACATGGAGTTTTAGATAGCGATATCAGTGTTGATACTGCATTGGCTATAGGAAGTGAGATCTTGTACGCACCAATGTGGCAGGCAAACTTTTGTGTCCTTCAAGTTAATATTTGTACAAATGTTCCTATAAATCCCACATGCATAGAGTATTGAGGTGAAGAACATTTCAGAGATACCTCCTCGTTCTTATCCAAGATAAAATTGTTCACAGGCGTCTGCATAGAAAGTGTGTTTATGTGTTAACTGGTTGTGTTGTAGAGTGGTTTACACTTTGTACCTTCTAACCTTTGACCAAGTGGAGGTTTGATACTTCCTTCTTGGGAGGGCAAGCAGCTTTTTCCTTTGCAAAGGCACATCTTTAAGGGAAATTCAAATTTCTGCTGGAACATTTCAAGGGGTATGAAGGCAAAACAATGCACCCTCTACAGTTTTTCTTTGATTTTCCCCCAAAACTATCACATTCGCAAGTCGGCAATGGCATTAGAAGCTGGGGATCTTTAAAAAGGCTCACACTAATGTGAAAAAAGTTATTCATCAGCCTTACAAAAAACCATCTGATGCTGTAAACTCTAGCTCCATAATTTCATTTAGCTCCAAATTGCTGACAAAAGTAGCCTACATGTAGGTGCCTGTCCTTTTGTACATTGTATGCAAGCTGTCGGGGGTCAGTACTTTCTTTAAATAAATCCACTAGACATTTATTTAAAGGTTTTCAGACAGACCTTTATAAGTCGTTTTTCCTATGTACATTTAAGACTATGAATTATTATTCTCATTATATGATAAGGAATCAGTCTTTATACATGTATTTCCCTTGTTTCAGTTGTTTTTAAATAAAGTGGAAAACAAGATTGTTACACTTTGATTGAGGCCCATCATAAGCCATAGACCTTTATCATGGTGCAGTCATTTTCATTTTCTCCCATTCAAATCAATGTAACCAAACCGAGGCTGGAAGGAGAAATAGTCTGGTTACTTTTTGTACATTGAATATTAGCATTCGGTGATGTTATTGGATACAAGGAAGATGACCAAAATGGCTGCAGGATGATAATGGTTTGTTGCGTTTGGCAATTATCAATTTGCACTCGATGTACACTTACTTTTAAAATGAAATAAACTAGTTTTTTGCTTCCATATATGAGTTATTTGCTTAATTTGAATGATCTGTTCCCTTTGTGTTCATAAAAATTATAGAGCATACCCAAGAACGATTGATTACGAAGCTCATTGGTTATAGTGTAATGGTCTATTGTTAGAGTTGAGTTTATATTTGCACATTAATTCAGTGTTGGACCCCACGGTAAAGGTGTTTGTTCAGTTTTTACTACTTACTGTTTTGTGAGGTATCACATGTAAATATCAGTGCTGTATTCGAGTCCATGTCCGAGGGGGAGACCGGACTCGAGTCCTCCCCCACTGGTAAATATAACACTTGGTTTAGATCCCCCACTCTGCTTTCCAAACTCTTTCCAACAATTTGGATGGAGATATAAACAAATAATAATTCAAAGGTGATGAACACTCTACGTTGTCTCCAGAATTCATTTTATAGTACCACTTCAAGCATGCACGGGGATGCGTTTTCGTTCAGTAACACTGGAATCTCCTGTTAATTTATTTGTATTATTAATCAGGAATTGTTCAGTTTTGTACCACCTGATTGACCTTAAGGTCATGTCACACGGGGCAATTTACAGACAACCGGTTCCAGGCAGCGCCTAGAAGAAAAAGGCATTCACATTTTAATGTTCACATAATATTCCTATTTTTCTTTGGGATCGTAAGACATTGTGTGAAAAATTACTCATGTGCGACCAAAGTGGTCATGTAGCCATGTACTGCATATGGTTGCCTCCATACCTGTAAATGTTTCCTCGTGTGACAGGGCCTTAAGATTCTTAGACCAAGGATAGGCGGGTAAAACGGAGAAAGTAGAGTTTAAAAATGATGATGACGGGGGTCCCTCATTGCAGCCTGTGAACTATAAGTGTGTCCCCGAGTATTCAGTGCAAGTTGAGAATTTACGAGATTAAAAAGTATGTTCTATTTTCATACGGTAACGTCATTGTTGTTCTCATGAATATTCATATTTTACAGGTCAGGCTGATAGCTTGAAGGCAGAATTTTCTGTAAGTCAAAGCGAGGCTCTAAATGGGTTATGCAGGGAGAAACTGGCTATTCGATGAATTTTGTTTTTTGTTTTTAATAGAGAAGGTAGGTACTATAGACTTACACCAACCACGTTGAGCTATACTAATTAATGCTTTGTCACCGTTGTTATAAAACAAATTCAAATTTCAAACTTATTTTTATTTCGTAAAAAAAAATCATTAAGTAGGCCTAATTTATATTTTAATTTGTAATAAAGTATAAGTTTGTAATTAATTGATTTGTTATTTAATTATTTAATTAATTTCATTAATATAGTTAAATTTCAAATATTATCGATGCTTTGAAGTCTATAACATTTATAAGGATTTTACCACCGAGTTAAAACTACTAGACCAAAACTATACGAATAGTTTTAAGTGTAGTTATGAAGTACTGTTTTATTATTTAGTATATATGTTCTAGACATTACACTTATATCATGCCTGACTTTCAAGTTCCTTCATGGTAAAATGTTTTGTAAGATGCGTTTTTCACATTTTTTGTAGTTTAAGTCAACACTGTAGCCCCCCCCCCAGTCTTTTTGGAAAAGTTTGAAGTTCAATTTATCCTTCAATTCACATACCCTGAGTGTATCCGTGCTACTCAGACTAATGTTTATGCAACCAATGTTTAATATTGCCCCAAAACAGTTTATTAGACTTTCAATTGGCCTAATTATGCATTACCATATGTACACAATATCAACAAGGTAGTTGTGATTCCTATTATATACCAAATAACTTCTGACTGTGCATATGTAGGTCCAAACAGACACATAGAAATCCATTTAAGAAGTTTTGGTTACAAGTCCAGTGTATCTTGCAATCATAGTGTCAATTGTGATACTATGCATATGGTCAGCTACATAAGCCTTGATTGAGAATGGCCACAAAGAAACAGTAACTGGAATTTTAAACAACTGAATTGACTGTGGAGAACAAGAAACTTTTTCAGCTGAGGTGCCCAGTGCAAATTTCTACAAGTAATACATGCCTTTATCATGTTTATCATGAAAAGGTTGTAAACAAGTTCTTGAAGTCTAATAAAAGACAATACAAAGATGCATTAAAAGAACACTTGTGAGAAGTAATATTATTTGAGATTATGTGCAATGTCTCACATTGACAGGTCCTTCAATTGTTGTCAGTGCTGATATGAATTGCTCTCTCATATCACTACCAAGTGTTTGGGCAGCTTTTACATTGACCTTCAGCAATTTAAAAGAATTCTCTAACATTGGGGGGGGGGGGGGGGGGGGGGGAAAGGGTCAAAGATAATTGTTTTGCTCAAATTTTAAAGATGCTTTTGATTCTAAAAAAATTTGCAGTTTGTGTTGAACCATGGTTAAACCTACAGTAGTGTAATGCTACTATGTGAATTTATTGAAAGTAAGGTATATGGAGGCAATCTATTTTTATAAACACTGCTAGTCTTCATACATACTTGTGAATGAGTGTTGTTCCAACATACACGTATACAGTTTACATGAATCTGCACTTGTAGATCCTTGTCATTTAATTGGTGGAACACAATGTGTCATACTTTATTTTACCATTTATACTGTTCCTACACTCCAAAAGTTAATATAGGAGTCCTATACTAACAAATATAGGACACCTGGGGCACTTTGCAGCTAACTTTTGTGTATACTAAAGATTTTATATCAAGTGCGTATGTATATTGATTGCGTGGACGTAAGCTTGTGCGCCAACATGAGTATGGCTAGTCGAGATTGCACCTTGTGAGTATACTCATAGGCATCCAATATTTGTATTTACTATATTGTATACTGCAAGACACTGGAGGAGTAGAGAGTAGATTTTAATTGTGGTGGACGTGTGCGCAGCCCAACCAGACTGATCAGACAGAATTTAGAAATTGTTTGGTGTAGGAATAACAACTACCTCGATGATAGTTGTGTACGTACATTTTTGTACATGTACGTACACATAAATGTACGTACATGTATGTGCATATGTTAAAGAGGCCAATTAAAAGTCCAATACACTCTGGTTTGGGGCAATAAAGACATTGGTGGCATAAACAATAGTCTGAGTATCCTAGAGATCAGTGGTATAGTAAATTCTCACTAAAGACCACACAATGCTAGTATGTACTACAAATAATGCAAAATACGCATCTTACAAAATATTTTATTTAACCATGAAGAATTCAAAAGGCCAAGATGAATTTTCTTACAGACAGAGCCCAGATACAGTGTTTGCAGATAAAAAATTGTTAAGTCCTTGAGTAATTTGCCACGCCTCCAAAAAACAATAGAATGAAGGGGTATTTTGGACGTTTTCAACACTGGGCCCATATTTCCACCCCTGCCAAACACCCAGTGAATCTGTGATTGGTCTTTCCTTGCTTGGGGGCACTCATATGTACCTAGACATTACCCATATGTCATATAAAAGCAAACTGACATTTTATGTGGGCATAAGGGGGGGTTCATGACCTTCCAGGCCAGTCCCCACACAAAGGGAACTATTTGCTGTTGTTGACTCGACAGGCTGTTTGCATCCATGCATGACCTGAATGCAAAGGCCGAGTGTACACATTGTACATAACATATGCTGCTGTACACAGGGTGAGTAATGTTAAACTTAGTTTAGATTGTTTAAAAAGTTCAGATTTATAAGGCTATGGTAGCTCCAATAATCGTCATTATCGAATAAAGAAATGAGCAATCATGTCTAGTTTCTTTATATTCCATGGAAGCTGATACCATATCTATAGAAAAATACCAATAGGCCTGTGTATGGCTTGACTCCAGGCCTCATTCACGTCTGAATCAAGCAGCTTGGAGTGCGGCCATATATATAGCCGTTGAATTGTCAAACTCATTTCGGACACGACCATTTTTCTTTGTTGTGAGGTCACATATTCCCAAGTTATTGAAATTGAGTTATGAAGCCTAGAGAGGGCGATTCCAGTACATGAGTCCATGCATTTTTTAGTATTCACAATGTATAACAATTTTACATATTATAGTAACATATAGGGCGCTCGGTCAAGCAGGCCCATCAAAGCGCCTTATACAGTTGCGTGTGTAGGCATACCATGAATAAACGAGTTGCCATTTTGTTTTGCACAGTTTGTTCTTCTAAACTAAGACTAGAGGGCAGTTGAGATCGAATGTTCTCAAATTGAAGTAAAACAGTTTGGAAGCTGGCCCTCATGTCACATTTTATGTTCGTATCTCAGGGAAACTTACACTGAGAAAACAAAACTGCAGGGTTGAGAAACGACGCCATTGTTCAGCCTGCTAAGTCTGCATACTGAGAAATTTGCCAAGATGGGGCAAATATTTTCCGAGTACATGCAGTATGCAATGGACACCTACGGTCGTTGGAAAAGTAAGTTTCAATATGTTGCAGTATGTTACTAATTAAAGGGACACGTTTTCTTGGATCGGGCGAGTTGGTCTATGAAAAGCGTTTGTAACCATTTGTTATAAAATGCATATGGTTAGAAAGATGTTTGAAGTAGAATACAATGATCCACACAAATAAGCCTCGAAATTGCATGTTTTCCATTTACTTTGCGAACTACGGTCCGCCATTTTGTGGAGTCAAAAATTTGACTCCACAAAATGGTGTGCCGTGTTAGTTCACTGCGATGTAAAAGGAAAACCACGCAATTTTGAGGCATATTTGTGTGGATCATAATATTCTACTTTTAAAACATCATTCTAACCATGAATGCATTTCATAACAAACGGTTTCGAACGCTTTTCATAGACCAACTCGCCCGATCCAAGGCAACGTATCCCTTTAAGAAACCACTTTAAGCAAGTGTGCCTGATTGATTAAATGATTGATTGAATGAATGATTGATTGGTTGCTAAGAAATAATTCCCTGGTAACCACAATAGGTTTTGTCCATAACCAGTGCGAAACCATGGTAAATATTAAAAGGGACGCAAGGTGTTCATCATTCAGAGGTCTTGATGTCGTTTGTATTTTTACAAGATAATCTGACGTGAAGGTATAGAAACAATTGTATCGTCAAAGTTGAAAACATTGAGCTTACTACATTGCTAAATGGTACATATTAAGTTTATTGCAGTAATTTTCAATTTCAAAATTTAAGATTTTAAGTTACGCCACTGATTTCCATAAGTCATTACATTATGAAATTGAATAATAAGTATAAATAGAAAGCATGCACTGATACCTTTAAAACTTTTCCCACGTATTTTTTTGAAATATTTTAAAACCAAAAAACAAAACCACATTGACTTTGAGGGACTGTGAACACTAAACTGCCGGGCCTCAAAATGGGCTCAAATTCATAGTGCTGCTTTAGCACAAAAAGTATAGCTAAGCACAACAAATATGCTCTCCAGGAAAAGGTTACCAGCCAAAATACCACTGTCATATGTACAATATGTGACTGGTATCTTGCTTATTTTTACTTAGCAGAAAACTGTTCAGCAGTATTTGCTGTTTAAGCAGCTATATGAAATTGGACCATGGTCTTTTTAACATTAATAACACAACACTTGTTAACTTCCTCTTCGTGACTTCAGTTGAAGCATTTTTGACCAAGATGAAACCTGAGGACTTTCGCCTCTTCGAAACCTACGAGTATGAAGGAGTACCTCTGGCTGCTGACGTGCTGAAAACCACCATGGATGATCTGAAGACGCTTAATATCAGACAAGATGATGTGTTCATTGTTACGTTTCCTAAAGCAGGTACATGTATGTCAAGACATTCAAAACATCTCAAAGGAAAATAACTCCTAGTGATGCACGTTATTTCATATTATGAGTAGGGCGCCCTCTGATTGTGTAAAACAAAAGTTCCTTGCTCAATTATTGGCCATCCTGTGCGCGCTCTGCCAACCAAGAGCAAGTTCGGGTGCTAGAACTTAGTCAATTTGACATTTCAATCACGCATGTATGGTCTGTGTTTCACGCATGTGTGGTCTTTGTTTCACGCATGTGTCTGTGTTTCACGCATGTGTGGTCTGTGTTTCACTCGAAGTACACGTCTAATCGATTGATTCGTCAAATAATATGGCATCAAGGCGACAACGAAAACTGTATTGGCCCATTGAAAACAACTTGCCTAATTAATATAGTGCAATAACAATGATTAAATGATTAACATATTTTATTGGCAAAAAAACCACCATTTGTCGTGATACCACTCTGTGATATTTGTTAACCCTTTTTGCGGTTGTATAAGTTTACAAAACTTTCCCTTCACGTAACCTAACCGCCATCTTAAAAAGTGACGTAGCTTCGCGACTTGGCTAGTAAAACAGTGCTCCGGGGCTAGGTTGATCCAGTTGGACCAGCTATAGTTAAACCATGTAGCTGCATTTGAGTGACATTTTGACCAACTATATGATTAAATCTAGTTGACTCTAGTCACCAACCCGAACTTGCTCTTCTTATAGCTTTGGGTTTCATCATTTACGACGAATGTAAGTCGCATCTCTGAGGTGCATGCAGTCCTTCACATTCATAATATTTAGTTTCTATATATCGAGTTAACATTTCGTACTATAGAGAACAATGGTTACTTCCTTCTGTTCCTGCAAATCAAGTTCATTATTGCCAGATTCACTGTATACTAGATCTAGATTCACTATAGATCCACTGTATACATGAAATTTAACTTTGCATGCAATTGTGTTTTGTCTTAGAGTATGACCATTCTTTAATTATTTAAACCTTGTGAATGATAAACTTGTTAAACTATGCATATTTATGTTTCAGGTACCACGTGGACACAAGAAATCATGTCAGCCATTTTGTATGACGGTGATATTGACAGATTAAATAAGAAGCATTCAATGATGAGAGTTCCTTTCTTGGAGATGACATCTGGAGGTACGGTACACACAGATGTAAGTCACATCTCCGAATGCTTTTATTCTCTTCTGACGTCATAGATCGAGGTCCCTGTTGACCTGAGATCACTGCGTCTTGAGGTAAACGGCACAATGTTGTCACCGGCGTTATCGTTTAGTCCGTTGCGTTGCTCCATCCAAACATTTCGCAAAACATAGAGTCTGTCAAGAATAACCTCGTCATCCTTACTGAACTCTGACCTTTATCTCGGATACTGCAATGGGCAACACAAATTCCAAGATATGTCGCGGCAATCAACGGATGTATGCAAACGAGATTATTGTACAGATATTTTGGCCAATAATGTTTTAAAGTCGTGCTTGGAACCTTTCTTATTAAAGGGTATGTACAACATTGGTAATTGCCAAATACCTGTATCCACACTTGTTGTGACCCAACATTATATATGAAATAACAAACCTGTGAAAGTTTAAGCTCAATCTGTCTTCGGAGTCATGAGAAAACAGTGAAAAACCCCATTATATGTTTATAACTTTTTTTCAAACATCGTATTTTATCCTGCAGGATAAAGACTAATAGTGTTTTACTCATTTCTTAAAAACTATGGCATTTCAAGCAAAACTATTTCAAGGGAAGTTTCCCACCATGACCATCTTTATACCATGTAGGCCTAAGTTATTTGCAAATCTGTGAACATTTATATTTTCAATCTTACCAATGTTGTCCACAGCCTTTAACAATAGAAAACCTCTTGACAGGTTTAGGAAGTAAAACCCGTTTGCGGAGGGCTAGGAAAGGATCGAAGGATATGCCTCACCGAATTCTGAAATCGTAAGCGCAGACGTTATCGGTATAATAAAATAAGATGACACTGGGACTGAGTGGAACGCTAGATGGCAGCAGACATAAAGGGTTATTTCATTCCTTGGTATTCAATTCTGAGGTAGTTCATAATCCGAAAACAATAAAAATTTACCCGGTTTAGTCTGTTGCACTAGTATCATGGATTGAAATATCATCTATTTAAACTAAAATGTTCCTGTTTTAAATGAACATAGTGTTGCACCCGTCGGGAATCAGAGATTCACTCCACGGTGTACATTAATGTTGCAATTCTGTATAAAAGGATGAAATAAGAATTCACAATGAGTTGGGTCTTTCACTTTTAATCATATGTCTTGATCTCACTGCCACATCATCCAGTATCTATCTTTAACAATAATAACAATACTTCTTAAACATTTACTTAGAAACTTGTCATTGTTTCGACAATAATTACTTTCTCTGCCTCACTTCAATCCTAGTATCATTTGCAATAAACAAATACTCAGAGTGTCAATACTATACACTAGGTCGAAATCTATTAATGCTTACTACATCTGTTCACTTCTGAAACCCAACTCCACAAGTAAAGCAATCGCAGTGTTTTTGCCCAATAGTCAAAACAAAGAAACACATTGACTTTAGAGAATAAAGAAACACATAAACAAACCCTACTGGGATATGAGCAAAGTCTTGGGTCTGATATAAACAAAATCAACTTGGCTAAAACAAGGCAAAGTCACTTTCTAACCTGGCACTTGCCTCTTAACAAATAAAACAAAGAAGGTTGTTCAGGCAGCAAGGCTATCCCAGGCTATCTAGGCTATTAAAGAGCTACCACTGACCAGACCCTGCTAGCCTTTTAGTCTCCACTCAGGGTTACTGTCTCAGACCAGGGTGGTCTTTTTGTACACGTGTATCTACATACATAAAGTACTGTACAACTAAACTTAGAAAAGATGGGGAACTACCCCTGCTTTTCCTCTAGAAATATACATAGTTGGAAAAGTCCTAAAACACCATTCTTAGCATCAAACATTTCTATAGAATATGAGCTATCAGAAACTCAAGTTAATTAATCAAAACATAATAAGGAAATGGAATAAAAGTCTAAATCAATTCAGTACACTTCAGAGCCTTAACCATGTTTCAACCCAATTCAGTAAAGCATAGGCCTACACACATCATGGTTCATGGTAAAAGTTATAGCTAACTTTGAGGAGGTAAATCTCTCCTATCCTTAAGTTAAAACAAGTTTAGAATAATACCACATCAATCTATAGTTTATGAACTTATTAGATAATACAAATTAAAATCCACATACCTGTATAAAAGGATGAAATAAGAATTCACAATGAGTTGGGTCTTTCACTTTTAATCATATGTCTTGATCTCACTGCCACATCATCCAGTATGGGGGGACTGCTGTGGGGTGAGACCCATACCCACTCATTGAGGTATTTCCAACCTTTTGATTGGCTTAAATCGGCTGTTGAAACAAAGGGGTGGTCAAGCAGCTATTGAAAAATTAGAGGGGGCATAATAGTTGAAAATTTAGGAGGGGGCATAAGCGACCTCTACACTCTCCCCTTGAAAATTAAATGTTGTCCTCAACATTTCAGAACGGAAAATTGATCAAAGCAAAATAGTAAAAACTAAATATAAGTCTTAACGGTTAAAAGCAGACTATGAAATCTCAGAAACTAAAATTATTCGATTCATACCACACAAAAAAACTAATCGTGTCCAATCTGAGCAAAACTTCCAACCTAAATTTGGGCTAAAGACACCTTGTGTGCAACTCTAGAAACAAATTGACTATGAGTTACCCATCACTGGTTGCTAGTGGTATGGTGATAAGTACCAGGGGTGCCATGGTTGCATCTGCAACTGCGGATAGGGCATCATCATAGGGGTCGTCCAAGGCATGCTGGCAGGTTGAGGGCACATCATCAGTGGTGCTGCTGGAGGTGTATTCGTGGAATGCAACCATGGATGGTGGTAGTGCGGGGTACTTCCAGCAGTCACTGCACTCACGTCATGTGGACCTTGCTGCGGCTGACCCAAATACTCATAGGCCAGTCGCTGTGGGGGCTGTCTTTGTCTTACCGGGTAGGTTCGTGCATCCTCCTGTACGGTAGGGGGAGCTGTATTGAGGTGGCATTCTCGTTCTGAAGCTGAGGCGACAGAGTCAGAAGCTGCCTCTGGGTCCGATGCATTCACTGGGTCCCAGGGCAGGGGTGGAGCTGGTTCATCCATGATGGGTTCAGGAATGACGACTGGCTCCGGAACAATGGTTGTCTCTGGCACGGTGACCGGTTCAAGATCATGTACTGGTTCTGGTTCAACAGTCTGTTCCAGAGTGGTTGCTGGTTTCGGGAAGACTACTGGTTCCGCTGCAACCAGTGGTGTAGGGAAAGTCACTGCCTCAGGTGTGGAACATGGATTGGCTGCTGTGTCATCTTCAGTCATATCACCGGCTGGGGTGAATAAAGCAGCTTCATGATTCAATGGTGCAGTGTGCGTCATAGGGGGACATGGCGCCATTTTCTGTGTGGGGGCCGAAACTGGGGGTCTGGACTGTTGTGGCATCTGTCTGAAGACTAGAGTTTGAAGATGGCCATTGTATTCATCTTCAGAATTGTCAGTGTCGCTGGTATTTGGTTTATCCCGTGGTGCTGGCCTGCTTCTGGTGCGGGGTGTTTGCACACAGCGCGGTGTCCTCGACTTAGTCGGTTCGTCACTGATGAGGTCATTACAGGGTAGCAACAGATTTCTGTGAAGAGTTCGTTTCCTGCCCGTCCCCTTTTCTGGACGCAGCTCGTACACTGGGGAGTCATCACTTAGTTGTCTCACCACAGTATGGACATCACTTTCCCAGTAGGCTCTCAGCTTGCCAGGCCCACCGGTTTCGTTGAGGTTCCGCACAAGAACTCTATCACCAGGTTGAAGGATAGTGCTGTGTACCTTCTTATCATAATGGTGTTTGCCACGGGCGGATGACTTGTCGGCATTTTTTCTTGCCGCCTCATACGCCTCTTCCATCTGTCGTTTCCAGCGTTGACTGTAGTCTTGATGGTCCTTGGGTGGTGTTGTTATTTGTGACAACCCAAAAGCCAAATCGATGGGAAGTCGAGGGGGGCGTCCATACAGAAGAAAGAATGGAGAGAATCCAGTGGTGTCGCAACGAGTGCAGTTATATGCGTGTACCACTTTGTTCAGAGATTCTTTCCAGCGGGACTTCTCTCTCTCGGGCAATGTACGGAGCATCCCCAGAAGGGTCCGGTTAAATCTTTCCACTTGCCCATTTCCCTGCGGATGGTAGGGGGTGGTGCGTGAGGGCGTGATGCCAGAGAGGTGTTGAAGTCTGCGGAATAGTTGATTCTCAAACTCTCTTCCTTGGTCATGGTGAAGTTTATGCGGGAAGCCAAACCTCAAGACGAAGTCATTAAAGATCTTCTCTGCTACCGTCTTACCCGATTTGTTAGTTGTTGGGTAGGCTTGGGCAAATCTTGTGAAATGATCCATGACGACCAAGATATATTCATACCCTCCAACACTCCTCTCAAGATGGAGAAAATCGATGGAGACCATTTCAAATGGGGCTGTGGTGATTATGCTTCGGAGGGGCTCTCTGGTTTGTCGATTGGGTTTCTTCTGCTGCAAACATCGGCAGACGTTCGTCACGAAGTGTTCAATGTCTTTCTGCATACGGGGCCAATAAAACCGATCTCGTGCGAGGTGGATGACCCGTTCAGCCCCTAAGTGGCCCATTTCTTCATGAAGCTCCCTATAGACTATGCGGTGGTACTTACGAGGAAGGACGAGTTGGGACCTTGCACCTGCTCTCCGACATAACACTCCGTCTTCGTCAATGCTTAGCTTGGACCAGTCACGAAGAAGAAGGGTAGTATCTGGATGTTCTCCTGCCCGCGCTTGTCTATGCGGACGCTGTCCCCTGTCAACATGGCCAAGAACTGGACCGATGATAATATCAGCATGCTGAGCTGCCTTCAGTTGTTCTTTGGTGATATGGTGGGAGCTTGTAACACCGTCATCTGGGCTTGATGTAGACGCAGTCAGGGCACCAATCCATGGGAAATGGTCAGACTTATCAGCCTTGATTGCATCGATGGTGGCACTAAGATGAGTTGGACTGATCTCGCTTGTGCACTGGGTTCTAAAGTTGTCTATGTCAAGGGGCATACGGGAAAGGGCGTCGGCATCTGCGTTTGACTTTCCAGGACGGTACTTAATTGTGAAATGAAAATCTGCTAATTCAGCAACCCAGCGATGTCCTGTTGCGTTGAGTTTGGCTGATGTCAAGATGTAGGTCAAAGGATTATTGTCTGTATACACAGTGAAGGAGGGAGCATAGTACAAATAATCTTTGAACTTTTCTGTGATGGCCCACTTTAGCGCAAGAAATTCTAGCTTTCCGGAATGCAGATTGTAGTTCTTCTCAGCAGGGCTTAGCGTCCGTGAGCCATAGCCGATCACTCTCATCTTTCCATCCTGCTGCTGGTACAAGACAGCACCCAGTCCTTCATTTGAAGCATCTGTATGCAGAATGAAAGGCTGCTGATGATTAGGGAAAGCCATTACTGGGGGGCAAGTGAGAAAACTCAGCAAATGTTCCATTACTTTCTGATGAGAAGCTTCCCATGTTATGCGTTGCCTTGACGACACTTGTCCTGCACTTTTACCTACAGCAGCTTTTCCTCGTGACTTTGAAGATGGTTTCATTGAGCTATTTTTGCTAGGTTGGTCATCACTGCATGGACTGGGTTTCTTCAGCAGTTCATACAATGGTTTAGCGATGGTAGAAAAGTTCTGGATATACTGACGATAGTAGCCCAGTAGACCCAAGATTTTCCTCACCTCACCCACGGTACTCGGTTGTTTGTCACGGAGTGCCTCAACTGCTTTGATGTCTGCAGGATCCATCTTGTAGCCTTCACTACTGATAACTCTCCCCAAGTACCGCACTTCTTTCTGGAATAAGTTGCACTTGCTTGGCTTGAGTTTGATACCACGGTCCTGGAGGCGTCTGAGGACTTGACGTATGTGTTCGACATGTGACTCAAATGTTTTTCCGTAGACCAGTATATCATCAAGGTAGACTACGGCGATTTCTCCAACTAGACCATCAAGACAGGATTCCATACACCGTTGAAACACTGCAGGCGCATTAGTCAAACCAAAGGGAATCCGATTCCACTCATACAAACCCCAAGGGGTGACGAAGGCCGTCTTATGTTTGCTCTCTTCTGCCATGAAACCCTGGTGATAAGCTTTACCCTGGTCTAGTGTCGAAAACCACTCATTTCCACCGAGACTATCTAGAACATCTTGGATTCGTGGGATCGGTTGTCTATCGGGAATTGTCTTTCGGTTCAGCTCGCGGTAATCTATGCAGAGACGGAGAGAGCCATCCTTTTTCCGCACACAAACTACCGGTGACGAGTAGGGAGACTCTGACTTCTCAATCCAGCCTCGGCCAATCAAGTCCTTCAAGTAGTTTTTCACTTCAGTGTAGAGTGGCGGGGGCACGGACATGTACGATTTCTGCACTGGCTGGTCATCCTTCAGACGTATATGCATTTTCAAGTCTTTGATGCAACCCATGTCACTGTCATCTTTTGAAAATGCTCCTGCCTCTTCCCGCAACATCTTGTTAACATCTCGGCGTTGAGCCTCTGTTAAGTGACTGAGGTCAAACTGGGGGGTCCCAGTTTCTTCGGCAGAGTGTGCAGTGGAGACTTCATTTATTACAAATGTACGTTTATCTTGTGACGCTGGTATAGGCCTCTCGGGAATGGTTTCAATTGAAAGGGGGGACTGCAGTGTTCCTAATTGGGTTTGTTTCCGCAGGACGATATCATGATTGGATGTGTTTTGCACCAAGATGAAGACTTTGCTGGATGGCCCCTTTTTCAACCTAACAACTGATGGTTGAGGATGAAGATCTTCTGGCCACTGGGTGTCCACATCAGGCTCAAAGACAGCGGTAGTGTCTTGATTCAGCAGACATGATGTCGCTCTGCAGGCTACCTCGATAACACTTCTGCCAGGTACGGTGACTCCCTTTCTGCCTACCTGGACACGGCAGATATCTTCTGGTGGCTCTTCTTGAATAAGGTTTGCAAGGGCTGTCACTGCTCTCCTCGTCATTGATGGGAATGCCGCTCTCACGGCTTGAATAGGGGTTGGATGGAGGGTGTCTCTTTGAACGATTTCTTCTATAACGTTGTACCCAATTATGGGAACTCCTGAAGTTGCCCGTGTCACCAAAACTGGAACTTTAATCTCATGGTTCAGCCCTGTCGTCAAACTGAAGGAGACATTCAGCCAGCCATCATATGGTATAGGGGATCCATTTGCAGCCGTAAGGTTCAGGTCAGTTCCTCCTAACAGCTCACACAGTGGTCTCAGCTTGGCTTGGGGCAAGTGGGTTGCTCGCCACTCAGCAGGTATGATGGTGACCTGGGCTCCTGTGTCCCAAAGTGCCTGGGTCTTTGTTCCGTCTATCATGCAGCTCACCATACATCTCTTACCCACTAGTCGGCTTACATTCGCTTGTCTTGAGGGGGCTATCGAACAAAGGTGGGACTTCTGGTAATTACTTTTGTAGGTTACTGGCCGTCCCGTGGCAGTAACCCTTGGCCGTTTCCCGGTTGATTGCGTCGCCACTGTCTGCATCCACGAGCAAAGTGCTCGCCAGAGCCACACTTGTAGCAATGCTCGCAACTATCTCCAGTGCCACTCCGTTGGCAGTTAGAACAGCCTCTCTGTCTGTTGGTGTCACGGTTGGTCCTAGGGGTCCACTGCTGGCGCTCACTAGGCTGGGCTAGCGACTGTTGCAGACCAGCTATCTGTGTTTTCAGGGTGGCAATCTCAGCAATTCCTGCCTTCACTTCAGCAAGGTCGGTCATTAAACTGCCTTGTCTCGGCTGCTCCTTGAGGTTGGTCCCCGAATCTTCTCTGCTTGATCCCAGCTGTTGTACCACTTTGACGGAGATGTGTTTTGCACTGGCCACGCCAAGTTTCTCTTGCCGTTCTGCTTCCTGGCGAGCTGCTATATTTATTTTCTCAAACAACTGCTCATCCGTCGTACTTGGATTCTGGAGATAGGGACGCAACTCTGACTTGACAGCATCGCTCCTTAATCCAGTCAGAAGTCCATGCAGGAACATACTCTGTACAAGGGTGGGGTCATACTTCAATCCGGAACCTGCTTCCTGGCTTGCAAAGACAACTTTTTGTTTTAGATCAAGGGCACGAACGAGAAAACTCTGTGGGGATTCCTTGATGTCCTGAGTCACACGGGATAGTTGTTGATAAAGTTCTGTGGCATCTTTCTCTCGGTAATGTGACCGCAGAACTTGACGGAGACTGGGCAAGGCAAGGGCTACCCTACCTTCCAGGTAACTTCGCAAGGGAGAGCCTGGTGAAATCGCTCGGATAACGCCTTCAACGATCTCGCATTCGGTGTGGCCCTTTAGACGACCATTCTCGATCTGGTGAGCTAAGCTTGAAAAAGATAATTTATCTTTCTGGCCCGGCTCTCCTATCTGGCCAGAAATTTTGAACTCCCGTCTGGCTAGAGTCATCAAACTGTGGGGTGTGATGGGAGGGATGGGTTTCTTCAGCGCTAGCTCAGTATCTAGTATTAGTGGCTGTTCTCCACTTGCTGGTTGAGGAGGTGTTGTAGATTTAGATTCCATGGTCGGGGATGGTTCAGTCGATAAATCTGATGAAGCTTGGGGTTTCACAACTGGTGGCTGAGGCTCAGGGACGAGTTTCTTTAGAAAACATTGTATCTCCTTGAAACTGTCCAGGCCTTGATCCTCCATCTCGTCTATCTCATCTCGGTTGAGATGACGGTTGACTTTTCTTACGAGGATCTGGTGGTTGTCTTCTTTCGCCTCTAATGCATTATAATCGGGTAGATCGATGAACTCACAGACTTTGAGTAACTGGTCACGGGTGAGTTTACTGACCTGGCACATCAAAGACTGGCATAGCTCCTGTGCGGACTTCTCCATCTTGGGGGCAACTCGTTTCTTCAAACTCTTTGTTTGGTCTTTGACTCCGCCCCTTGCTTGCTTTGTCCACCAACCACTGCTATTCTCCTGTCTCTTGCACTACCAGGTCTGGACTCCTGTTACCATGGTTACTGTAGCTTGGGTCTTGGGTTCAGGTTCATGGTCGCTGGACAGGCGCTGTCGTTGAGCATTCTAACGGATGTAATGCTGAAACACACCTGTCCCGTCGGAGGTGCCAAATGTTGCACCCGTCGGGAATCAGAGATTCACTCCACGGTGTACATTAATGTTGCAATTCTGTATAAAAGGATGAAATAAGAATTCACAATGAGTTGGGTCTTTCACTTTTAATCATATGTCTTGATCTCACTGCCACATCATCCAGTATCTATCTTTAACAATAATAACAATACTTCTTAAACATTTACTTAGAAACTTGTCATTGTTTCGACAATAATTACTTTCTCTGCCTCACTTCAATCCTAGTATCATTTGCAATAAACAAATACTCAGAGTGTCAATACTATACACTAGGTCGAAATCTATTAATGCTTACTACATCTGTTCACTTCTGAAACCCAACTCCACAAGTAAAGCAATCGCAGTGTTTTTGCCCAATAGTCAAAACAAAGAAACACATTGACTTTAGAGAATAAAGAAACACATAAACAAACCCTACTGGGATATGAGCAAAGTCTTGGGTCTGATATAAACAAAATCAACTTGGCTAAAACAAGGCAAAGTCACTTTCTAACCTGGCACTTGCCTCTTAACAAATAAAACAAAGAAGGTTGTTCAGGCAGCAAGGCTATCCCAGGCTATCTAGGCTATTAAAGAGCTACCACTGACCAAGCCCTCAGGGGTTTAAGTTAATGACCCTGCTAGCCTTTTAGTCTCCACTCAGGGTTACTGTCTCAGACCAGGGTGGTCTTTTTGTACACGTGTATCTACATACATAAAGTACTGTACAACTAAACTTAGAAAAGATGGGGAACTACCCCTGCTTTTCCTCTAGAAATATACATAGTTGGAAAAGTCCTAAAACACCATTCTTAGCATCAAACATTTCTATAGAATATGAGCTATCAGAAACTCAAGTTAATTAATCAAAACATAATAAGGAAATGGAATAAAAGTCTAAATCAATTCAGTACACTTCAGAGCCTTAACCATGTTTCAACCCAATTCAGTAAAGCATAGGCCTACACACATCATGGTTCATGGTAAAAGTTATAGCTAACTTTGAGGAGGTAAATCTCTCCTATCCTTAAGTTAAAACAAGTTTAGAATAATACCACATCAATCTATAGTTTATGAACTTATTAGATAATACAAATTAAAATCCACATACCTGTATAAAAGGATGAAATAAGAATTCACAATGAGTTGGGTCTTTCACTTTTAATCATATGTCTTGATCTCACTGCCACATCATCCAGTATGGGGGGACTGCTGTGGGGTGAGACCCATACCCACTCATTGAGGTATTTCCAACCTTTTGATTGGCTTAAATCGGCTGTTGAAACAAAGGGGTGGTCAAGCAGCTATTGAAAAATTAGAGGGGGCATAATAGTTGAAAATTTAGGAGGGGGCATAAGCGACCTCTACAATAGTATTTCGTTGATTATTTTCAAACCCTCTAAAATCAGACTTTTCAAATGGTTTGTTTCATTCCATGCCGACCAGATACCCAAAACTCATCAGATGATCCGACATCTACCCACAAGCTCCCCCCGTCTCATCAAGTCTCATCTCCCTGGTCAACTCCTGCCTCCTCAAGTGTGGGAGAAGAAGATCAAGATGGTCTACGTCATCAGGAATCCCAAAGACGTAGTTGTGTCATTGTACCATCACAGCAAAATGCTTAACCCAAACATGAAATACGAGTTCGATGAAGTATTTGATATGTTTATAAAAGGAACAAGTAAGTTTGAATAAAGATATCGAATTCTTCGTAACGGCCTTGTCAGTTCACATGTAATTGTCCTTAGTTTTAGTAACCAAATAACTGTATTCGTCTGTTAAGTTCATGTTGTCAACAATGCCCTACTTGTAATATAGACAGAATAGAACAACTAAAACCTATTCTTATCTAGAAATGCTTGCGGTTACATCATGAACCTGACTCTCTCGTGAGTTGTGGTGGCTCTGAAAACGAACCTCCGGTGTAACAACTCGACGTTTAATTCAGTATGCTCTCATCGTTTAAAAGGAGAAAGCTGGACTCGTGAAGGTATCAGCTTCCTCCTGTAGCGATCAGAGCATACTAATCGAAACGTCTTTTCAGAACCACCACAGCTTTCAATTACATGGTGATAACGGTACCCCCACCATACAATTTCCAATCCTACTCACTTCATCTACTTTGTGTCATTACTTGTAGCTCCTTGGGGCAAGTGGTGGGAGCACTATCTTTATTTCTGGCAGAGGAGAGATGAGGACAACATCCTATTACTTCGATTTGAAGACTCCAAGAAAGTAAGCTCTTCGAAATGAAATAGATTTTTATATACCGATGACGTCACGGTGTGTTTTACTGCATTGCTTGAGTGTTCTAACGAGATGGGCCGCTGCATTTCCGAAAACAGCACGTTTCACTAATACTTATGTTGTATTTGTTCAACCCCAAATCAAGTTTAGTATTTCGTGACACAATTAAACGCGTGTGTTAATTAACAGGATCTCCGTGGGACCGTAATACGAATCAGTGAGTTCCTCGGGAAATCCTTCTCAGATGATATCCTGGACGCCATCACCGATCACTGCAGCTTTGAGAACATGAAGAAGAATCCCATGACCAATCCAGATACTTTCTTAAGGCTTGTACATGGCGGGGAAATGCCGGAGGGACACACGTTCATGCGGAAAGGTCAGTATTCTATAGTACAGCATCTAAGCAACATTAATACATACTTATTTTGAAGTTTAAAGTTTAATTTTTTGAGAAACTTATTCGGTGAGAGTTCTTCTATGGTGGAAAGCACCTGTGTAACAGAACTAATGGTATTTTTCTCATTGTGTGTGAATATTTCATCTCTAATTGCAGGAAAGGTTGGAGGATGGAAGACCCAACTCTCAGAAACTCAAAGCGAGGCTCTAACTGCGTTTTGCAAAGAAAACCTTGCTGGGACTGGTCTCTCCTTTGATATGTGAAATCTTATCCACTCCCCCAGCCCCATACACACGACCTAATTTGTCACTGTGGAGACATTATTTTGGTCTTCCTTTGTCTCTGTAGGGCCTACTTAACATTCTTAAAGTTGCTTGTAGAGCACCCTAGTCTTTAAACTCCCACATGGAGGCCTATCTTTAAATATTTGTTTGGTCTACTTTTTTGATACAGACGGCGTGCTTGGTGGAGTACAGATACGGTTGTTTTTATTATTATTGTTTATTATGCAATATAAGTTGTGTAGAGTTTATAAAGATTGTTTAATTCAATTTGTACTTGCAAAACATAAGTTAGTGGCCTGACGTTTCGACCCTCTAGCAGAGTCTTTCTCGAAGGCTAAATGACAAAACAACACACAAGCATACAGGAGTTGCAAGAGCAGTCAAGTGTAAATACATGAATAGAGAGAGTGGAGAGAGAAAACAAAGTTTTGTACTTATTAGCTAGAAAGCTACTCCTTCTGTACCGACCCACGCCGTTTTCTCGCAATCTAAAACTAGGTCTAAGGCTTATTTGAAGACGTCAGTATTGCTTTATTCTTTATCAAGGTTCATATTGGAATTTTCTGAACTGGCTATTCCGAGGATTGGGATAAATTTTTCAATCATCTCACCTCCTGCCCAAATCAATGACGTATTGTCAAAGTTGATCGATCATACAGATCGTTTAACAATGGCGTTAGTAAGTCACAGACTCTGGCGTGGTGGCTAGTAGTAGTATAGCCAGAGGGGGCGGGACAGGGCAAGAGCCTGCCCCACGCGCAAAACACTTTTCCCCCTCTTCCCTTCTTCAACGTGATCGACTGAACGGTTCGAGTCATTAATAGTCCCCAAAATCGGGTCTTTGTCCCCGCCGCTTGCCTCCAAATAAAAATGTCTGGTTACGCCATTTTGTAATTGGCTCACCTACACTAAGGAGTGTCTATCAGCATAATTTTCTCTTGTACCTAATTATACGAGCGTTGATTAGGTGGTTTAGCAAGCACTTACTCCATGAGGTGCGTGAACCGCCAAGGATGTAGTCTTGGTTCCAAGACGCTCCAGTTGTGTAGTCACGAACACATGTAGTCACGAAAACCTAACCGCTCTCTAAACCGCTACCACCCCTCAAACCACTCGCCACCAGAGGGGGCGAGTGTTTATGCGGTTAGGTTTTCGTGACTACACAACTGGAGCGTCTTGGAACCAAGACTACCAAGGATGATACACTGCAAAAACTGGTGCTGCTCTAAAATTAACACAATGGGTGTGTAGACGTCATCGGCATGTGTAGAGCTGTCATTGGCTGAGAGTCGTGCGTGGCGCGTATACACGCGTGCACTTTTACATCAAAGATGTTGTTTTACATCAAAGATGGCGGTCAATGACGCGTATTGCAATCCATCTATGGGTCGGGTGCGTTCGATTAGCTTCCCCGGGTCGACTCCGGTCTGCTCATCCGGGTGATCGAGCCCCTAACCATGAGCTAATCGAATTATTCTCAAGGTAAAACTGCAACGTTAAACAATTTGTACAACCCCACAGTGATACAAAGGTACCCGGCTTCGAATAAAAAATACTTATTGCTCACAAAAACGCTGTTGTAATGGCGAAAATGTGTGTCAAACTTCCTAAAATGTCCCGCTGAATTACGCACCTCGTGGCCGAGCGGTCTAGAGCACCGGACCTAAGCTCTGGTGTTTTCAGCAGCAGAGTGTGGGTTCGATACCCGGTCATGACACTTGTGCCCCTGAGCAAGGCACTTAACCATAATTGCTTCGAAAAAGTTGGGAAGGTAGTGCATTCTGCTCTACCAGACAGGCTCCTAGTGGATGATACCCATGCCTACATCCTTAAGGACTGTGAAGGGGGTAACCCTGTTTCAGCCCCAGGAGTAGGAGGCAACGTGCCCCTGGTGTCAATTGATTTGGGTCGATAGCCCAAATCAGTTATGTGTAGCCCTCACCTTGAAGTGGCCGTCCGTGGCCTTGTGATGTTAGGCGATATCTCATAAAAAAAAATTAAAAAAAAAGTAATTGTGTTGGCAGAAATTAGTGTTATTTTAACACCCATAAGGTGTAAATGTTGATTATTTTTTCAGTATCTATTGTGACAATAACCCATGGTGTCAATTTTAACACCCCAGTTTTTGCAGTGTATAGCGTCTTGCAATATAATAATTAAAAAATTTGAAATACATTTTGAGCAGCCTTTAAAAAAAAATGTGGCTTTAGTTTGAGTTTTATAAATCATTACCTTTTAAAGTTTTGTATTTTGTATTAAGGATTTACTGAGTACCAGTTGCGGTGGTTAAAATGTGCCAATAGGCATGGGGACAGTTGGAGTTTTGATTGGCATTGTGTTTGTTTACCGTTCATAAACAATTAAATTAGACATCTGTCTGCAGATGTTCAGTTTTATGTGGAAGGAAATACTTCAAGCAATCCGTGAAATGCTATTGCTGCGAGACGAGTTCTCACTGTGTACACATTACATCATATTATTAGTAGAACCATAGAGAATTATGTGATGAATATTCATTAAATATATTGTGATGTAACACTAATAAGGATTGTTGTCGTTTTACAAAGCCGCCATTTACAGAAGTCAGCAAATCTAGACTCTAAAGGGTACGGCCTAACCGGTATAGCTGTGACCTCGCTTGACTCTGTCAATGTTGATTACATGGATAACTAGAGTTGCATATTGGCCTAAATGTTGGAGTAAGTTAACATGAAAGATTATAGAGTGCTGAAGCTTTGGGTAACATGAATTCTTCTGAATGAGGTTGATGTCAATGAAGCATCCACTGGGTGCAGTCTCTAACCGGAGGGGTATGTATTTCAAACCATAGAGCAAGTTTTGCTCTATGTTCAAACTGAACCGTAAGAGACACTAATTAGAGACACTACAAAAACTCAAGGCTGCAACAGTCAACACATGCATAAAGTTGTCATTCTGGCTATCCATTTCTGCCATTTCTGTAGTACTCGTGAAAAATAAACGACAGTAAGCTCCGCCCGTGATCAAAAGCGAAAAGTCCGAGAGGCAATAAAGTCCCAGGTCAAGCCGCCGCCATTTTGGTTGCTCCAGCGGCTTGTGACGATCGAGGTTTACAATGATGCAATCCCCTACTAATACTAAGGCCTTTTATGTGGAGTGGGCGGGGCTTAGAGATCTCACCTCGATTGCTTCATCAACAATTGAGATGACTCGAGTACAGCAAGTATAGCTTAGCTATATAAAATATAGGTAAGTGTACATTAGCCTATTGTATACGGAGCGGTTTCAAAAAGTAGAGCAAAGGTGAGTTCGCTGATATGATCTCCCTATATAGAGAGTATAGATACAGTTTTGCCAAGTCACTTGGGGTGGGGGGGGGGGGGGGGTGCTGATCGTTGTCAATGGGGTACAAGTTTGAACTAACAATATTATGATTGCGTCTGTTTACACTTTACATTGTATGCACCGAGTGGGCTAGTTGCTATTCAAAGTCCATGGTATAACACACATGTTGGAAAGTGTTGCAGCGGTCGTAGGTTCGTTACTGGATTGACAAGTTATTCAACAACTGCGAACTTCAGAATTTTCATTAGTGTATGATTACCTGTTATTGTTCTCAGAGGAAGTTTTCAAGTTGGAACGATTCAGCTCTGGCATTATCTTGACTTCTCACGACAAAAGAAGAATCTTCTAGTTTTTCTTTCAATCCTGGTGACTTGAGATACAACAAGATGGGACAGACAATATCCGGATACATGTTTTCTCTCATTGAGCAATACTTTGAATGGAGAAGTGAGTATATGTGAGAATTTGTATAAATATTAGGGTTTATTTTGAACTTTCCGGCTAGTGAGAAGTTCGGGGGGCTTGCTCTATATACAAGGGTAGTGAGGATGTTAACATTAAGCCATCATTTGACGTACAGACTGGGTTTAGAAAGTAATTGAACCACCACATCGAAAATAAAACAACTTTACCTTGAACTTACAAAGGAAAAATTATGTACCCCAAAAAGCATTGTTGAACTAAACAGTGATACATTGTAAAAGGAGTGTCTCACCCCCTCACCTCTCCACTTCATCACCCTCTGTGCTCCACCCCCTCTGTGCTCCACCCCCACCCAACCCTCACCTCATCGCCCTCTAACTCCTAGCCCCAACCTCACACCCGTTCCGACCCGGAACACAGCCTAAGACTTCAAATACTAATGCTTTAAATAGCGCTGCATCTACAATATAACTTGTATTTTCTTTCTGAAAGTGAGATCGATTATGTCAAAGGTGAAACCTGAAGACATACGGTTGTTTGAGACGTATAACTACGAAGGGATTCCATTGGCTCTGGATACGCTCAAGACCACCATGGATGACTTGAAGACGTTTCACATACGAGACGATGATGTCTTCACCGTTACCTACCCCAAAGCAGGTATACTGCATGATTTCTATATTTGGGTTTTATAATCATTATCACTCGAACGAGCGGGCTTGAAGGCCCCTGTTTATTTAGCAATTCAACCATTTTATGAAACTGGTTTAAAAATTCACATTTGCACATTCTGTATCTTTAAGGCACCACATGGACACAGGAGATAACGTCAGTAATCCTTCATGACGGCGATATTGAAAAGGTCAACAAAAGACATACCATTCAAAGGGTGCCGTTCGTAGAAATGACCGTTGGTGGCGCTGTACATGATGACGTAAGTCTCCAAAACAAATGTAGAGAAACGCATGTTATTAAAATATTTTCGTTTTCCCAACGACTTTCTGGGATTATAGATTTAAATATGCCTTCACTATAAGGTTCATACCAGTGCAAATGCTGAAGAGAAACATTCTTGACTAAAATACTTATAAGACAAGAAAAAAGCATCAAACCTCCAAAAATTTACGATTGTCGCAGAAGAATCCGATATTGGTGCAAGAATAATCCTTAAACAAAATATCAACCTTTTTTGATGTTTTCACTTTTCAATATTGTGAGAATGACCATTGGATTTTCTGTTGTATACAAATTGTTTTCTTAGATCTAACTGAACTGTCACTTCTGTCCTTTTTCACTCACTACAGCTCCCAAGGAGCCATCAGATGTTACCGAAACTTCCAACGACTGCTCCTCGATTTATCAAGTCTCATCTCCCTGGTCAACTCCTGCCTCCTCAAGTGTGGGAGAAGAAGATCAAGATGATCTACGTCATCAGGAATCCTAAAGACGTAGTCGTCTCTTTTTTTCATCATGGAGCACTGATGACCCCACCCGGGAGATTTTCGTTCGATTTTGTTTTTGCCGGATTCTTGAATGGAACATGTGAGTTATAAAACCAAGTGACCAATATAGACCATGCAAATACTAACGACTCTTGTGACCTCTTGACCTTGTGACTACTCTAGACCATGTGGCTACCATATACCATGTGACTACTCTAGACCATAATTTTTAATTGACGCACACTCTCTCCCTTTCTTGTAAGTGGGAAAGAGTTTGTCTTTTTGTGTCAAAACACAAAATGAATCATCTTCCACTTTTACCGAATACTAACACCTCTGTTGCATGTTTAGCTCACAGAGAGTGAAATTTGATTACACTTAGTGACGTCATGTGGGTTGTACCCTTTAATCCCGGGTTTCCATGTGCCTCAAAACTCTAAACGAACTGTTGTATAAAAACTAACTTTTTCAAAGAAAATTTCGAGTACACATTTATGAATAGTCCTCATATGTATCTTGAACAGTGCCTTATGGGAATTGGTGGGAGCACTACTTGTACTTCTGGGAGAGACGAAACGAGGACCACATCTTATTTCTACGATTCGAAGACATGAAGAAGGCAAGTCTATGCAAACACCTCTTTCATAACTAATTGGGCAAGTGATTAATAAATAACTGATTACTGAATATTACCTTAACATTGAAAATGTTATTTACATAATCATCTATATTTGACATACCTGATTTCATATCTTTACTGATTTTGTTTAGGACCTTCGAGGGACTGTTGTGAAAATTAGTGAGTTCCTTGAGAAGTCTTTCTCTGATGAGACCATCGATGCCATAATGGATCACTGTAGCTTTCAGAACATGAAGAACAACCCTATGACCAACCCAGACACACTGATTCAAATCATTCATGGTGGCAAGATGCCTGAAGGACAATCGTTCATGAGGAAAGGTGGGCCATTAGATGATACTTTGGTATTAAAAGTACCACTAGTCAGACTTCCATCCCCAGTCACTTTATGGCCTAGCGGTATTGCGCGTTGAACTCAAGTTCTGATGTCCTCAGTGGTCATCGGAGTGTGGGTTCGAATCCTGGTCATGACACTTGCGTCTTTGAGCAAGACACTTAATTAACCACAAGTTGCTGCTCTTGACCCATGTGTATAAATGAGAACCTGAGACATTTTACCCCTTAGCGCTAATGTAAGAAACTTGGGGTCAAATCATCGGAGCGTGGGTTCGAAATCCGGTCATGACATCACTTGTGTCCTTGACCAAGCAAGACAACCACAACATGATGGGGAGTATCTGGGCTGAAACGGTATAACGTTCGATTATCCTCCGTATATAAATGCGCAAACAAGTAACTAGAGGTTGTATGCTCCCCATGGAGTTGAGACATTTTGTGGATTGGTTAAAGTGTGCTTGATGAACAAGGATATCGCCTTTCTTGATCTAGTTACTATAAGTATGTGCGCTATATCAGAACCAAGTGTCATTCACTTATAGTTTTATAACCATGGAAAATAGAATTAGCTGTTGCAAACTCCTTAATACCCACCAAAAGGACCTGTGAAAAAATTAGTTCGTGGCCTAACGTTTCGACCCTAGCAGTCTTTCTCGAAAAGGCTAAATGACAATACAACACAGAGTCTTTCTCGAAGGCTAAATGACAACACAACAAACATGTGTGTTGCGTTGTCATTTAACCTTCGAGAAAGACTCTCCTATAGGGTCGAAACGTCAGGCCACTAACTAATTTTTGCAGCTTATTAACCAGATAGATGTAATAAAGGATTTTATTATAAAGTTGACTATTCATTTTTATCCCGTTACTCAGGGCAATCTGGCAGCTGGAAAGCTAAACTGTCTCAAGCTCAAAGCGAGGCTCTTGAAGCTCAACTGAAGGAGGTATTGGCTGGAACTGGTCTATCATTCGATGTGTGATATTAGTCTGGTACCCTTCAACTCGTGTATATGAGCAAAGCGACGTATAATCCAGTTTTTGCCTGACATTCTGATTCAAAAAGAGTGTATAGTTTGATAGCAGCAGGATTATAAATCAAACTTTAGGAGGTGCAAAATGTTTCAAGTGGAGAAGTGAGGATTTCAACCTAAAGTCTTCTGCTGGACTATGTTTTTGAACTTAGCAAGCAAGGCCCATCTCAAAGGATTCCGGGCTTGTATGAACGCTGAAAAATCACTCAATATTTGTTAGAAATAAAGACGTCTTGTTGTCTTGTTATGAGTTTGTGCTGTGGATTGTTAATCTAACAAATAATGACATGATTACAGTTTAATTATACTCTCACGTGTATTGTACAGTTTTATCACTTATTTCAATGAAGTAAAAAATACATATTTTATTATTAAACTGTTTGTTCTGGTGTGTGTTTCAATGTAGTACTCGGATTTAGTACTCGGTATTCCTATGAGTTCAAATATAAATGTTGAAGATACTTGTACTCAGAGTACTCCCACCAGAGTCAAGAACTTTTGTTACATTACTTGGAAATATACTTGGACTCGATTTCACGTTCTCTTTTACTTGACTTCATCCCCCTTTTAGAACCCTTTGCCCTCGCCTGCCCCATCCTCTCTCCAAATGGTTTGTATTTGCTGGTTTTTCTCCATACCATCGTTGATGTTCAGTCTACGATGTGTTATAGGACCTTCATAGAGCTGTTTTATTAAGCACAAAATGTGGCTTAACACAAAAACAATTGTGCTTGACAGATACCATCTAAACAACAATTTCACATGAACCGTGTGTGACTAGTTTCCTGCTTATTTTTGCTAAGCAGAAATGATTAAGCAATTTTTGCTGCTTAAACAGCTCTTTGAAATTAGGCCAGATGATGTCCCCCGGTCCACACTTCACACAAAAGCACAAAAACAGCTGTTTTCCAAATTGTGACGCAAGACACCTCGTTCCCACGGTTGAACTTTCTCGCAGCGCCATTATCCCCCTTCTCAACCATGCCTTGCTCGCCCATGGACAAGAGGTATTCATATGGCGCGCTGCCGGTGCAAATAGTACTATCACCGCGTATTCTGATCTGACCTCTAACGTATAACACATGCTACGAAACAGTCTTTTTCATAAGATATGATTTTATGTCCTGTACAATGGCAACTGGTTCCAATTAACCAATCATCTTTCATGTTACATGAATCGATAAAGAAATTATTCAGCTTGAAGAGGCAGCGCGATCCAGGTGAATGCGTTGCGTTATGTGCGAGTTATGGGAAGTTATGCTGCGAGAGCACGGCCATTTTCTATGTTTTTTCACCTTCTGCCATAGGCGCGTGAAAGAAAGTCAATTTTTTTAAATCAAAAGGGCAATTTGTTCCCTAATAACAAACAGTAAATTAATAATGAATTGAAAGAGTATATTTTTTCTTATTAAAAGTGAACGATCCATGAAATTTGCTTTTCGCGATCTCGAGATATAATGGATTTTCTCGGAAATTCTGTGTTTTTAAAGTTAGTTTTATGCGTATTTCGGCACATGAAAAAAAACAAAAACGCAAATGATCGCTGTGTTCCGTTATGCTTTAATTTCACGTGTACAGAAGCAAAATATCGGCTATTTCATGAATTGTTACCAGCTAATTTCCGTTAAATGTTCGTAATGAAACCATTGTGTTTGTATAAGACCAGTGCCTATGTTTATCCATATTCCTTCCCCCATGGTTTATCCTTGCTGATGGTAGGTCGTTTCAGAATTAGCGGGTACGGCTGTATCGCCGCGTCATCATGCGTTCTAGTATCGTCCTTAGCAACACAGTCGTAGCTGTTGAAGCGAGTTCGGCATTTCGGCGCGCGCTATGCATTCTGGGTAAGGTCAAAGGTAATTCGGGATAAACATCGCCGCTGTCACACGCGCTTATCGTTAGGAACGCACTGTTGCAGACACACACTTGTGGGTTTTCTTTGATTTTTGGTCAATTATAGATATGAGTGATCAAAATTATGAGAATTTGACTTTGGATGACTTTATGCGATGGAAAGTTGATGCTTTGAAGAACTTTTTAGCAGACAGGGGACTGAAAAGAACGGGAAAAAAGGAAGAATTGGCCGCGGTTCCCTATGCTGCGGCAACACAGCTGAAGGTCCCGGTGCTGCCGTCTGCAACTGAGGAAAAGAGGCAGCATGCTCAGCAATATCGTGAACTGCTAAAGTATGGTGACATAATATGCTGCCAGCTCCTGTCCCAAGACCTCACAGGATGGATGGCTAGGGGATCGAGTCAAAAGGGATTCTCCAGTGGCCACCTACCACTACCACTACAGTTATATTGAACTGGCCAACCATCTAGCTGTTCCAACGATTGCAAGTCATCTCCCCCCCCCCCCACCCCCGACACAGTCGCCCCCTATTAGCATTTTTTGCAATGATTTTCTAAGGGGAAATTCTGTGGTTTTAACTTGATTCAAGAAAGGGAATCCTTAAAGACGTTGAGGATAAATAACTTAATAACTATAACTAATTGAAAAACAACAAATTTGGACAAAAAAATTCCCGTTTTAACTCAGTATTTAATTTTAAAAAGAAATTCAAGAAACATTAATTTAAACAAACTTTACATTAAACCACACTAAATTGATGTGTGACAAAAATTCTGCCTTTGGAATCAGTACTTAGGCTAATGTACATCAATTAAAATGTAATAAAAGCCATAACGTACAAAAGCAACAAAGCTTAACAGTTACATAAAAGATTTCTCACAAAAATATACTGTGAAGTATTTAAACAAAACTAAAGGATAAAAAATCACCGATTAATGTCCATCAATAAATAAACGTAAAGACATATATTTCAAAAATATATTTCATAATTTATTTATGTACTTTAAAAACTATGAAAAGACAAATAGAAAATTATACAGGAGACTTAATAAATAAATTAATATTGCACTGTAAATGTCAACCCAAATGATAAAACGATGAATAAAAAAAACTAAACGGGTGTAGCCCGTACCGAGATAGTGTTGTTGATATTTGGAAGATAAATCTTTTATTATTAGACCGTAAAATTGCCACTAAATTTGTTGCACTGCAGTTGCCCTTGTTTTATGAGTTTGTTAACTTATTTTGCACTCTAGTCTTAAGAGGTTATATACGTTAAGTGTCCATCCGGGGCATTGCCAAAGATGGCAGCACAGCCTCGCAACTTCTTGCTGTCGACCGAGCCAGCAACAAACGAATCCCATATAGCTTGAATAGCCTGCCCTGGTTGCTGGTGTCTCTCCTTTGCCGCTTTGTCAGCTTCTGCTCACTCACCAGACGGACCTGTAGACTCACCATTCATTCTGGCCTCGTCGTGGACAACCTCCACCAGCTGATAATGTTCAGGTTGCTCCTGCCACCTGCCCTTCGATTAAGTCTATTGTGCCAACCTAAAGCAACAAAGTATAAGTGTAGGATTGTAATGATAAATAAAAAGCATAATATAGAAGGGAGTTGGAACAAAAATGAGACCGGTGTATTGAGTTGAGGCAATCTTCGAATTCGGAAATGATTAGCCCTGGAAAGGTGGTTGGGTTTTTTCAAGTCAACTTCAAAGAGTTGGCATTATAATTTCTTTCCTTTTTTAAAGTCAAAAGATCATTAAAATTTACTTCTCCGTATTTTTACTTTTTTTTTTAGTGGTGTACGACGACAACGAACGGGGCCCAACCATGCAGCCGGGGGCCCCTGCCGGGGTCCCCTGCCCTGCCTGACAAAGGGCGTCCCGAATACTCTCACTCAGCTACATTCGAGCAAAAATGCGTTGTTTAATGCCTCAAAAAATTCAATTTAGTTTGGAAACGAATTTAGCATGTAAAGGAATATATATATAAATAACAACTTACTTATTTTCCGAAGATTTTCCGAGAAAGCCTGCCATCTATCCAGGTACGCCATAAAAACAACGTGTGTGTACACTGAAAACAAGTACACATGTGCTATCGTTTATCCCGAATGACCTCTGACCCAGTAAATATCGGACATGCGCAGTCGGAATGCCGAACTCGCTTATTCGTATAAAGGCCACTAACTCCATGGACATATCAACTCATTATTTTTGCTTTGTCGTAATTGATGCATTGGATTAGCACAAATGATATGAAACAGCTCTTTATCTCTTAAATTTGATCAATAGAAGTGAAGTAACGTGATACACATCATGCCGTAAAGTAAATAGTTTTAGCTGGTTGAAGTTCGACTGCAGTCACGTGACTCAGTGGGTACACAACGTAAACAAACCAAGCAAGCAACGTGCAGCGGTCATCCCCCTTTGCACTGCTATTTGCATGGTTTGTTTACATTGTATGCCCACTATGAGTCACGTGACTTCGGTCGCCGATTATATCTATTTTTATTCAATGATGGAAGGTGCAGTGTATTATCAGTATTAGTGCCGGTGTGACGAGCAGACTACGAACGCATCACTTTTTAAAGTTCCACGTTGCATGCACTGACTGTCTTGCACACGAGAAAGCATAGGAACAAACAGTAACAATGTCTTCCGAAAGAGAGAAAAGTGAGTATTGGTCCAAGTTCATAATATGACGATATCAAACATGATAATTCTTGTTTTCGCGTAAAACTTGAGCAGTGGATTAGGGGAGTTTTACCCGTAACAACAGCCTTTATCACACGGTGAAATGTTTAAACATTCCATTCAAATTGACAATACTAAATGAGCCAAACTAGCCAATAGTCTGTCGCCATTTTGTTCATAACCATTGCAATTACATATTTTATTTCTTCTTCAGTGATGGCAATGTATGCCAAGTTGAAACCAGAAGATGCACGAGGTTTTGAGACGTATGAGTACGAAGGAGTTCATCTTGCAGAAGATACGTTAAAAAGCACCATGGATGACCTCAAGACGTTTGAAATTCGACAAGACGACGTATTTATTGTTACTTACCCTAAAGCAGGTATAACATTTGTAAAAGATGTATGCAAACAAAATCACCAGTTCATTTTCATCATACTTTTGATGAGGGAAACTTCATGTAAAAAGGTTTTTATTTAAATGACCTAGTTTTTAAATACAAGTTCTATATGCGGTTTCATGCTTTGTGAGTGGCTCACGTGCACAACACGCAGTTCTTTTGCAATCCTCTCTTGTTTATTACCATGTCTTTAGTGTTTTGTCTTCTTGAGTATATTTTAAATGTATTTTTGTATTTTTTATAGAGGACCACAATAGAAATAAGCTTTTTCTAGCTTGTTTGTGGTATCCTCAACAATTCCTCAGATTCCAATGTCTTTTCCCTTCTTGTTTGTAATTTTTCTGTTTATGTCCACTTGTTGTATTTTAAAGAATTCTGTGGAGATTGTCTATAAACAAACAAACAAACAAACACCCCAACAAACAAACAAACAAACAAATTCTCGTTTTACTAATTCCTATATAGTTTTGTTTTTCTGTGTTTTTTCCTCGTCTATACATTTTAAGGAACCACGTGGACGCAAGAGGTTATATCCGCAATACTTCATGACGGGGACATTGAGGAAGTAAATAAGAGTCACACAATGGTTAGAGTTCCATTCTTAGAGATGACCCATGGTGGTGCAGCGCACCCCGAGGTAAAGTTGAAAGGAAAATTAGTTACAGAAATGACATGAGCGACAGTAAATCATCTGATGAATTGTTGCAGTCTTTCATCGGCTTCTCAAAAATACGTCATGTATAAATAATTTGACATAATGATAGACCCCTACCATGGCCGCCATCGCAAAGGTCAAATAATGAAAACGTTCACGCAATGTACGCGCCAGCATAAAATAATAATTACAAGTCAGTCTTCCTTTGACCTCAGTGATGGTGTTGTTTGGGCTTGTGACGTCACATGCAAGATTTCTATTATCGTCTTAACTGTTGAAGACACAGATAAACTATATTATGTTACTTAACTTAAATACGTTCATTTCTAAACATTTTTGTTAGATGCCAAGGAGTGACAAACTTGTTGCCAATATGCCAAGATCCTCTCCTCGATTTATCAAGTCTCATCTTCCAAGTCAACTCCTGCCTCCTCAAGTGTGGGAGAAGAAGATCAAAATGATCCACGTCATCAGGGATCCTAAAGACACGATAGTTTCTTTCTTTCATCACGGGGATCTTTTAGCACCTCACAAGAATTATCAATTTGATGACGTATTTGAGAGGTTCCTGAAGAATACACGTGAGTAATGCAAGTTGCATCTTTGTTTTGGTTTTTAGTTCAGGAATTTGCAATAAAGTGTGCAACTTGTACCAGTCTATTTCATTGAAGGAAATCGACATGCGGTGAGTACACATTTCATTTTCTCGTTTTAAATACAGCATCATAAAAATAAAAACATTGACAAATAACTTTTAAAAACAGCTGTAGTCAGTGAGTAATGATAATACTTATTAAAAAAAACATATTCAAAAGTCTTTTGACTCGCCGTTAAACCTTATTTGAAGAGACTCATACTGATGACGTTTCAGTTTGTTTAACTGCAATGCTGGGGTTGTAACTTACGGAAGCGCATTGCTGCCAAGTTGAATTTAAAAAAATTAAAAATTAAGTCGTTCGAACGAGATAATAAGTCGTTCGAACGAGATAATTAAGTCGTTAAAACGAGATAATTTTTAATTTTTTTAAATTCAACTTGGCAGCAATGCGCTTCCGTAGTAACTTGGCTCCTGCCACTCATACAAATATGCAGGGACACAATGGTTTGCCATTCTGCAAAATGGTAAACAAACTGTGACTTCATCAGTACTGAGGTGTATTTTCCTTAGGTAATTTTCACATCTTTTATTAAATATGCCATTTTAGACTAAATTGAATCAATCAGGAAATGAATACAATCTTATATTTTAATTATAAAGTTCCATACGGCAGTTGGTGGGATCATACTCTGCAGTTTTGGGAGAAGAGAAATGAAGATCACGTCTTAGTGGTTCATTTCAAAGAGATGAAGAAGGTACGTTTCAAAGAAATTAGTAAACCATCAACTTGGAAGAGCACATAAACTCCAATGTGGAGATTTTAGGTTGCATTTTTGACTTATCAGTTTGTTTTGTTTTGTTGGTAGCCTACGTGTCTTTTCCTTTTTAAAATCGATATTGAGTCCACCTCAATATAGTTGTAAGCATTTTACACTTATCCCAATAATTATTTTGGTTCAACGTATAAATCAATGTTATTCTTTTAGCCATCTAATTTGCTACGTTTTGTGGCAGAATTTGGATGTTATGTTTTGGGGAAAAAAGCTACAGTTTGAGCTGTTAATCTGGTGATTCGGACGACTAAGCTGTTTTTGTCTTTCAACCATACAAGGATCTCCGTGGGATCGTGAAGCGAATCAGTGAGTTCCTAGGGAAGTCACTCTCAGATGATATCCTGGACGCCATCACCGATCACTGCACCTTTGAGAACATGAAGAAGAATCCCATGACCAATCCAGACACTCAGGTTGCTCAAAGGACTGGAAAGATTCCAGATGGAAAGTCATTTATGAGAAAGGGTAAGATCATTCCAACAAATTATTTTAAATAATGTTGTAGCGATGAAGCTTGTTTGAAGTCTGCATTAATGTACATGTACTGATAATAAATATAACAACTAGGCTATAAATATGTGTTGTTGTTTTTTGCAATTTCAGGAAAAGTGGGCGATTGGAAGGCACGGTTGTCCCAATCCCAAAGCGAGGCACTAGACGCAATAAGCAAGGAGAGGCTTAAGGGTACTGGTCTGACATTTGAAATGTGATCATCTCGTATTATTAGGATCAAGTTCATGGCTTCGGAATAATACATTTATCAATATCAATGAGTTATTGCTATAAAAATATATATCACAACCAAACATCAATGTTACCGTTTTTAGCAATTTTATGCACCGTTTTCAGTACCTCTGCACACGATTTAGTTTTTGTTATTTAAACTTTCTTTGCCCGTGTTTTCTTTGTAAGGTTCTCTGAGCCCTTTGTTCTCAAGGAGGAGTAAGGAGTAAGCGATCGATTAATCACGCTTTGGATTTCATTAATAGGATTTCAAACAAAACATTTGTCATTCTGGCTTTTTCTGTTATCAATTTGGTGCACCTTTAACCCTATCAGGGCCGGGTGCTTTTGGACTGGGAGGACCGGGGGCGGGGCATATAACGCCCCTTCCCGCGTATTTTCCAAAAGTTCTTTAGCGAAATGAAACTAGCAACAAATGGAAATTTCCAGTCACTATAAGTTCCACGGGATGACGTAAAAAATCAAACAATTTGCCATGTGTGGCAATAAATAAAGTTTGTAGTATTTTTCCAATAATTTACGTATTGTTCATACTTTGCAAACTTGTTGATTTGGATATACATGTAATCATTAACAAATGTATTTTATATTGTTTTATTGTTGGGATCCTGTAATCGATGGTCCATATACTTGTAGCAGCTCCGTGGTCCCGCGACCGGTAGGCTTATCTTTTTGGGGCCGATTTCACAAAGAGCTAAGATTATTGTGTTTATTATAATTTTTTTAATTGATTTAAATTTTGGCTACTATCTTGCTTGAATCTTGCTTGCTTGAAATCTTGGGTCGGTAGAAAGCCAAGGCTTATTTGACCTGTCTCGTCAAAGACTTGAATGTAGACACTTTAGAGGGGTATTTGCTGCAGACATTAAGTTATAAGGTTTTTCCAGAATTTGTTTAAGTTAGTTTTGAACTTTAATAGAAGAAGCTGAGACAACGTCATTTGATAAGCTGTTTCAATGATCAACAACTCTAAACCTGACCGACTGGTTAGGTCGGTCAGCTCAGTCACTTCAGGTCGGTCATGTCAGTCAGGTCAGTCGGGTCAGTCAGGTCAGTCAGGTCAGGTTTGATCAGTCAGTTCAGTCGGTCTGGTCGACTATATTTTGTTTGTATTGTTCAATATATCCATATCAATGTTTGATCAATGATTGTTTAATATTTAGATTTTTGTTGCAATTTTAAATGTGTACTTTTTACTGCTGTTAAAATTGCTTTTTACCTATAAATCATATTTAGCTCAGACTATTTAATTTTGAAAGAGTTGTTAATGTATCCCATTGTATTATTTTAACTTTAATTGATATGCCAACTGTTGTCATAGAAACGATTAAATAAATTTGCCAAAGAGAAAAATAAAATTTCTCCAAAGTGGTCGTCTTATTTTCCTCAAAATGTGGTTGCTTTTTATCTGCCCAACTATTAAATAGACATTTCTTGACATACGCCATCTTTCTGGACAACTCTGGATTTTTGGGAATCGTCAGTGTTCTATATTGCAGCTAAGTGGTTGATGCACTGACCAATCATGCAAGATATTTGATTGAACTGCTGTGTGTCGCACATGGTATTTTGTACAATGTGCATTATTATTTTTTTTCATTAATGATGGCCTCATTATTACTTTATGACATTATTAAAGTGGGAACTGACTCTCATAATTTGTTTGCCCTCAATTTCTTTTGACTAATGACTTTTTGGGGTCATGCAATTAACAGACTGTGTAATTATGACAAGTTATCACAACTTGGGGGTTAGGTGCTTCACTTTTGAGGAGACTTGATAAAGTTATCCTTTCTGGCTTGGGAAGTGGAGTAATGCTTCATGAAAACTGCAAGCTAGTCGGATTTAGAAAAAGCATATATTTTCCGGGGTGTTAATACTTCATGGGGCAGCAAAATTCTAAACGGTTGACCTGCCAAAAATGGAATAGAAGTCGGAAGTTTAGTTGTCCAAAAATATATTTGATTAGTTTTCAAGAGGCTGGGAGACTTTACAGTATTTTTTAAAAGCATTTTTGAATATTTAGCATCTAGCATTGGTTGCTGTGGGAGTTTATAAAGCGTGATGAGCCCCCACCACCCGCCCCCCAAAAAGTGCACCCTCAACAGAGGGCGCTATATAAACGTTATAAAAACGATCGACTGCATGCTATCCATCTCTACGTGCGCGTGCGTACACACACACACACACTCCATGGTCTAACTTACTTTTGGTCTTGGAAGTCTGGAAGAGACACACTGATTAAGGGATTGGAATAAAGTCTCTTCATAAAAGAAAAAACCCGTAAGTTAACTGAATAACAATTAGAACAATTTTCTTTGGTTTCAAAAAGTTCAGACATTCGTGAGTGAAACTGCAGAATTAAAAACTTGTTTGTCCATATTCCGGACTGTTCTCACTGCTAGTGCTTGCATGCAAAAATGCATGCAGTGTGTCACACCACACACACACACTGACAGTGACACTGCATCATGCTTGCTGCATTGAATTCACTGTGTTTCCCTCGTTTCTCATGTAGCATTACAACTAAACTAGCTAAGTACCTGGTAATGAATTGATTGTATGCGACACTGAAGTTAACATAAAAGACGCTGTTAATTATAATCTTATCTTACCACCACTTTTTCCTAAAATAAAATAATCATATGACCTCTGCTAATAATTGTATTTTTGGTGTTTTTTTTAAGACTAAGATTTAAGAAGAGTAAGACAAGAGAAAAGAGTAAGTAATATTAGTGCATTAAAAATCAAAAATGCCTAAATGTACGTTTAGGCATTTTGTAAGAGGACGTCAGTGACAGTGTGAGTGTGTCTGTTGTACATTACTACTACGTAGTATAGTACTACTCCTAGAACTGTGAGGTTCGATCCGCTATCGTCTCCACGAACCTCATAAAACGTAGTGACAAGTCATAGACTAGAGTGACATGCACAAAATCCTATTTGAAACGTTTTGCCCTTCACGTTTACATGCCCTACAGTTCTTTTATGAAATCAGATCTTGCCAAAAATAGGCTCTATATATTCTCTGTACTCTCATTAAGCGTTGCGCTGGTCAAGAAAATCCACTCGGCAAAACAAGTGAAAAAAATGATAAATTCTTACCGTTTTTCAGAATTCTTGCCTTCCGGTAACAATATGGCCGCCGCTGAAATTTTCCAACTGGTACAATGTATGCTGCGCGCTACGCTGGTCACAAAACCAACGGTTCACGTATACAATCATCTAGGCACAAATGCTGGTCCACAATAACCAATGTTCTGTATGTGAACCGTTGGTAATCGGAGTGGATTTTCTGGACCCGTGCAACGCTTAATGAGAGTACAAAGAACATATACATGTAGAGCCTAATTTTGGCAATATCTGATTTCACAAAAGAACTGTAGGCATGTAAACGTGAATGGCAAAAAGTTTCAAATAGGATTTTGTACATGTCACTCTATGAGGTTCGTGGAGACGATAGCGGAACGAACCTCATAGTTCTAGGAGTAGGAGAATTACTACTACTACGGTACTACATGTACATGCATGACATATCTCCCATAATGCAACAGAGGAGTCCAACCTTAGCTACAGTACAATAGAATTATTTATAGTACTTGAGTTATAGTACTTTTTTAGTAACCGACAGTCCGACACTTTAACAATAAGTGGCTTTCCTTTTCAAAAAATATGAAGCTGGCACATCATGATCACTGAATATAAAATTAATCAGTGACTGCTTTTTGGGGGAAATTTTAGCATGACAAATTGTAAGTCTGGTTCTGTGATGGCACCATAAATAGTGCAAATATACCACTCTGTAAACAAAGGTAACATGGTCTATACCTCGCCTTCCTAGGTCTTCTAGTTTTCCAATCCTCTGAAGGAACTTTTGCTTAACTTTATGTATTACTCAACGAACAGTGTTTTTGTTGGAGCATACACTATGTCTGCTCACCTTTTCCTGATATTGCTTTAGTTATTGTTGTCATGACCGATTTTCATGTTTGTGTACATGTACCTGTGGTAACAAGTATAGTACAGACCTATGTATACAACGTTTCAATAGACAGAGGGTTTCCTTGGTGACTTAAATACAAATCATTGTTCATTATGTAATCAGGCGACAGGTGAAGCTTGTGTTGTCCATGCCCTCCCCTTTAACCACCTGAATCAAGAAGACTTCCATTTAGCATTATTTGAATTCCAAACTAATGCCGAAATCGATGTGGATCGTCTTCACCACCTTATGTTCAATCCATTCATCTTCAATTATAAGTTTGCTGGAAATTCTGATCTCGACCCAGACAAGAACTTCTTTAGCAATCGTGATCATCGCTCATACGACTATTTACTGAGTGATCAATTCGCCAACAAGTTCCGTGATGTAGACGATCCTCATACCTTTTCTTGTCTCCATTTCAATTCTAGAAGTCTGCTGAAAAACTGTGACAGTATTTTTGATTTCATTGAACTTCTCAATTTTCAATTCGGTGTCATTGGTTTTAGTGAAACTTGGCTGAATGATGAAAGTCCCACAAGCTTACTTAACATTCCGAACTATATCAATGTCTTTAAGAACAGACAGGGGAGGACAGGAGGGGGTGTGGCAATGTACATTCACAACTCATTCACTTTTATCAACCGCCCTGACTTAGAAATTAATACTGCTTATTGTGATTCTATCTTCATTGAAATACCTCAGGTTAATGGTAAAAGTATTGTGACCGGTGTTGTCTATAAACCCCCGGACGTCAGTGTCAACAGGTTTGTGGATTCTTTCGACAATTTGCTCGAAAAACTTAACATGGAAAAGAAACATGTTTTCATCATGGGTGATCTCAACATTGATCTTTTAAAACACAATGTTCACAATCCAACTTCCCATTTTGTAGATTGTCTTTTCAGTAACTCTTTCTTACCCAGTATCTACAAACCCACTCGTATTACTGACTCCACAGCTACACTTTTTATAGACAACATTCTTACAAATTGTTGTGATTTTCCATCCAAATCGGGAATCCTGTTTTGCGATGCCTCAGATCATCTACCCATATCCTTCAGGTGTATCAACAAGGAAACATTAGTCGATTTCAATGTGATTTAATGAAAGTTGACTGGATGGCAATGTACTCATGTAAAAACCCTGATTCTGCTTATGACACCTTTATTTCGACGTTTACTCACCTGTATGATCACCATTTTCCAATTAAATCGACTAAGTTTAATAAAAAATTAAAACCATGGATGACCAATGGCATTATTCAATCTATCAAATTCAAGAACAAACTGTACAAGATTTTCCTTACCAAACCGAATAATGCCAACAGAATTAAACACAATCAATTTCGTAACAAACTCAATAGTCTAATTAAAGGTGTCAAAGCAAAATATTATGCAGATAAGTTTTCTAGTGCTAAATCTAATATCAAACAAACCTGGAGCATAATTAATTCTATTCTGAAGAAAAACTCAAAGGGCAACAATCAGCAGGACTTTAAATTAAACGGTCAAGTGCTTAAGAATCCTGCTGTAATAGCCAATGCTTTCAACAATTACTTCACTCAGATTGGGCCAACCTTGGATTCAAAGATAAGACCTGCACATCATGACTTCAAACACTTTCTTGGTAATCCTAATTCCAGCTCGCTGTTCTTGAAGTCTGTCAAATTGTGAAATCTTTTAAAGACAGTGCCGCAGGTCTTGACAACATAAGTCCAAGGGTTGTCAAATCAGTTATTTTGCATCTGTGCGATCCATTGTCTCATATTTTTAACTTATCTTTATCCAAAGGTATTTTCTCTAGCAAACTTAAGCTGGCTAGAGTTACACCGATTTATAAGAAAGGTGATCCATCTGAAATCGACAATTACAGGCCTATCTCAGTTCTCCCCGTGTTTTCAAAACTGTTTGAAAAGATTGTCTATGAAAGAACAATCAAGTTTTTGGACAAATTCAAGATACTTTTCCATGGTCAGTACGGTTTCCGACAAAAACATTCTACTTCTATGGCACTGCTTGACCTTACCAACAAAATTATCAGCGGCTTCGAAAAAACCCATTACACATGGGTATTTTCATAGACTTGTCCAAAGCCTTTGACACAATTAACCACAAAATATTGCTACACAAACTAGATCATTATGGTATTCGAGGTATTGTGCATGACTGGTTCTGCAGCTATTTATCTAGTCGTTTTCAATGTACTAAATACATGAATGTTACTTCTGACCTTTCTAAAATCTCCTATGGAGTACCACAAGGATCTTTGCTTGGACCCCTTTTGTTCATCTTATACATCAATGACATTTATCGTTCTTCCGAGAAATTGTCTTATATTCTTTATGCCGATGACACTAACGTTTCATGCAGTAACAATGACCTGCCTTCTTTATTCAATGATGCTAATAACCACCTTTCTAATGTCTGTGAATGGTTTCAAGAGAACCGGCTGTCACTTAACCTACAAAAATGCAACTACATGATCTTTTGCAACAAGAAAAAGAACTGTGATGTTCATAATCTTAAAATCACCATTTCCAATCATGAAATTCCCAAAGTTGATTTCACAAAGTTTCTTGGTGTATATATTGACAGCCGCCTTGCTTGGAAAGTTCACATAACCGAAATTTGTAAAAAGATTTCGAAATCAATTGGCATAATCTCCCGGCTCAAATATGTTTTTCCTGATGAGATCTTGCGTACACTGTATTGTTCACTTATTCTTCCTTATATGTCTTACGGTAACATTGTCTGGGGGAATACCTCTCAAAGTAACTTATATAAAATGAAGGTGTTGCAGAAGAAAGTTATTCGCATTATTGCCAAATGTCATTTTAGAGCTCATACTGCACCCTTGTTTAAACAATATAATTTATTACGTTTTCATGATATTAATATTTATCAGCAATGTATGTTTATTGTACAAGTACTCAACTAACCAACTTCCCCATCACCTAGTTAGCACATTTCAGGTTAATAGTAATTTTCATAAATATGAAACTAGGTCTGCATCTCTATTTCATCTTCCCAAACATAGAACAACTGCATTTCAACACAGTATTTTATGGTCTGGGCCGTGCAACTGGAACAATCTCCCCGCTTATGTAACTTCTTGCAGGAACACAGTTGCCTTTAAACGCAAGCTCAAAGCACATATTGTTCAAAATATCCTCTAATTCACAGAGCTTTCTCTTAGTTCTCACCTTAGTGTGATTTCTGTAGTACACCTGTAGGCCTATGCAGTGTTATTGTTAATGGAACCCTCAAGCCCTGTCCTATGTGTATTGTTATAAGTTGCATCCCTCTGACTTCACCTTAGTTTACATAGAGTCTATTCAGTTTAGAAGTTAAATATCATACCTACCCACACTGTACTTGTTAGTCTATTTATGTTTTTGTTTGTCTGGGCAAACCAACCACAAGCTTTGGCTTTTCTGGCTATGCCCCCATTTCCAATTATTCTCTTACTGTTCTTTGATATTGTTATGATGATTCTTTATTGGAATGGAAATAAATGTCTTGAAATAAAAAATCTTCTTGATCTTAAGAAATGACAAGGTAACTGGTCCTGCTGGCCAGTCAATGAAAATGTTTAAGGCAATCCCTGTCTTTGCCCTAGCCCTATATTGCATTCATTTGGTTCCTCCATACCTTAAAGGCACTGGACACGTTTGGTAATTGTCAAAGACCAGTATTCTCACTTGGTGTATCCCAACATGCATAAAGTATTAACAAACCTGTGAAAATTTGGGCTCAATTGGTCATCGAAGTTGCAAGAAAATAATGAAAAAAACCCTTGTTGCACAAATTTGTGTGCTTTCAGATGCCTGAAAAGGCTTCAGGCCTAAAGTCTTTTTCAGATTCAAATATTTTAATGAGAATTTACCTCTTTCTCAAAAACTACGTCACTTCAGAGGGAGTCGTTTCTCAAAATGTGTTAAACTATCAACAGCTCTCCCCGTTGCTCGTTACCAAGTACATGTAAGTTTTTATGCTAATATATATTTTGAGTAATTACCAAACGTGTCCAGTGCCTTTAACTAAGAAGTTGTAAATGAACGTGGCATAATTTAGATGTTTTTATTTAACTTTTTTGTAAAGTTTTTATAAAATAAAAGTCATTCATAATGTGTTTCTTTCACTTTTTAGGCATGGTAAGAACGTGTATATTTTGCTCTGTGTAGACCATCCTGTAATAGCGGACTCTCATCATGTCTCTTGCGGATGAGCTTCTGGCGGACTTGGAGGAGATTGCAGAGGAAGGGGAGGAGCTAGAGGCGATCAATGAGGAGGATGAAGACATTGAAGATGTACAAGATATCGCCATGGACGTTGATACCAAGGTGGACTCAATCAAGTCTATTGCTAAGCTCAGACACGGCAAAGAGGTGAGGAATGAACTGAAAGACCGAGTCCACAGTTGTATTAATGTAGACTTGTTTTTCCAGCTGTGCTAAATTTCAAATTAACCGCTTCATGTCCGATGACATGTACACACGCCAAACTTTTCCAAACTGGATTACGGCGGGCGTTTATAATATGCCCCAAACACTTTGAAGCATCTTCATTTTTGGCTGGTCAGTTGGACGGCTGGTGTGTGTACTTACCTGAACATTCCATTATGAAGCCTGCTATGCTTTGTTTCCCCTGTATAAAGAGGGACAGATGGTACTGTAATTCATACTCAAAATCTCCCTTTTTCTTGAGGTTATTGTGTAATCCCAGATTCCCGACCTTTGTCCTTTTGTTATACAAATGCTTACAATACAAGAATGTACACACTGCTTCCATTGTTTATGGCTCAATAGGAGGCAAGTCCAAGTGTTCCAGCATACCAGTGGCAGATTACCAGCCATGATTTGCTTCAAGGTTTTGCGATTTACAGTGAACATATACTCAAATTTTTACAAAAGAGAACAGCAAACCACGGTGCTTACTGTGATAACGTTTTTGTCTTTCTTTTTTCATTGTGACAACGATATTTTCATAGCAAAATTAATTCTCCAGATACTCCAAAAAGTTCAAAAAAATGATACGGCACAGAAAAGATTTGTGAATACTATTGTGAAGTGATTAACAAGCTCTTTAACAAGTTGAGGACTGTGGGTAGGGTTACGTGGGAGAACCTCATTAGAAATCTTGCTCACTGGTCCATTGACAATGCATTGTGTACTCTCTTTTTATAATAGTTGGCAAACGTGATGACCCAGATTGAACACTTTCAAGAAAATCCTCGCAAAGAAGAAGGTAAGAGAATATCAAATGATTTATGTTGAACAAAGTAGCGTTATCAGTGCAATGATCGAGTGTTTCAACATCTGATGCTTTAAAGTACAATTTCCTAAAACACAAAATATTAATTTATTCAAATTCCATATTGATGCAAATGTGCATCACATTAAGACATGAATGAGCTATACTCCAATTATGCTCAGAGAGACGACATTTTCTTTCACGATAAGTGTCCTGGGCCCAATTTCATGCTTACCAATTATCTGCTTACCACGGAATTCTGTGCTTACAGCCCATACAACTATGTGCTTTACAGGGCATCGTAAGCGTAGAATTCCTCGGTAAGCAGAACCATGAAATTGAGCCCTGGATGTTTTGTGTGCATTACACAATCAATGTACAAGACCTACATGTACAGTCTTGTCCCATCTAGAAGATGCATGCTTGATATTTAGTAGCCTTATCATGTCCCAGATACATGTATGCCACCAATCATGACAATACATGGACTGGTCTCCCATCCAATTACTGATCACAGTTGATGATGCTTAAAAGTAGGGGCATAGGTCGGTAAATACTCCAAAAGTTAATGGCCATCAAAACTTCCTTGCTGAGAAGCACTGCAGCTGTTGATAGTATAAACTATGTTGAGAAAGCAAATGCTGGTATAATAAGTAGTGCCATCTTAGCAGACCTTGAATTACCCTGAGACCAGGGCCATTAGCTTTTTTGAGATATGGTGGACACTATAGGAGTGCAATGTTTGGTTTGGGTGTATACACAAATTTACCCGAACCTAATAGTGTCATTGTACTGTGTCCATCTTATCTCAAAATGGCTTATGGCTTCTGTTGCCCTGGTCTTAGCCTTTGTGTTCCTTCAAAAGTTTACAATAGACTTAAAAAGTGCCCTTTGCCTTGCCCTAGCAAAGATGAAATCCCAGGCCTGTCTTAGATATAAATGAAGAGACCATCTAATCTTGAGTTATTGTATTCTTGTTTTCTTGTTTGCAGTGGTTGGTCCGGTTGAAGCAGATCCAGAGTACATGCTGATTGTTCAAGCAAATAACCTGAGCGTAGAGATTGATAATGAAATCAGTAAGAGACAGAAAACAAACACAATGGGAATTAGGTGTTTTAACCCTAGTAGTGCGCTGTAAGAGTTCTCTCGATATTCTAATAACCCATGCATAAGTCTGACGGTGGGTTTTTTCGAAGACTCAAGTTCTGAGTTCTTTTACATCATGGGCTGTTGATTTATGGAACAAAACAGTAAATTGTAACTGTTATTCTGACAGCTCTTCAGTCTGATGGCTCATTCATCTGATTAATAAAGGAAGGGCTATTGGAAGGTCTATTCCATGGAACGGTCTTCCTCCCTCTGTTGTCTCTGTTGTTGACATTACAGAGGGAGGATTCAGTCCTTCAATACCGTGTGCATGAACACCATCTTGTATAAATCAGTGTTTCCTTGATATATCTTGGTTTTCTGTTATGTGTAATAACTCTGAGCTGCAGTGAACCATTTCATTAGGCCATCAGAGATCTACTTTCAAGAGCTTTCTTTCAGTCTGACTATAATTTTTATTCTGTTCATTGACCTTGTTAATGTTTGTTGGGCTATTGTTCACATTTGCTCTTTATGTATATAATAAAAGAAAAAAGTGCTGTTTAATTAGAGGCTGTCAAAATATCAATATGGCCCTGTATGCATTTAATTTCTAAAAAAATGCATTTATGCAATGTTAGCCACTAGCCAGTTATTTTTTTTCTTCAACAGATATTATTCACAAGTTTGTAAGAGACAACTATCAGAAACGGTTCCCTGAGCTGGAATCACTGGTCCCAACACCACAGGAATACCTAAGGACAGTTCGGGTAAATAGTTCATTATTTGTGAAGTTAACATCATACCTAGTGCCAATGAAATATGAAGCATGCAACTGTAAAAGGAACACCACTTGTTTAAAACTTTCTAGAGGCGTTTATGTTTGTATTTAATCGTTGGTCTACACGCTCACCACATCTTCACAATAATACCCTTTGATTCCAAAAATGGCAGACAATGGGCAGACAATGGGCAGACAATAGCCGTGTGTGATGCTAGTAGGGTCAATACATTTCTTATCACACATCGGTATTGGACCATGTCATTTGAGCAATTTACCGGCAACTAGTTCCGGGCATTGTCCAAGAAAAATTCAATTCAAGTTTTCTTGCGGCTGCAAAGACATAGTTTGAAAATTGTCTTATGGGCTACCAAAGTGTTCCTTTTGCATGCATTGCAGCTGGTTGCCTCTAAGTTGCTGTAAAAAATGGCCTCATACCACAAGGCCTTAAGGGTATATAACCAAAACATTGTCCTTTGATTTCAAAATGTTTTAGTATATTTGAGTTTTGTTTTCATTCCCTTTAGGAACTTGGCAACACCCTCGATAACACCAAGACAAATGAACAGCTACAAGCCATCTTGACCAATGCTGTGATAATGGTTGTGAGTGTATCAGCTTCTACCACTCAGGGGACTGAGCTGTCAGACGAGGAGCTAGCCACTGTCTTTGAAGCTTGTGATATGGTAAGATTGGACAGTCTTTGCATTTCTAAATTTGATATTTTTTAAGGATCTGTTGCAACAAAACCCGGGCCAATTACATTATTTTTCTTTTTTTTATGTCTTTAACTTCTCTTTTATATTTTTTTGAATGATTATAACTAATCTGGGTAACCCTTCCCAATAATCCACTGTCAGGTGATCATGACTTCCCTCAGTAACAAGTCAGTCTCAAACAAGAAGCATTTTATGCAAAGCACACACACAATAAAACGATGAAGCTTTCAGTTTTCCAGTTATACTAATGGTTTCTAGGAAGATAGTCAAGATGCTACAAACTGTGGACTTCATTTCACAACATTCTGAGGATGTTTTTATGACTTCATTCTCTACTCAGTCTACTTTAAACCTCAACCTATCAGATTAAAGATTGCAAAGTTATCATAGTAAAAACAAATTGATAATTTGATGTTTACAGGAAATGTAGGGTTGCAACTTTGCCCGGGTTTCATGGTGACTGGCCTCATAATGAGGAAGATACATGTATTAGAACACTAAACAATCATGCAGCTTTCTATTATTTTGCAATTTTTTTTTTTTGGTCTTTATTCCATGACATGCATGAGGAGTTTGCAAAAGAATTTTGCAATAGAATCTTTTTTGATCATGCATCTTTTTTAATATGGAGGAGTTTTATCCCCTCTTTCTAGCCACTTTAACCCTAATCAACCCTTCACTCCAACCCATCAAAAACAAACTGCATGTTTTGTTTGATTCTATTGGATTGATTGAGGACTCTAGTAGTCAAATGATCATGCTTTACCATGTTTACATGTGATCAGGCATACCACCATAATCAGAGTCCAACAGTTTGGGTGTTGAGTTACTGCATGGTGTTGGACTTGGGACTGCACTAGTAAACTGATTATGCTGTATGAGTGTAAATGTGATCAGGTATTCCACCATAATCAGAATCCATCAGTTTGGGTTACTGAATGGTGTTGGATTTTGTTAGAAAGGGTCCTAGTAATTCACTCGTGGGATCAGGCATACCTCCACAATCAGAGTCAAAAATATTTGGTGTTGCGTTTGTCGTGTTAGATTTTGTTGGAGCGAGCATGGATCTTAGTAAATCACTCATAGGATCAGGCATACCACCATAATCAGAGTCGAACATTTTTGGTGTTGAGTTACCCCGACCATGTCGGGTTAGATTTTGTTCAATTGAGCAAGGATCCAAGTTACTGTTGTATACCCTTGGTGCAGTTATTACATCTTATAAATTCTGTGGTTTGATACAGGCATTTGATTTGAATGAAGCCAAGTCAAGAATTCAAGCCTATGTAGAATCTCGTATGTCATTCATCGCACCAAACCTGTCTGCTATTATTGGATCATCAACAGCAGCCAAGATCATGGGTAAGATCTGTTATAATGTGCTCTTGGGGAATAGTTAATAATGGGAATAATAGTGGTAGAGGATACTCCAGGTACCAAACTATTCCATAGCATGTTTTGGTCGTGGGAAGGCACTGGACTCTAGTGGCTAACCTTGAGCAAGACACTTAACTAGAATTGCTTCTCTTCACCCAGGGGTAAATGGGTACCTGTGAGGGCAGAGATGGTTCCTGTGATTGCTTTGATGTACTAGCATAGGCTTTGTAGTCTGCAGGGAGCTGAGACGGTTTAACCCTTAGCTTCGGAGGACACAATAACATGGTTAGAATGATGTTTAAAAAGTAGAATATAATGATCACACAAATATGCCTCAAAATTGCATGGTTTTCCTTTTACATTGTGAACTAACACGGCCCGCCATTTTGTAGAGCCAAATTTTTGACTCCAAAATGGCGGACCGTGTTAGTTTGCAAAGTTAAAGGAAAACCACGCAATTTCGAGGCATATTTGTGTGGATCTTTGTATTCTACTTTTAAAACATCTTTCTAACCAAATGCATTTTATAACAAACGGTTACAAAAGCTTTTCATAGCCCAACTCGCCCGATCCAAGGCAACGTGTCCCTTTAAAAGTATTAAAAAGTCTGAAATTGAACTTTACAAATTTAGGGCCTTAAAAAGCATTAACAATAATTTAAATCAGTTATTTGAGGTCTTAAGAAAACGATGAAGTATGCAATGAATTTTCCTATTGGTTCGTAAAGAACCATATTCTGCTGTGTGTAAAAAAGCAACATAAAGTGTGAGTGGGTATAGCTGTTTCTCCTGTACTTTATTTTAGATTTTGTTAAGGGTATTGTTAAAAGGTTCTGAATAGTTTTAAATTTGACTTTTTAAAGTGTGCAGAAACCCTGAATTTGCTTTGTTTTTCTTCAGGTGCTGCTGGAGGTTTAACCAATCTGTCTAAGATGCCATCTTGTAATATCTTGGTCCTGGGAGCACAGCGTAAGACCCTATCAGGGTTCTCTAGTGTAGCCACAAACCCACACACAGGTTACATCTACTACAGTGACATTGTACAAGCCACAAATCATGTAAGTTCAACATTTATTTTCTACTTTGCTGCAAGTAATCACAACAAATGTCTTTTGACACAGGGATGTGCATGTGGTGGCGTGTCACGTCGCGACCACTCAAGCAGTTAAGAGCACCATACTCGAGGTCTGTTTTTTCTGGTGGTCAGCAGAGAGTGGGTTCGAGTCCAGGTCATGGCACTTGTGCAAGATACTTTACAATCATTGCTTTTTCCTTCGGATGGGACATCAAGTCGTAGGTTCCGTGTTCTAGGATTAGTAGAACATGTAAAAGAACCCACAACACTTATTGTGGAAGAGTAGGGGTTAACACAACAAGCATCCTTGTTTACAGGTTTCCTCAGGCTTGCAAGCTACAATGATTAAGTTCAATTATGAGGCATCCTTGGTTTCATTACCAGAATAATAATAATTTGATCAATATGCAAACTTGGGTCTCCAATGTTCACTGAGCTCTAAGTGTAATGTTCTGCTTGAGTTTGCCTCGTCGGATACCAATTTGTGCTCCACTCAATCGTACCATGGTGCATCATAGAGCAATCTACAGTACTTTATCCTGCTGCATCAGAGTCCAGCTTTCTCCTGAAGACAAGCAGAGCATACAGATTGAAACGTTGAGTTGTTACACCACGGGCTCTTTTTCAGAACCACCCTAACTCATTGGAGAGATTTATGTACACTGTGTTACTGCAAAGCTTAGATTGTATCTCCACCATGCATAGTTTCAAATCCTACTCATGTACAAGGTGTTACAGCAAACCGTACTAGATTGTATCTCCACCATGCAAATTTTCAAATTCTACTCATGTACATAGTGTCACTGCAAACCTCAGTACATGTAGATTAAATCTCCACCATGCAAAGTTTCACATCCTAATTTGCTGTTTGTTGTCCTGCTCAGGATTTGAGAAAGAAGGCAGCCCGCCTTGTTGCAGGGAAATGCACCCTAGCTGCGAGGGTTGATAGCTTCCATGAGAGTCCTAATGCCACCATCGGTTTCAATTTCAAAGAGGATATTGACAACAGGTTAGCCAAGCTGCAGGAGCCACCCCCGCCCAAACAGTCCAAAGCGTTACCTGCACCTATCGACGTCAGCAGGAAAAAACGTGGTGGAAGAAGGTAAGTCTAACTGAACCTTTACTTTACCTAAGCTAACCATGCCTTACATTACATTGTGTGGAGTGTCGTAGCCGAGCCGTTTTAATTCACTAACTCAAGTTCTGGTTTTATAGGATTGTGGGTTTGGATCCCAGTCTCAACGCTTAAGCGAGAAACTTCGTCCTTCATATGGAGCGTTAAGCGTTAGGTTGTGTAGTGCACGTAAAAGAATCCAGTACACTTAATGTTAAAAGAGCAGCTTTTCACCGAAATCACTAGTTGCACCTACTCTCCTGAATTGAATGCTGATTTTACAATGGTAAAAAGAACACCTTTCAAGTAAAACAAAATACAATGGTATATAAAATTGCATGCCTCAAAGTGAAATTAAATGACGGTTTCAACAAATGCATGAAATTGAAACAAGCTGCTTTTTCGCCAATAATGACAGGGAAAACCTGTGATATTTCTCCAGACCAGCAATATTTAATAAATAAATTTCAGCAATATTTATGGCCTACGGTGATGATTATACAGATATGAATGGTCTTAAAAAGGGTAAATGAAGAATTGTCATGTGTCAAAACTCTTTTATGAACATTTCTTTGTACTAAGTTGTTTAGTACTAAGTTAATACCAAAGGAACAAGAAGACCCTTATCAAAATTCCTATCAATTGTTCTAACTTGTTCTTTCTGAACTTTCCAGAGTCCGTAAGATGAAAGAGAAGCTAGGGATGACAAGTATGCGTAAGGCCGCCAATCGCATGTCATTTGGTGAGATAGAGGATGATGCTTATCAAGAGGATCTAGGTTTCTCTCTGGGACAAGTTGGCAAGGGTGGATCAGGAAGGATACGAGGTCCACAGGTTGATAATAAAACACAGGTCAAGATATCCAAGAGCTTACAGGTAGGTCGACAGTTGAATATTCATCTTTGAACAATGATTTGCATCATGTGTGTCGGGGCTGAGCGGTTAAGAGCACTGGATTCAAGCTCTGGTGTTTCTGATCAGCAGAGTGAGAGTTTACGGTCTTGACACTTATGTCCTTAAGCAAGACACTGTACCATAATTGCTTTGTCCTTTGGATAGGACAATAAGCTGTGGGTCCAGTGTACTAGGATTGGTAGTGCACATAAAAGAACCCTGAACACTTATCCTGGAAGAGTAAGGGTTAACCCCGGTGTTTCTGGTTCATATATCAAGCACCCTTGTTTACAGGTTTCCTCAAGCTTGCGAGCTACAGCGATTAAATTCACTGATTGGGCATCCTTGGTTTCATTACAAACAATACGTATTAATAACAATCATCCTAAATTAACTTTAAAACAACACAATTATAATGATATGTAGCATTTTGTTGAGAGTTACATGGGTTGAACCGACAGCCTGCAGGATGCAAAAAGATCTGCTTGTACAATGCTTAAAATCACACCTCAGTGATAGGGTAAACCAAAATCAAATTCTTTTTCCAGGATACAATTATTACATCAATTTAATTGCTTTTGAAACCCATTGCTAGCTACAGGATCCAAACTGGCCTCTTGATCGGTGTGCATGCAGGGGTCTTAGGTTCGAATCCTACCCAAGTAGCCTGTTTATTTTTTTTTACCACAAGTCACAGACTGAGTATACAGTGCTTATCACACATCAATCTACTAAGGTTATCCTAAAATCATTAGACATTAAACCCTGACACCTTCTGTTCTGTTATTAACAGCGTCAGTTACAGAGGCAGCAGACACATGGAGGGAAATCAACAGTCCGTGGCCGTGAGACGTCTGGTACAGCATCAAGTGTGGCTTTCACACCCCTACAGGTATTCTACTTAATAACAGTTTATGTTAAAACTATTGAAGTTTTTAGTTTGGAGTATTTTTGGGGGGTTGAACAAGGAAATATTGACAAGAGTGGGATTTGAACCTGTGACTTTTGGACTAATGTACCGGCGCTATACCAAGTTAGCCATCTAGCCCTATGTTGGGGGTCTCCCTATTTTGTCAATATTTTTGTTTTGGGTGCCAGTCAGAAGCCATTCAACCTGTAACTGTAACACTCTCTCACCCAGACACCCACAGATCTTGGTTTCAAAAATTTGGGCCCAGTTTCTTAAAAATGTTTGTTTGTTTTTTTAATGAGGTTTTTAAAGTTGCATCATCAGATTTTTCACCAAAAGACCCCAAAATTTAGAAATTTTTCTTCAAATGAATGTCGACAGATGATGCTGTGTCAAAATGGAAAAAAATGTAAAGCATTTTCACTAAAAATGTCACCGTTGTCACACAAAATCCTTATTGTAATATATTTTCGCGTCCTGACAATAAACTCATTTTTTCCTTTTAACATTTTGGGGGTTTTTCTTTTTAGGGGGGGGGGGGGTCAGTGACTTGAATGAAAGTTTATAACTTCCTTGATTAGAGAAAAAAAATTGCTATATAAATTATTAAGATACATATTGTACAATCTTTTTAATAGAAATCAGGCATTACATTTAAAATAAATGAACCCATACTTGGTCTGCTGCTCTCGTTCTTTATTACTGTAAGATGGAGAGTCTTTAAGTTCTGAGTTCTTCCGCCCTCTTACTATGCAATTTCTTTACTGTTGTTATTAAATTATAATCCCTGTGTTTTTTCATGTGTTTGTTTGTAGGGTCTGGAAATTGTGAATCCGCATGCAGCAGAGAAGAAGAACTCAGAGGAAAATGTTGGATATTTCTCAGCAACGACAGGATTTAAGAAAGTAATCTCTGCCGCAAAGTGATAACAGAGAGGACCTCTTGTTGTATTGAACAATCCGAAGTTGACAACCGTTTGGAACTATTAAACTGCACAGGTTGCGTAGGGTGGCATGACTGTGTACACAGAACTGTGTACTGTGTAGATGCATTCACTGCATGACATCGTATTGCCAGCTGGCATAGTGCATCTATCATTCAAAACCATGTGAATGATGTTGGTTAGGCAGTAGGAGGGTGGACTGTGTAATCTGAAGATGCATTCACCATACGATATCAAATTACAGACATGTATCTATCATTTTAAACCACAGTGGATGATATTGAATGGTCAGACAGTAGGAGGGTTGACTGTGGACTGTGTAGATGCATTCACCACGTGATATCAGATTGCCTTTGGAAGCTGCATCATGTTCCTACAGATAGTAGTGAGCTATGCCTTCCCTTCAGCATGGAATAGACCTTTATCACGCTGCCACCATCTTGGTCATGTTCCCTGTACCCAATAACAGTAATGAATGCTAATATTCATTGTACACAAAGGAACCAGACTATTTCTCCTTCCAGCCTCGGTTTGGTTACAATGATTTTAATGCAAGAAAAACAAGATGGCCGCACCATGATAAAGGTCTATTAGTCTTTCACACACATAAGGAACTGACTCTTTTAACGGTCTAGTTTGTTCTTGCTAACTTTAACCTGGACCTTTATTTGGGACTAATTTAACACCAGTCATTAATGCAGATGTTGAACTCAAGTAAGATTTGTTTTGTGAATTCCCTTAGGTTATAGCCATTCTATGGAATTTGGTTAATTATTAATCAACTAGGAATTATAATTTATTCAGAGATAAATCAAAAGAGTCCAAATTCATGGCAATGCTTGCTGCAGAGTTGTTCGCTTACTGCCCGTAGAAGTTTGCATTTTGCCCAAAACAGAAAAATCACTGCCCTACTTATTTAGCATAATGACGTAGTCCAGTCTTGAAAGAAATTTATCAATAAAAGAAACTTTGCAGTCATTTACCACTTTTTCCTTATTTTGGTGAATTCCCCTGCTTATCGTCTAACAAACTTAAAAAGCATTTTAATTGTCAGAATCTGCTCTTACTATAATATTATGACCATTCTGTTCAATCAATCCTGGCTGTAAAATTCCACCAGTTTGTAACCATGAGAATAGCGAGAGCCTTGTTTCTAAGTTTTATTTTATCTTTTTCAAACATTTTCAAGTTTGTTTGTTTGTTTGTTGGGTTGTTTGTTTGTTTGTTTTGGTGGTTTTTTGGTCACAGAGGTAGATTGAAGTCCTGTTCCAAGTTTTTTCTTGACAGCTGCTGTGACTAACTTGAGACTTTGTACTCGCAGATGTAAAAATGTAATAAACTATGTATGCAACTGAAATTTGGAAATTGCTCTTAGTCCAATTCCTTGCCCCTTGCTCCATTTGGGCAAAATGGTTGTCAGACAGAGCTGGGCTTGTTGGCGAGAAAGGAGTCTTGGAATAAACCTTTGTCATGGTGCGGCCATCTTGATTTCCTCCCATTCAACTCAATGTAACGAAACTGAGGCTGTAAGAAAAAAAGAATCTGTTTCCATTTTTTACAATGAGTATTGGAACTCAACTCTGTTATTGGATACAGGAAAATAACAAAGATTGTGCCAACATGAGGTCTAAATGTAATAGAGATGAATGTTATAAATTAAACTTAGAGCAAAGAGTTTTTAGTTTTGGCAAGGACTTGACGCATGATAATTAATTACTGCAATCAGAATAAACAAATTATTAAATTATTTTCCTGTACTCTAGCACTGATCAAATCACCCCCCCCCCCGTATCACCCCCCCCCCCCCCAAATTTACACCGTGCCGTATTATATTATTGATATGCGCAATGTACCCTGACGTCGGATATAGCAAACGTAATAGTTAAAAAGTGGAGGATCTGTCTAAATAAAAAAGTGCCCTTTGACTGAGTCTGGTTCCCGCTATTCATGCGATGCTATTCACACACAAGTTATTAAAGGGAGCCTGACTATAATGCCGGTAAATTTACGATCACGATTTTGAGCTGGTAGTTTTACCGATTTCACTAAAGGTGCTTGAAGAAAATGGCAATTAAAAACAAGATTTTGTGCTCCGTCGTTCTGGCGCTTCTGGCACTGGGTTTCTACGATGTTTTTGTGAATTTTGAAGACAACGGATGCTCCATGACGTACATGTTTGAGTACCCGTCGTATATTGTAAGTATCAAATTATTTATTGTTATTTTATATTAATATTTTATTCAGTTTTGAGATGCAGATCACTCAGAAAAATTACTCAGATTAACAAAATAGGACAAATTTCCGTATTACTATCCTGCCACCACTCTTTCACGAATTTTTACAAAAAGGATATCTCATTTGAGTAAATTAGATACTGTTTTATTTCATAACGAATGAAAAAGTGGTGGCAGGATACGGACATTTTTCCAAATAGAATACTGACTAAAAATAGAATACACTTTTCACAGAATCACACAGAAAAAACAATTAACGATTGACTCATCATGGTTTGGAAATTCCGGAAATTTTTATGAGAAATAATACGCCAACATGTTCCTTCCGATCCTCCATGGTCATAGCATCAGGAGGTGAGATGATTTTTTCCAATAGGAACTCTTTTTTGTTGCCGAGATTTCCCCCCCCCCCAGTTTATCCCGGTAGCACTATATACCGGAAAACACCGGAAAACACCGGAAAACTACCGGAAAACACCGGAAAACACATGAAAACTACCGGAAAACACATGAAAACAAATGTTCACGTTGTTGAGTGAAGCGCGCCCTCATTTGGCGCTCGTCGCACGATCTCTACACTGGTTCCCTGTCTTTTTTTCACATGGATAAAGAAGGTACCACTCGCCAACGGTAGCAACAATAATTATTTTGAATTAAAAGAAACATTTCTTTCAGTGTGAATAATGCTTTACTTGACTTACTACTAATAATAATAATAATTCTTAATATAGCGTTTTACATTAAAAATCTCTAAACGCTGTGCAAGAGATCAAAATTAGATAAGATTGTATTTGTAATGTATTTTTTTTTCCCCCACTGGATATAGTTCTTATTTTTTGTCAACGTCTACAGTACTGCAAAATCTCGTCCACAAATTGTATGATGAGTCGCCACCCCGCACGCGCACTGCTCGAAGAGATCGATGTGCAGGGTTTTGGATGCTGTATACATAGCACAGTTCTATTCACGGGACATTAAACGGGAGGGGGGGCCCTCACCCCCCAACCCACCCCCCCCCCCCCCCCCCATCCCCACACTTTTTAAAAGGTGTTGATTCCCCCAACCCCAACCCTCACTATTCGGCACTTTTTGGGTGTTGACATTTTTTTTAAAAATAGGTTTAATTGTTTTTCATAAATATCGTTGGCTTCATATCCTTGTGGGTGTTTTCCGGTGAGTACTGGGCGGGGTACACATGGCGTGTCCATGTTGCCTGTCGCTGGAATTTTATTACGTGAACAATGCGAAGTTGACCGACACTACATCCTAAATTGTAATTTAAACCTTTGAGATTAATAGACCGATCCATTAAGCCCCGCCCACTAACAATTCCGGACCACAAGCCGCGCGTTTGATAAGCCGCAGCGTCGTCTTTTTTGTATTTTGAGATTCTTTGTTATTATATAAGCCGCAAGAAGATCGTGGACAATTCACGCACAACGGCGCTTATAAAGCCAACCATTATCAGACACAAAGGAGGGAGATCGGGTGCTCGCAAACAGGCCGCAAATCGGGTAAACAAAAGGAGCGTTCTCGAGCAGGGGCTTGCGAGTTCCTGCAACTTTATTATTGATCTCGCGCCTAAGCTGCCTTTAGTGGCGGTAAACTAGAAAGGAATGTATCATAATTGCGGGGCACTCAATCGCGGCCTGTGTATGGCCGGTCAGTTAGCCTGCGTTTGTAAACAACTCACGTAGCGCTAATAGCTGTGGTACAATGAAAGCAGTCTATTGGTTGGATCACCAGGAGCGTTGTAGATCCTCAGTGCAGAGATCGTGCGACGTGCAGCGCCAAAGGAGGGCGTGAAAAAAATATTTCTTGTGTTTTCCGGTGTTTTCCGGTATATAGGGTGTTTTCCGGTATATAGGGTGTTTTCCGGTAGTTTTCCGGTAGTTTTCCGGTAGTTTTCCGGTGTTTTCCGGTGTTTTCCGGTAGTTTTCCGGTATTTTCCGGTGTTTTCCGGTGTTTTCCGGTATATAGTATCACCCGTTTATCCCTTAACATTTACTCAATTGTGGACGGAGAGGTCATTAAAACGGAAAAAAGGGAAACTCATGTTGGTGATTATGAATAATCTCCAAGCTGACAATCACGATTAAACACCGTCAGCGCTATGGTGTTTAAATAACGTGAAATTATTGAGTAATGCTTTTAAAGCTGTTATGTTAAAGATGTTAATTAATTTTTCTTTTTTTTCACAGGCAACCACAATTGATAAGAAGATTAAGCAGAAGTTTCCGCAGTATTCCCTGTTGCTCTACGGAGAAGGAGAATATATCCAACAATCCAGGCAAGTAGACTAGGTCTTTATAAGGCCAAATAAAAAAAAATACCAGTTGATCGTCCTGATTTTTCCAAAAAGAGGAGGATGAGGGCCTTTTTATTTTTTATTTATTTATTTTTTTCCAAGATGGCCGCCAAGTATTTCAATTCAAACAGGCCACCAATTCTTCAGTTTGAAATCACTGCTAACTTTCTTTATATCTATTTGTTGCATGAGGTAAGTTTACATCAAAAATTAAAATATATATGTCAAGGGTGGATTCAAAATACAAACAATTTTTTTTTTTTTTTTTTTTTTAAAATTTTTTTTTTTTAAATCGAAAATAAAAAAAATAAAAAAAAGGATGCTGGCGGGGACGATCAACTGGTATTTTTTTTTACTTGGCCTAACATGTGGCTTGTCTTGGCTGAGTAGTCGACTGCACTGGACTCGAGCGCTGGACAATCTAGGACAATCCAGTAGAGAATTAGGCTGTGCCTGAATTGATGGCTACAGCTATGGCTACGGCTAGATCATCGCGTCGTCATCCTGCGTTGAAGTATAGGGCATGCCTAGAAACACCCTTACAGGCCTTAGTAACATCCATAGCCATAGCTGTAGCTACCAGTTCTGATAGGACCTTAGGTTTGAATGATATCTGATACCATGACTTGTTTGGTCACAAGTAATTGCTCAGTTTGAATTCCTTAGACTACAACCAGTGTTGCTAGGTCACATGGTGGTTCAGGGCAAGGGTTTTCTTGGTTATTATGAGACAACAAACACCCATGTTTAGTTCTCAAGTAAATTTGTGGCACAATAATAGTCCATCTTTGCTGATCTGGACGGGGGAAACAACCGTACAAACTCAGTCCTGGAATTTCATCTTTGAGAGGGCAAGGCCATCTTCAATTTTCAAAGGGCAGTTCCATTGAAAAATCTTATAATAAGTGTGGGTTAATTATATGATGCACTGATGCCAAGACCAGGGCAATAGAGGCCATGGCCTTTGTGTTCTCTGTGTAATTTCAGGCCTGCCAACAATCCTTGAAAAAAAGCACATGTCTGTACATTTAATTTTGATTCAACTGTAGTGTTACTGTTGGTTGGGCTCTCTTTTAAGAACTAACAATTTATTTGTTTTAATGAACGCGAATCCATCCTTTGCAATATCAGTTTTTATGATAGATCTTTTGGTTTTTGTATTTTATAGGGGCTTTAAATTGAAGGGAATACCGGTTCTTTTTATCCCTGGAAATGCTGGTAGCTACAGACAAGGTATGAATCAAATTCTTGCAACTAAAAACTGTTACTAATGTATTTACAAATAATGAATATTTATGAATGCAATTGCATGAATGGTGAGATTATTTTCATGAGTTGCAAACAAAAGGAATGTTCCATAAAATGAGGCAAAACTTTAAGTTGAATGGAACATTCCATCTTTCAACTAATGAAAATATCCTCTCCATTGCACAAATTCAAAACCTTCAATAGTTGTTTTATATAACATCCAAGTAGATTTTAGTCATTTGGAGGGTAAAACTATTAACAAAACGTTTGGTTCAACCAACCCTCCCTCCACCCCCCCCCCCCTCCCTCTTTGTCTCATTTTGTCTCCTCAAATCACAAATATGCACCCTAAAAGCCAACCCTGCAATTTAAATTTGTATCTATGATTGAAATGTGTAATTTGATCAGGCTGGACCAGGGGTTTCTTTCCCTCCCTTCACCTGGTTCGTGGAGATGATAGCGAAATGAACCTCATAGTTCCAAGAGTAACCTCTGTGAACCCAGGAGGTGGTTCAAATCCCACCTCAGTGGTTCAAATCCCACCTCAGACATGACAGATCTGAGCCTTGCATGTGGATTGGGTTTTCAGTCCCTACCAGGGCCCAATTTCATTGAGATGCTTAAGCAGAAAATAATAAAAGTTTTCTGCTGGGCAAAAAATAAGAAGGATACTAATGTATATGCGACATGGCGTATTGGTTGGTAACCTTGAGGCATATTTTTAGTTGTACTTAGATCCTTGTTGAAATTGAACCCTGATTGTGTGGGTTTCCCCCATTTGGGGTTTTCCTCCCACCAAAAACTGAACATTTCTTCATCGTCTTCTAATCATCCTGTTTATATTGGCGCTTGCACTGTTAGGTATGTCATGAAATAAATAACAATTTGTTGTTGAATTTGTTGACAGTTCGTTCTCTTGGATCTGTGGCTCTCAGGATGGCCAAGACTCGCAGTTTTCATTTCAATTACTTCACAATTGACTTCAATGAGGAGCTTACTGGAGTCTATGGAGGCACTCTGGACAGACAAACGGGTAGAGTACTATGGATCATACAGATTGATTCTTACTATAAACATAATAAGTACCAGACTATTTTATTTGATAACACCTCTTGCTGGTTCTTTGCTGGTTGGCTGAAACACGTTCAAAATCTAGGACTCTGTATCTGTGTACAGCACAGTCCTATAGATGGCTAGTCCGAACCCCTACTACAAAACATTTGTAATAGAGTTTTGCATTTATGTTTATTTTCCTAATTGATTAAACGTAACATGTGACTATCGTTTAACCTTTTCTACCAATTCCAATCAGAAATATGAGCCTGTCTGTTAAAGGAGCAGATGTCAACACACTTTCGAGGATAACAAATCGAACAGTGTTGTGTAACCCAGTCTTTGCAGTCACAAAACCACCAACCATGAAGGGTCTGAATACAAAGCAAAATTAGTAACAATTTGTAGGGGATTGAAAATAATGTATTACATTTGTAAGGGAAATTAAGATAGGAAAAATTCAACCAATAAAAGGGTTTTCAATCATTTTCCCTTGATAGTGTCTGGGGCTAACATTTAAAAAGAAAAAGAGAAGGTGTCCTTTTTATTAGCCTTCAAGAAAGACTCTACTAGGGTCGAAACCTCTGGCCACTAACTTGTTTTCTTCTTTTTTAACTCGGGAAATGTGGAAACGAATTTCAATGTTTGTTTACGGTTAACCAGTTAAACACCCCCCTGCTCTATGTTTGTTTACGGTTAACCAGTTAAACACCCCCCTGCTCTATGTTTGTTTACGGTTAACCAGTTAAACACCCCCCTGCTCTATGTTTGTTTACGGTTAACCAGTTAAACACCCCCCTGCTCTATGTTTGTTTACGGTTAACCAGTTGAACACCCCCCTGCTCTATGTTTGTTTACGGTTAACCAGTTAAACACCCCCCTGCTCTATGTTTGTTTACGGTTAACCAGTTAAACACCCCCCTGCTCTATGTTTGTTTACGGTTAACCAGTTAAACACCCCCCTGCTCTAATCTGTAATGATATGGAAAGTCTGTAAATCCTGTAAAATGTACAGGGAGATACACTCGGGCTGTATCAGAATTGGCAGCTTCAGCTATGGCTGTTGCTGAGGGTATTGCTAAGTATGTACTATACTTCAATGCATGGTGATGCAGATACCTAGCTGTAGCCGTAGCTTTAGCCGGCAATTTGGATACTGCCTCACCATGGAGAGGAGTCTGTCTGGAGGAATCTATCGTCCATTTTCCAAGATTTGTCATTTTGTACAACCGCAACCATGCTTTTTATTCACTGTATGACTATCTTAACCATTTTATTTATTATACAGTGTATGTTCATGAATGCATCAAGTATATACTGAGTCTGTACAAGAAGAAAAAGAATCCACCAACTAGTGTTGTGCTGGTTGGGCACTCCATGGTAAGTCCAATCATTGCTCTATGGTCCATTAAATCTGCTAGCTCCATTACCACACAAAACAACCCTCACTATAAACAACATGTGTGTGTATTTTTTGATAACATTTTTGCTGGTAGTTGATAGAAGGATTGCACTCAATGTTTATGTGAAATTTGGAGGTAAAAAATCAGTGTTTAAACAGGTACTTGAGTGAAATTTCTTTTAAAAGGAATGCTTTGGAAAACCTGTTTTTAATGTGTTTGTTTATCATTGAAATGTAATTTAGATATTTGTACAGTTTTGAATTGTACGTAATTAGCGGTTAAAAAATTAAGCCCCAACCCCAAGGTTTTGAAAAACAACAAACACTTCTGCCTATGACGGCGTGCGTCAAAATGACAATACTTTGACGTCATGTGTGGGAGTTTACTTTGTTATACCTCCATGCTGCAACAAAGCGGCTATACAAAACAAGTTCCCGCATATGACGGAACATGAGCAAAATTGTTATTAAATAACCTATAAATAGTCTATAAGAGCCTATACTATAATGTACATGTAGATCAACCCATGTACTTAATGAATGTTATTACTCTTCTACAAGGGCCATATATAATGCCTGTCCCTACCTGATTGCATGGGTTTTCCCCATTTGGGGTTTTTCTCCCACATCTAAAACTGAACATTCTTGTTTCCTATTCATCCTGTTATTGGCGTTCATTGTGCTGTTGGATGTGTAATATTATGTTTTGTTTTTATCTCCCATAGGGTGGTGTGATAGCAAGAGCTCTATTTACTCTCCCACGCTTCCAACATAGTCTGGTACACACGATTATCACACAGGCTACACCTCATATAAGTCCAGTCATTGGGGCTGACAAGCAGCTTGTTGACTTCTATTCCAGAGTCAATAAGGTAAAGTTAAGCTGTGTTCGCTTGGATTGATATACTATCGAGACTATGGTTAATATTCCGATGGGTAAATCTTACTGGTGTCTGCACTAGGATTGATTGCTTGACATAAATAAACTAAGTGAAAAGATAGTGAAACAGACTGAGTGACTAAAGATGAAATCATGAGGGTGCTTTTTGAAGTTGCTCAGAAACTATTAGAGAATTTACAAACGTTTAGATGAGGGAATTACGCTTATGATCTTTTCATTATCTGATGTTATTACAACAGTTACCAAAATCGGTTACATTTTGTGGTGAGTCAAATTAATTGTATCATGGCCAATCGGTCTAGCCAATTGGACTCAAGTTCTGATGTCTGACAGAGCTGCCAACTCACCCTGTTTTTGCAGAAAATTCCCTAAATATAAACCAATCTTTCCATGTTCTGAAGAACACATTTCAAAAGCTCCCTGATTATGGAAACTTTTGAATGTAATTCTAAATATCTTCCTGATTGTTGTATAAAATCTCTCTGATTGCAAGATGCAAATGTTGGCAGCTCTGGGCTGAGTCATCATAGTGTGGGTTCGAATCCTGGCCCTGACTCTTTACCCAGGTGTATAAATGGGAACTTGAGGGCTGGGACAGTATTATGTTCAAGCTTGTCATTTCACTAATCCCCCAACTAGCAAGCAGGACTAGTTGGAAAGAGCTTTGACGGATCCTTGGTTGTTTTAACTAGCGTTTGATCATCGCTGTTAACAGAAAACACTGATTTTAGATTCATCCCTTAGTTCTAACATAAGCAGCTTGAGGTTGTAGGCTCCCCAGGGAGTTGAAAAGTTTGAGGAATGGTCTAAGTATGCCCGATGTACAGGGATAATAATGTTGTAAAGCCCCTTGATCTAGCTACTAGGATATGTGCGTTATATAAAAACCCATTAGTATTAATATTGTTATTGTACATTGTTTGTTTTATTAGTACTGGAAGGAGCATATGAAAGGAGCAAGGTTGAAGGATGTGACGGTGTTATCTGTTAGTGGTGGACACAGAGACACCATGGTGCGATCAGGACTAACTTCCCTTGAGAATATCATTGCACCAAATAGAGGTCTAAGCGTCAATGTAAGCAAACTCCAAGTTTATTCACTCATTCTTTGGTGTTTCTAAAACTGGGAAACTTTGCAACTACCTGGATAAAAACTCTACAGAGTGTACTGTGCACACACTCATTACTTCCCCTCTTGACTGCTGCATTAGTATACAAATAATGAATGTGTGTAGCCCCCATGCATACGACATCACAAGCTGGAACAGCGCCCTCACTGAGGTCAAAGGAAGACCTATCATTGGTTGAGAGTTGAGCGTGGGGGACGTGCTTGGACCTCAGCTATGGCAGCTTATGCAAGGGGTCTATGATGAAAATATTTTCATGGGTTGAAATATGGAATGTATCATTCAAAGAGGCGAATGAAGCATTCCATCTTTCAACGAATTGGCAAACGAAAAATATGACACATGGCAAGGATCTATGTTTGTGGGATAAAACGTCTATCAACTGCACGAAAGGGGAACACAAGCTTTCCCATTATATCCTGTTGAGGGCTAGTCTCCGGATCTCCATCGGAAAAAGCAGAACATCCTGTGACAATAATCTTGCTATGTACTCTGAGTAAACTAGGGGCTGACGACCTCATCTGTGCCAGTCATGAGATGGGGAGTAAAGAGCATAGATGTTAAGAAGATTGTCAGTAGGCCGATCAAACCCATCTGAGTCGTGTTTGGATGAGGTGTATTTTGTTGGCTGATGTTGTATAACTGTGTTGGTAGTCTTTGTCAAGACATTTTTGTGCCTAGTATGATCTGAAGGTAGTTTGTGCTTTTTTATTAACATTTTGATGGGTATTTTTCTGTTCTTTTTCTTCTGTAGTCCATGTCAATTCCCAGAGTGTGGTTATCAACTGATCATCAGTGTGTTGTTTGGTAAGTTACTAAAGACTAAGACCAGGGGGACCTGAACTAAGACCAAGACTCAATGCCTCAATACAAAACCAACAAGGCCTTTCTGTGTTTGAAACCAATGGCAAGATCTTAATATTTGACTTAAGACCGATACTGAAATGTCTCAATGCAAGACCAAAACTGAGGGTCAGAGTTTGAAACCAAGACAAAGAACTAATGATTTGAATTAAGATGAAGACCTAGAAAGCTGCCTTTTGGGGTTTGAGATCAATACCAAAGACATTAAGACCCTGATCAGATGAAGTCCTAAATGCCTCAATCAAAGACAAAAACTGCAGCCTTTGTTGGTTCAAGGTCTAAACAAGACCTTAAGACCTTAACATAGACTGAGACGTAAATGTCTCAATGCAAGACCAAGAACAAGTTGTGAGCCCTGAACTTGGACCAAGGTGTCAAGACCTGGACTTACTTAGACCATGACCTGAAGACCTGAACTGAGGACAAGACGTACATGAGTCCCATACCAAGATGGAGGCGCTTTGGGGGTCAAACTCAAGACTGAGAATAACATTTTTGACTTGAGGGGTTTTATCACCCCCTACATGAAGCAGCCGTGAGCAAGTGAAAGATCAGGCCAGGATCAACACCCTGAGTGTGAATTCTATAATACAAGAATTCCCTGTGTTTCCCTTTGTTAGGTGTAAAGAATTGGTTCTAGCCACAAAGAGAGCTCTCTTTCAAATGGTTGACAGTCAGACTAAACAAGTGAGTAGTTTTTGACAAAATTTGTCATCTTTTAAATAAAATAAATTAATAAAAAATACTTAATTTATTTGTATGGCGTGTCAGGCTGAGCAGTCAAGTGCATGGGGCTCAAGCTCTGGTGCTCTGATCAGCAGATTGTGAGTTCGAGTCCTGGTCTTGACACTTGTGTCCTAAAGCAGGATTCCTCTGATTGGGACGTAAAGCCAAAAGTTGTTGCTGTTTTGTTCACTTACAAACAAAATCTTTTTCAAATTTGGATTTCCAAGTTGCTTCCCTCAGTAGCTGCACTGTTTCAAGGGATCTAAATAAAGATATCTCCTTAAGGATAGTTCTTTTATTTATTTATTTTTTCCCAACCTATAATAGATCACAAGTGATGCAGAGTACCGCATGAAAGTTCTCCGTCATCACTTCCTGACACATGACGGGAATGAAAAGTTTAGCGTAGATGAAGCAAAATCAAATAGCTTTGAAGGTATGTTTGATATATAATTTATTATTATGAATGGCTAAGGCAAGACTGCAACAATGACTTGGTGAATAAACCTTTTGCGAGTTAGATTTTGATTAATGTCTGCTACAATGACTTGATTGATCGCAAGTGAACACTCAAATTGGATTCCCCAGATTAAAGACACATGGTTCAGGCAACCTCCAGATGGGCAAACCCTGGTACCATTGTGCCATAAATATTGATTCTGAATTGTTTATGGGTGTTCTCTGTCTCTTATGTAACTCTTTAAAAACATCCCGACTCTTATGTAACTGTGCAAAAGCTTGCCCTGAACCATGTGACTTAGTAAATGTTCCTAGTCCTAAGGATTTCAAATTACATGAAGCATCATGGAAATATCTTGTAAGAGTTTTAGTAGAACTTGAGTTTCTTTGCAAAGCCACCACATTTTCAATGATGTAACCACTTAACCCTGGAGGACATGTAAACACAGTAATTTTCTAAGAAACCAAAATGGAAGGCTTGTAATTTATAGAAGTGTACGTGCATGTTGTTTGTATAGGTTGACGTGATAACACGGACAGAATATTATTTTTTGTGGGACAAGTTCAACAGCTGAGTTCATGTTTACCCACTTTATAGTGTGCACCATACATTCATGCTGTGTTGACCTTGTACAGGCAAGGACAAAAGGCGTTGGAATCACAGCCAATATTTCAGTAAATATATTATGTATCCATTCTTGACCAGGGGCTTCCTTTGAACTTGCAACCAACACGGTCCAAGAATCCTCAGAGAAAACCAACCACTACCTCTTCCCAGTGGTACAGTCCGATGAATCCCACAACGCATTTGCAGCAGTTGCAGGTGTTAACTCTGGAGGGTGGCTGTTTGTCTGCCAGGAGGGCAGTTCCACTGCGTGTTCTAAGGGGGTGGATATTTCTTCTAGTGCGAGGATTGTCCCTCCTCTGAAGACTGACATCAGGGAGGCACTGGTGGATTTGAATAAGTACCCTGATGCCAAGCATGTTGTGGTGAAAGTACCGAGTGGACAACAGGTAAGAATTCTTCTGTAATTTACCGATCAACATACTTTATTCGTTGTGTTCAAGCCACTTTTGCTCTATTATTATAAAGCAAGACGGAGAGGCACTGAGTATTGTTTTCTTATTCACAATTAGCACGAATGTGAACTTGTAATTCTTAATTCTTGTAATTCTGGCATTTTTGGGGCATAAGTGGCATGTCATGGCTGAGAGGTCTATCATATGAAAAACATTTTTGCAGCTCAATTTCAACCAGATAAGTTTGATGTTACCTTGCTTCGTAAAGAAACCCAGTATGCGTTTTTTGTCCAGCAAGTACACAATTTTCTGTAGTAATCGACGTACCTCCAGACATAGTTTTATTGTCGATTATTTGCAACAGTTTTTGTTGTTGTAAAAGTGTCTCGATTTGCTTTATACATGTATATAACAAAAATTTTGGTTTTGTTTAAGAAACATAGATGCTATGTTAACAAGGGAAGCAATTTACTTTGACCTTTTTGGTTGATTGGAACTTAGGAAGTACCGTATTTTCCTGCGGATAAGACGCGTCTTATCTGACTTTTTAGACCCCAAAAACATTGGTGCGTCTTATCTTTCGGTGCGCCTTGTCTGCTGACGATTGATTTTTTGTTGATGATCACCGCGTAAAATAATACCTTTATTTTGTCCAGTTCAAATCAACGGTCTTTGTGTGAAGAATCCTTACTCAATTATGCGGTCAAACAAGGCTCAACTATCCAGACACTGAGACCGTATTTTCGTTTCAACAATGCCGCAATCCCCCCAGACTGTCCTTTCATTCCAACAATGCCGCAACGTGTTGATCCCCCATGACCGTGCATTCCAACAATGCCGCAATGCGTTGGTGCTTTCGGTCCAACAGACGTCGGCGTCGTACAAACGTTTTTCTGTGTGGCCGCGTATTCGTTCCGAAAATGCTGCAATCAGATTTACTGTCAATGCTGTTGTACAAACGGCATTCACCCAACCTCTATTGTGTGGTGAACTTTGAGGGTTTTTATTGTACAGAATATCTCCGAAGTGTGCTTTAGGCTTGACGTACTATTTAAGGATGGGATAATTAAGTACCAATGTTTGTTGGCCTACCTATACGAATTGCACTTTCGTTTGTTTCATTAAACGTTCAAATATTCATTTTTTTATTGCCTCTTTTTAGACGTATATTATGGTTACAATAAACGTTCATTTATCAAATAAAAAAATGATCCTTGAAAACAAGGTAATGATCTTTGAAAACAAAACTAACATTATTAAAGAAGAGGAGAGATGTTTTAAACAAATATCTTATGAACGAGATTATAAGTTTGAAATAAATCAAAAGAACTTTAAATAAATAAAAAAATATTACAAAAACTTTAAAAAATATATATAATGAAACATTTTGTTACGTCTTCCCGGGTGTGACGGGATTATTTGCTGACATACAGCTTCAAATAACTTTTGAAGAACCAACAAAAGCAACCGTCCTTTTCAGGACGACCAAACGAGAAAAGAGATGGATGGTTCATGTGTCTGTTTCGTTTATTTCAATTGTAAAATAAAAAATGATCCTTGAAAACAAGGTAATGATCCTTGGAAACAAAATCTTATGAACGAGATTAACAAATTATAGGTTTGAAATAATGGAAAAGAATTTTATATACAAAAAAACCCATTACAAAACAAATATATATAATGAAACATTTTGCTACGTCTTCCCGGGTGTGGCGGGATTATTTGCGTAAGGTATATATAAAGGCGACGCTAGTTTTGGTATTAGTCACCGGTAGAGGGCGCAACATCTACTGGCTCGGAGGGACTTAGACTGGTAACCTGTCTTTATCAGCAAGGATCCTCGTTGTGGGACGTCGGATGTTCAGGCTAGAAGGGCCTGGGTTCGTGTTGCAATATCTTCAGACAGTGCGTGGACCTTCATTTCTGGCCGCTGATTGGGCCGGACTTCATATTATTAACAATGCACAGCGTTGGCTGAATGGATGGACGAAGGTCGGTATCAATTTACGTTAGTCTTTTCTGCATGGCTCTACACGCCCATGTGGTTACGGTTTCATTCATGCTTCGAATAGTGTGAACGCTTCAAAAGGCAACAAAATGACATCTTTATGTCAATGTACCGACACCGGGTGGCGCCTGGTGTTCTTCTGTGTGCGGTTAAACATGCGGCTTATTCGGCGGTGCGCCTTGTCTGTTGACGTTTGATTTTTTGGGGGGTCATTTTAGGGTCCTGCGTCTTGTCCGCCGAGCGTCTTATCCGCAGGAAAATACGGTAGGTCAGATCTTGCAGCCGTTTGTGGCTGCTATGAGCATTATGGTACAAACTGTTTCCGGTCACAATGGTCTCTTAAGGGGTTGAAGTTTTGAATTATCTTCTCTACATGTTTGTAATTGTTTGCAGGTATCCATTAAAGCTGAAGTTTATAACACTAGTCAGAGGAGTGTAGAGTTCACCTTACCAGGCCCATTCTCATTAGGTGAGTTTGTGTTGGTTTCTTTTTCTTAGGAGTCATTCAGAATAATCAGTATTTAAAAAGTTTGATCTTATTGTTTACAACTGAAAAGTAAATTTATGATAATTTTTGGGGTTTTTTATGCTCAGGTGATAAACAAACTATTGGTATGGTAAACTTTAAACATTTTTATCCAAATTGAATTTGACATAGTTGTTTATGTGGTATTGTTTATGTATCGAGGGTGAGCAGTATAGCGCATCAAACTCAAGTTCTCATGGCTGAGTCACCTGAGTATGGGTTTCAACCCGGTCTTGAACCTTGTGTCCTTGAGCAAGACGCCTAACTATAGATGCTTCTCATCACCCAGGAGTAAATCGGTACCTGTTAGGGTAGAGATTGTTGAGGTGAATGATTAGCAACCTGTCCATCCATATGGCTGCATACACCTAAGGAGTTGAGATGGTTTCAGGATTGCTTAGAATCCAATGAACAGGGATAAGGATGGATAAGGAGAGGCCTACTTGATTTCAAAAAGTGTGCAATAAATTAATATTATTATTATTATTATTATTTTGTTGTTGATATTTGACATGATCAGGTGATGCTAGTGTCGCTGTACAGTTTTAATTATTATTTTGTTGTTGATATTTGGTATCACAAGGTGATGCTAGTGTTGCTGTAGAGTTATTATTATTTTGTTGTTGATATTTGATACCACAAGGTGATGCTAGTGTTGCTGTAGAGTTGACAGACCCAGCGGCAGTGTTCTACAACATCACTATGGTAGACTTCAACTCATTCCATTTTGCATACACAGCTAGACTTGAACCACTCATATGTGATTCCGACATTGAACAAGGTAATTAGTGTACTCTTAGAAATTTTCTTTGAAACTAGGGTCATAGATTGGTAAATACTGCCAAACTTCATAACCATGATAACCACAAAAACTTACTTGGTGAGAAACACTGCAGCTGTTGATAGTATAAACTATTTTGAGAAAGAATTTCCTTTGAAGTAATATGGTTTGGATAATTTTTCACTCTAAGCATTGAAATCTGAAAAAAACGATTCATGCATGAATCGTTTCTCAGATTTCTGAGGGTTGGTGTTGGTACCCGCTGTCATCTCGCTAAACGTGGATGGATTTGACATTCTTTTGAGAATACCGTGACAGCTTTTTGCTGTTGTCTCAGCATGTAGACATTTCATTCAACTGAAGTTTTCACATGTGGCTTTTATTGTATCTTTCATCAGTGTTGACAAAAACCAATCTATGACCCTACCTTTTAAACCAGGATAATCATTTCATTTTTTTAAAACTATAATTATTATTATTATTAATGGTTTATTGTTATTTTTTAATGATCATTCTTGGTTGTTGAATTGGCCAAAATAATGAAGTTGAACAATTTTTGACAATTTTTGACTATTTAGATGATAGTACTACCTTACGTCTTCACATCCCTTGGGCAGAGGGTCAGGATATGTTCTCTGTGGCTGCTGCTGGTGACATTAACCAGCTACCACTTAAGCTTCCATCAGGTTGGCCGGCCAGTAACGATCAGTCGGCTCAACTCTATACATACCTCAACCCTAAGTGTCGCTATACTATCAAGATTGCTTGGTCACTACAGGACAAGATGGGACAGGTAAGACATTTCTCTCTTTCACACTGCTTTTTCTTATTTGTTGATGTTGTTGTTGTTTTTTTTGCTCATTTGTTTGCTTGTTTGTTTGTTTGTTTGTGAACTCGTATCCATTTATCCAGGTCGATCGAACTTTTCCAAAATTGCTCCGGAATATAAATCTTAAAATGAAACCTTGACTAAACGAAGTAAAGACAACAATTATTGTTTGGTATTTGGTACTGTGATTTACAGTTTTCTTTGAGAAAAATTGTGCGGAAGCCCTCTTTGTTCAATGTAAATTTACCTGATATCTGCTGCTACCTTTCATTCTAATATTTCCCATTGAAACTAGTGACGTTTAATGACTACTGAAAAGTAATAGCACTCCGCACTAATGAAGTCACTTTTGCTCAACATATCTGGCTATCAGACAAACATTCCACCACATCATCGACGCGCCAAACTGCACTAGTAGTATAGACAGTACATGACAGTAAGCATAAACAATTTGGACATGTACGCACCTGTTTTGTTTTCATTCGGGTACTTAGCTTCTATTTTTAGAATTTCAAACAATGCGAAAAACATAAGAGCAAATTGAAAGGTCCTTATTGAAAGGTCCTTATTGAAAGGTCCTTATTGAAAGGTCCTTATTGAAAGGTCCTTATTGAAAGGTCCTTATTGAAAGGTCCTTATTGAAAGGTCCTTATTGAAAGGTCCTTATTGAAAGGTCCTTATTGAAAGGTCCTTATTGAAAGGTCCTTATTGAAAGGTCCTTATTGAAAGGTCCTTATTGAAAGGTCCTTATTGAAAGGTCCTTATTGAAAGGTCCTTATTGAAAGGTCCTAATTGAAAGGTCCTAATTGAAAGGTCCTTATTGAAAGGTCCTTATTGAAAGGTCCTTATTGAAAGGTCCTTATTGAAAGGTCCTTATTGAAAGGTCCTTATTGAAAGGTCCTTATTGAAAGGTCTTATTGAAAGGTCCTTATTGAAACCATTTATTGACATGATTTGTGTTTAGTGCTTGGTTTGGTCTGGTTGTTGGGCAGTGCCTTCCAGGCCTGGACCTTAAGCAATTAAGGGAAAAAATGGCAGGCCATTTTGGCATTTGCTTCATTACGAACCCAGGGGGCCACCCCCGCCAAAATAATGAACCCCTTTTCCACTCCAGAAAGTACACTTGTACACAAAAATACAATTTGTTTGATAGTTGACATGACCGTGCGAAATATTTATGTAATCAAAACATTGCATCTTGACTTCAACTAATTGCCCCACATAAAAAAAGAAAAAAAATACGAAATTAACAAGGAAGAAGAAATTTTTACATTTCTATTGTAAAGACAATACTTTCATTTAGCCTCCCTCGCTCCTTTCCCAATAACAATAGTAATAAGACTTAACAGAAAAACATAATTTTACTCTCTTTTTTTTTCAACAAACTTTTATTGTTCTTACTCTCTTTTTTATTCCTCATTAATACTGAAACAATGTAACCGCAGCAGATAATATCAAACATGAAAAACAAAAAGTGATTTAAAATTTCCCCTGTGGTCATGGTGGTTGACAACAAAATATTTTTGGTAATCTTTGGTTATTGTAATTAGCCATTTGTGAGTAGGATCTGATTGACCACTTCATGTCGGTATTCTGAAAAAAGAAATTGTTCATGCCCATGCGTGGTATATACATCATCGCATACACATCACCTGTGGGCCCAATTTCATAGATCTGCTTAACGGCCGATTTTGTGCCTTCTGTACAAGTTTTGATTTCATAGCTCTGCTAACTGTAAGCACATGAAAAGGCATGCTAACCTTTCGGTGCTACAAGGGTACCAATTTTTCCAAGCTACATGTAGATGCCATTGTGATGTTTTAGTTTTTAGATTCAATTGGACACTGATGATTTTTATTCATCTATTACAGGGGTCAAACTTACCAAGATTGGTTAATTTTTTAGTAGACTTGACTTGATTTCAGTAGCCCCCAAAATGCTTGAAATCTGTAATTCTTTATTCTTACATTTATACTTTGTCCAAAAAGCACTGCATGTTTCCATAAAAAATCCAAACCTTGTTGCTAGCACAGTTCATTATTTTCTGTGACAAAGCGTTTTTTTTTTATTTTTCTTACTAGCCTGCCCAGCTATCAAACTGATAGTATGAGTTGCCTGGCTGTAAATTTGCTAGTCCCAAGCAAGCAGGCTATGAACAACTTTGACTAAAATCTTTTCTTTTCTCTGGAGAGAAGCAACTTTGGTAAAGGTCCTTATAAGTGTTGCTACTGACCAGGCCAGGAATCAAACCCACATTCTGTAAATTATAGAACTTTAGTCCATGCCCCTAGACAGTTCTGCCACAACTCCTCTGTATTAAATATTATTTTCTATCGGTCAGTTTGAATATTGCTCATGGAAGTCCTTTAGATTTTGTTTTCTTTTGCATGGTTTTACTGTTTGGCTCTCTGGGTTGAGATCTCTTGCTGATATATTTAACACTTGGTGGTCTTGGCTCCTCCAGAGGAGTATCAGTTTCATTTGGGGGCTCAAGAGGCGTCTGGAAGAAAGTTGGCGGCTTCTGCAAACCTGGCCAGTGGCTCACCACTGTAAACAATTTCTCTCTCCTGACCATGGTACTCACAGAGTGTCGACGCTTAGATCCCTGGTTGGATAGAGCTCCATTGACATTAAGGGACACATTACTAGGCCGCCGGCTATCAGTTGAAGCATCACTTTGCCTTCGACCATCATGAGATGCATAACTTGGCCTTCGACTTTCATGGGAAGCGTTACTCTGCCTCTGTCCATCCTGAGAACTGTTCAATGGTGAATTCGTTGGCCTGTACTCTGAAGATTGGTGACTTGAAGATCTTTCTTTTCTTTGGGAAGGTACAGGAAGAGTAGCTGCTGAAAAACCGCCCTCAGAAAATTCATACTCTTCTCCAGATGGGAGGAAGATGTTCTTCTGCAGGGCTTCTTCTCTTTCATCTTCTTGGAGGAAATCGGACTCCATCTCCAGGATCTCTCTTCGCTTACGCTCTTCTGCAAGCTGCAGTTGTTGTTTGAGCTGATTGCGCATCTCATTGTGACGTCGTTGATCCTTGCTGGATATGACTTTAATACTGGGTAGGTAGTCGTAGTGTCCCATTCGGCGGTCTGCTTTGGAGGGTCTGTGGAGGGTCATGGGCTGTTTGTAGTCGAGCATTGTCCTGAATGCAATGTCTAGCGCTGTCTCCGGAGGCTGTCTAGATTGACTGAACCTCCAAGGTGGATAAGGGCTCTTTCGTGGAATGGGATGCAGACTGAGTGGTGGTTTTTGTTTCTGTGTTTCAAGATATTGCCAATCACTTGTAGTTTCATTGTTGTTGGTGTCTGTGATCTTAGATCCATTGTGTCCGTTGGATTCAGGATTCAGATGAGACTGACTGCTTGTACTGTGAAGACCTTGATGTGTTGATGTAGTCATATTGTATGATGACTTGAAGATGTTGCCTGTATCAAAGTTGATTAAGCTTTGAGAACCAGATGAAGACATGACATTGAGCTCAAGATCTTGTTGTGATGCTCTCCTTGATTTAGATTCAATGTGTAACTGATAGTCTGAAGCGCTCTTCAGACCAATAGTAGATGAACTTTTACTTTTAATACTGTTGTTTTCTTGGGGTGTAGTATCATCCAAGTGGAGTAAAGGTGTACTGTAGTCAGAAACGGCTTTCAGTCTGTCCAGTTGTGGGGACGGAGAACTTAATGGCCTACCTGAGGAAGTCAGGGACCCGGACCCCAGTTCGTCTATGTACAAGGACTGATCCATGCTATTGAAAATTATCAGGGGTGAAATTTAAACTTCTGCAAAACTCACACCTTTTTAACTCTGATGCAAGGCGTTTATCAGATCATAAAGGCAGTTAACTGTTCAATCACTGGTTATTTTCCTAGTGGATTGCCAATCTGACACCTGTCAATCTGTAATAAGCTTCTGCCTGGATGGGAGAGATACTTGGATCATTCTTATTCACAACCTCTCCATGAGGCTGTGTTCTATTGCTGTCATAACACAACAATAACTTGTGTAATCTTGAGCACTGGATGGTGATTATAGTGTTATGATAACCAAGTATAAAAGTTGTTCCAACTCTCCTTGGGTTTAGCGAGGTTGTTTGCAGTATCGCTGGTCATGAGCTGGACACACACCACCACCCAGGAACCCAGTGTGGTATTTATGATGTGTGAGATGTTGTCTGATCTGATATTCAATCCAGATGATAAATACTGATTAGAATATCACAAAGCTGGTTCTTGTTGCTGTCAAGTTGGCTGCTTACATGTAAATGATCCGTTTGCTCATGCTTTCAAGTTTGTTTTGTCCTGATCTCTGCAAAAAAATAACAATTTAAATCCAGTGTTAATATTTAGGTTGTTTGAATTTGGCCTTATTGTATCCTCCAAACTTTTTTTCCTCCAAACTTTAGTCTAATGTCCGATTTTTATGCTCTTGGAAAAATCCGGGGAAAATGTAATTAAATAGCTTGAAAAGTCTATTAAACTCAACACTGTTATGAACAAATATCAGGCCTTGTCCTAAACAAATGTTCCTACTTTTTTTTCCAGCCACAAGTAGAAAGAAGCCTGACTCACTGGTCCCACTATCATTACTATTGTTGCTAATCTGTATTACATGTATGCAACATGCAAACGGAACCAGTGAAAAGGCAAGTCAACATCTGGGCCCAATTTAATAGAGCTGCTTAAGCACCAAAATAAGCCAAGTACAACAAATTTATGCTTACCAGAAAAAGGTTACCAGCCAAAACACTATGTAATATGTACCATTTTTGTCTGGTATCCCGCTAATTTCTACTATTAGCAGGAATTTATCAAGCAATATTTTTCTGCTTTTAAAGCATGTCTATGAAATTAGACCCTGGTTCTACAGCATGTAGAAATCATCAAACAGCCATGACATGACGGCATTATTGTATCAACATTGGTTTACATCTTGTAATCTTTTGGATCGTTATCAAAGTTAGTTGCTCTGTAATAAACATGAAGTAAATTCCTTGTAACAATGTAAAGTAAATAAAGAAATCAACATTAAAGGAAAACCTTACAGACATTGCTGCACAAAAGGTTGGTAAAATTTGGGTTTTGTTCAAATGTTTGGAAAAATTTGAAAACTAAATTTTTATTTGAAATTCTGTTTGTAAGTTTTGAAACAGCCCCTGGTCATCCAGTGCATATATACATATTTTTGTTTAAATACATACCACACAGTCATAAAGTTTGCAATAAAACCATTAATAAACTGACCCGGAATGCCCCCTACCTGCAGATTAATGACAATCAATTATCTGGAAGGTATACTGGGTTGTTTGAGCACAGTTTGAAGTACACTTGAACCTTGCCACTTGGGCTTAGTGGTTTCTAGCATCAATAATTAGGTTAATCACATGTAAAAGTAGAACAACAACCGGTTCAGACAGGCGCTCTACAGTCGCGCCAAACCAAATTATTGAATTAAATAAGTGAAAAGTTCAACTTCTGAAACAGTTACATAGGAGTGACTGGATGCGCTGAAAGTCGAAAGATCAACCGTTGTAGTCGTTCGGAACGACTCTGAAGCGTCTTGGTTGTCATGTAAATGTTATGTTAAGTTCGCTTGTCTGAAACCAAAATTTATTTGGGTTGACCTGGAGTCACTCCTAATCTATTTGGTTCGGCGCGACTCTGGAGCGTCTGTCTGAACCAGGTGTGCAAACTACTTAAACTATAGCATTTTAGGTCAAAATACCTCAAGGGTACATGTAGTTTGCCACCATGACCATCTTATAAATATTCACAGATTTGCACATAACTTGTGTATAAATTTTATGTTATTTATGTGCTGTGAATCTTTTCAATTTAACCAATGTTGTGCACACCCTTTAAAGTTAGGGTCATTGTTTGGCTTTTGTCAATGTAATGCTGATTTATACATTAGGCAAAATTATCAAGAAAGATACAATAAAAGTCACCTAGAAAACTTTTTGGTCACCTCGCTAAACCCCAAGGATTCAGCGTTCTTGATGGAAATACCGTGACAGTTTTCTGAGTTTTTTTCTCAACAAGTAGACACTGCATCCAGCTGAAACTTTCACAGGTGACTTTTATTGTATCTTTCTTGATACTTTGGCCTATAAATCAGCATTATGTTGATAACAAACAATCTATGACCCTACTGTTAATTTTCCTTATAATTCCTTACAATAACAACTGATAACAACTATCTCCAGATTAAGATACAATGTACCAAGTGATAAATTGTTTCTGTAAACATTTGTTGGAATCAACTTCCTTTGAGAATGGAGGAGTAGAATAGAAATTGTATTCCTCTGTGCTTTGAGATTCAGATCTTCTTTTTCATTATCAGTTTTCAAAACACAGCTGGTGGGGGAAAGGCAAAGGAGGGTTGGGGTTTGATTGAAATATTTATTCTTAGTTGTTATGGTTTGATGGGATTGTAGAGGTGCTGGTCACCTGTTTGTCCTTGCTACTCACTGACTTATAAAGTTTTATTTATTTATTTATTTTATGTTTCTTCTATTTCATGTTTTTATCTGCCAGTCATTATTCATTTTCTGTGTTTTTATTTCTATTTATTAATCACGGTTTTGCCAAGTGTAAAGTGAAATAAAGTGTGGCTTGTGTTTATACAAGTAAATGTCTTTTAAATTTAGGATACAATTATGATTAAATATCTGACATCAGCAATGACATTTCAACCTCAAAGTATTCATAGCAGTTTCAAGCCAAAATGGAGGTACATGTACATTGAAAACATTTTCTGGCACTTGAGGAGACACTGATGCAAAGGAAACCCTTGTCCCGGTGGCACAGTTTCAGAATGATCCCCCAGTAATTGCTTTCACCATTAATTACAGAATGATGGCAGGTTTTCCCTTAACGTTTTCAGTGACTAGCCAGCAGGACCAATCAGCACGCTATTTCACAATTCCACCAGCGTTTTCACTTATCCATATGTTTCATCCCTGAACAAAGATATGGCACCGTGAACAAAGATATTGACAAAATAGGGAGACCGCCATCTTTAGGGCTAGATGGCCCAGTTGGTAGATCGTTGGCACGTTAATCCACAGGTTACAGGTTCAAATCCTGCTCTACAGTCAATTTTCTTTGTTCAGCCGAAATTAAGCCATATTTGATACTAAGTAGAGATTGGTTGTTTTTTTCCCAGCCGTATTTGTATCTGTATCTGTACACATACAATCACCCATTACGTTGTATGCTGAAGTGTTCTCAATAACCAAAGCTTTCAAAAGTGCAACCCTGTTTGTTTGTTGTTTTTTTAAAGAATTTATATTGAAATGTACACATAAAAGAAACGTGGGCCCAATTTCCTAGAGCTGCTTAAGCACAACAATTAACCAAGCACAAAACAATTGTGCTTACCAGAATAAGTTTACCAGCCAAATGGCCATGTCACACCTTTGTGACTGATTCCCTGCAAATTTATGCTGAGCAGAAATTGGTTAAGCTACAGGTTCTGCTTTTAAAAGCAGCTCTTTAAAATCGGGTCCTGATGAATGAAGCTTCATCAGATTCAAGTTTCTGTTGTTAACCACTTTCATAGTCTGCAATTGTTTTAAACAAGAAACATAAATGAGTTCCATACACTTTTATCAATGAACAAATTGATAAAGTAATAGCAGGTTGTCATGTGACTTGCTCTTGCAACACCTTACATGTAACTTTGACAACATTTTGAAAAGTAAGGTTTTGGTATAGTTTGATTCGCTAGGTTTTTTTCTTTTTCATTTTATACTAGATTTGTTTAAAAAATGGTTAAAGGGTGTTTACAACATTGGTAATTGCCAAAGACCTGTATCCAAACTTGATGTAACCCAACATATACATGAAATAACAAACCTGTGAAAGTTTAAGCTCAATCGGTCTTCAGAGTTATGAGAAAACAGTGAAAAACCCCCTCATGTGTTTTAACTTCTTTTCAAACATCGGAATTTATCCTGCAGGATAAAGACTATTATTTTACTCATTTCCTAAAAACTATGGCATTTCAAGCAAAACTGTTACAAGGGAAGTTTTCCATCATGACCATCTTTATACCATGTAAGTTATGTGCAAATCTGTGACTATTTATATTTTCATTCTTACCAATGTTGTACACACCCTTTAAGCCTTGAAAAAGTTGCTTTTAATTTAAGCTATTTTGGTTCCATTAAAACAATTGGGGTAACAGATGGGAGGTAAGAAACTGGATCTGACTACCCTTCATTGTGATAAAAAACGATGTCTTATTTGGGTAAATAAGATACTATTTTTGGTCATAATGATTGAAAAAGTGGCAGTCAGATTTATCATCTTTTCCTTTATTAAATACAAAAAAACCTTGGTTTTGAAAATTTGGTAAAAGTTTGGGGTTTTGCCAGAGCCAGTCGCATTAAGTCAAAAACTTCCGGTATATTTGGCAAAATCAGGAACAAAGTTTGTCTCCCTAAATACACATTTTATTTACCTTTATTGAGTCTTTCAACAATATTTCCCTTTCCTTGTCATTTGAAGAGATGAATGAGAGTGGAGTTTCATTTTTGTTTCACTTTAACTTCAGCATCAAGAAGCACACTGGATGATATCCAAAGTTATCTCTGTTTAAAACACACTACAACAAAATATCTCGCTGATCGGACGAGTGCTGTGTTAAGTTGCCAACCATCCTCGGTCATCTCCTCTACTAGTAGTAGTAGCAATGATCGGTCTGAACACCCAATCGTGATGGTATTAGTATGTTTACTTAGTAAACAGACCAATGGGCACTAGGACAACTGATTACAGCTAGAGGCAGTTGACACAATGCAGCCAGCTACCAGATTTACCCCATTGTTAAAAGTTTCTGTACTTAAAATATGACCTTTATGAAATTTTAAGTTGTGACCAAAATACAGCTTGGAAAGTGTTTTGCAATTTCTATAAAAAATTAGTAATTTACAGTTAAAAAAGAATTGCTTACACGTACTTACATGTAACAACAAGTTATACAGTCAGGGCATTGCTAAAGTTAGTTGTGCTTTTCTTTTCAAATCTCAATTTTTAAAGCACTTCGGGATCAACATTGTACATGTACCTCGTGTGAAAACCCATTTGGGGGGGGGGGGTGGCAAGGAAAGCTACTTGGTTGTGTAAGCCTTGAGTGTGTGTGCTTGATGTTTTGTTTGAAAACTCCTGTTTCTTGTTTGATAAAATCAAAGCACTTCGATGTGTTTGAGAGTTTGTGCTTATAATATGGAGTGTGCGGAAGTTTCATATCAACAGTAGTTGTCATGACAAAGTATACATGGAAAATTAATAGCAGTGAGGTTGGTACAAAGGTTAGCGTAAGTTCCAATTCATTCATGAGTGAAGAAAAGGCAAATGTTAATATTAAACAAATGTTGTGTATGTTTATGCACAATGACATGTTCTCATCTGTGATCTAGTTAGATATTAAATCAGCATTTGATCATGTTCCTATGGATTACAATATGCTTTATATAGTTGTTAGAATAGTTTTCTGTGAGGCAACGACCAAACTGTTTTTTGTTGTTTAGTTGTGTCTGACTTTAGGAAGTAAGTTGGGTTTTTTTAAGACATAAAAGGCATTTTTCTTAAGCCTTATGCCTTTGGTTTTTGGAATTCTTCTTAAATGTAGATAAATACAATAAACTAACCTGTGAAATTTCATTTCAAAATTTTATAGCGTTTTTTTAGATATAGCCAAAAAACTCAAAGAACAATCTTTCCGCGAAACGTTTCTCAGTTTGAAATTTGTTGAATCCATTTCTCTTAAACCACATTCCTTAGAAGGAAAAGATTGAAATTGTTTCTCAAAATTGTATACATTATCAAGAGCTGCAGCGCTTTCACCAAGAGAGGTTGCCAAACTCCATTCTAAAAGGTGAGATTAAACCTGTTTTGTGGAATTTAGTTTCGAAAAATCAACATTTTAAAGTTTCATGGTAGCTTTCTTAAAACTGAGTTTCAGTATTACATCTCTTTGTTTGAATTTGAAAGTATGGTGAAAATGTAAAGAAATTTGCATTGGAAAGTTTCATGAACACTTTTTTGAAAACTAAGCTTCATTATTGTATTCTCTTATTGTATTGTAACATGAGGAAAATTGATGGACATTTTACTTTTAACATTTTACATTTTGCATTTTTATATGATTATGAAAAAATTGAGCCGAAAATTTTACACTTTAAAGTTTCATGGTAACTTTCAGTCACAGTATGTTTGTACGAATGATGTAAATTTGTTGTAATGAAACCTGTATACAGGTTTTTGAAATGAATCTCAGTTCTATAAATAACAACTCTATTCATTTTGAAACCATTCTTCACTACAATACAGTTTGGGTTTTATTCGCTTTAGTGGATCTAAATTTCAAACACTAATACCTCTAATCTAAGCATAGGGTGATCACTTGATACCCTGGGCAAACAAATCTGCTGAAGAGCTGTAGTTCTTGAGTTTGTTAATCTGCTTTGTACATGAACCCACCAGTTTTACAGATGGGGTGGTTTGGGGCTGGTTGGGGTGCTGTCTAGATTAGAGAAAAGGTAGTCTGATAAGATTACGTTAGTCATCATAAATAGAGTTGCCTTTTTTTACTAGATTCTCTGCACTGATTTGTATCCCTTTTCAAGTTATAAACCACGAAAGAATCATTTGAAAAGAAATAGTAATTTGCAAACTGGGTCTAATTTCATAGTGCTGCTTACCAATCTGGCACTTACGAGACCATGTTAAACATGTACATGTAAGTACGTGGGCTGTAAGGTAAGCGCATAAGTCCACAGTAAGCAGAGCCATGATATTTGGCCCTGCTTACCAACCTGCTTCCAACCTGCTTCCAACCTGCTTCCAACCTGCTTCACAACCAGAATAAATAGATACATAAAGGGTATCCAGACTAAAATTCAGTCATTTTGCCGACCAAAAAATTTCTTCCTTTTCCTAATTAAGAGGTTTCTTGTTTTAAAATTACTAAATGCAGTATGTTCTATGCTGGCGGGGTGCACTTGTCTATCTTGAGATAGCGGGGAATATTGGTACTTAGCAATCTCGCCATACATGTATGTCCCTCAAAACGAAATACATTTTCGCAAAATACCTGGATGGATGTGAGAGATTTTGTTTTTATTTTCAGCAGAGATTGTGTTGCCACCTCCTTGGGTCTATATTGATTATTCCAAAGCGGGGCCAAGAGGGGACTTAAAGAAATTCTCAAGAAGCTTGCATACCATTGTGCTCTGGAAGATGCCTCATTGAAACCTGCCCAGCTCTCTTCATAGCAATGGTCCTTGGCACTTGTAGTGTTTCTCAGAATCCCATACCCCTTCAGGCTAAGTCCTCTTTCCTGTACCTGTTTAAGAAAAAAAGAGGATTCTGTTGTCACAGAGACAAACATGCCTCGATAAACATCTTCTTCTCTCCAACAATTGAGTCAATTTCTGCAGTTTGTGTTAATTGCTGATTCACTGTGAATACAATGTATGTTTTAAATGCAGCTTGTATTTATCCAAGCTGACAATGTTGATATATTTTTAAGACAGGTACAACAATTTGGAGATTTTATTGTTGGTTTTTGTCACCAATCTTCAGAATATTAGTCTGTTCATCCATGATCCAAAAGTCTTGTTTATCTGCCATTGTCAGTCTGTTTATGTTTATAGACCTTTATTTTGCAACAAACATCACAACCCTAAGTTTTGCCAACCAGTGTACAGTGGGCCAGAATAAGATCAAAGTGTGCCCCAACAAATACATGTATTTTTTATGAAATCAATATTTTAAAGGTTTTTTAAACCTGTATAGAATATACTGGTAATGTTTTAAAACATATTTAACGTCATCATAGTGTTACTTGTGATTGGTCTAGTTCATGGAACAATCTCCCGGAACATTTGAAAAATATTGATTCCATTGATAAGTTCAAGATTGCTTTAAAGACGCACTTATTTAACATTTGATTCTTGCATTTTGTTTGAAACCTAGTACACCTTGTATTTGTATTTTGTCGTCTTTTTTTCTCTACAGCGCATAGGGACATGTTTAATCACTATGTGTTATGCGCTATATAAAAATGGTTTATTATTATTATTATTATTATTATTATTATTATTATATTCTGTACCTGATACTAAAGTCTGTTTAAATAATTAAATGATAAATGTATCTGCAAGTTTTCAAAACTGTTGTTTGGATTGCAATTTGGAAAGTTCAGTTCCTTAAGTAGACTTTGGATTGCAATTTGGAAAGTTCAGTTCCTTAAGTAGACTTAGTTACATAACTGCAGAATACTGTTTAATAACCCTCATTATGTCTGACTACTCAATTTTATTCATTATTTTGGTAGATGCCAGCCTGCATTATGGCATCATGTGGTAAATGCATCTACACAGTACACAGTCAACCCTCCTACTGTCTAACCACTCAATATTTTTTAATGATAGATAAACTATGCCAGCTTGTAATAATTTATGATATCATGTGGTGAATCTACGCAGTACACAATTACATGTAGTTCTGTGTACAGTTATGCCACCATACACAATGTGTGCAGTTGAATGGTTTAAAATGGGGCTCATCTGGCTGAAAAATGTTACCAAGAATAGAAGTTTAAATTTGCCAGAAACTGTACAAAGTTGAACTCATTTTTGCTCTTTATTTTTACATTGCAGATCATCAGGTTCCATGCTAATCTACTTCCTAACTTTGTGGTGATTGTTCTGGTGTATACGATCTGCTTTCAGCTCAGACATGTGCACAAAGAGAGTAAGTTTAACACGGATGTTACACAACTCTTGCATTCTGCAAATGTCTTACACTTAAATGGTGATAACCACCACAACTGGTCATATCATTTATCTTGTAGTGTTATTACTATATTTTTTGTGCTTGTCCTCTAAAAAAACACTCTATATGATGCTTATATATACAAAACCATCAAAATGGTTTTTGTGGTCACACTAGTCTCATCTTATAGTCTGCTTGCACAGGGTTACACGTTTGATTCGCTTTTCCCCTACACACTTTTAGGCTGTGGCCGAATCAAGTCATTGACTCAATTGGCACAGCAACTTTGTGTAAAAAGCTGTAGCATTGGTATTGTATAGTTCATTGAAAATTCACTTCGTCAAATTCTTCAACAAAACGTTAATTTTTGCAATTTTTAATCCCCAATTCAGTTCTGTTTTCTTTAAAAACTTGATCACCTATAGACCCCTTGCATTTGCCGCCATCATTGAAGAAGCGTGCACAGGCGAAAGGCTATCATTGATTGAGAGTGTAGCGCGGCGGGTACACGTGTGTACTTTTCCATTGTTTGAAATCAAAGATGGCGGTCAATGACGTCAGGTGCAATCCATCTATTTGCAGATAGTTGTTCCTTCATTTCTTTTGTAAACTAGAGGAAAGAAAGGTATGAACTTTGTCTTTAGTCGTTGTTACACAACCCTTCTAAGATTACGTACAGCATTCACCCCCCAACAGTGGATCATTGGTTTTGAAGACCAGTCAAAATTTGGTCCCAGTGTTCCCGCTGGCTAGTTCAATGTTGATCAGCATCTCTATTTAATATGAAATGTGGACTAGTGAAAATACTGTCTGACTACTAGAAGACAAGCTAACTGGTCCTGCTGGCTGGTTCTCACGCTTCCCATAGCTATGTGTAAACCACTGCCTGCTTGAAATGTTCATAACGGAATAGAAGAGTGGCGATGAAGTCTTAAATGGCTGTTTAAGACTGGCAGGGTTGTGGCCTTGCAATAAAGCCATTAAAGAGGTTCTCATCATTTCCTGACATCCTGATCATCCAAAAAGCAAACTTATATGTTTATTTATTTATAACTTGTTTTATTTTGTTACAGAGGCAATTGAATCATTCAATTGGATGCAGTCAACCTATGCTAAACCCACTGCTGTGGCACTCGCTATATCAGCCTTCAGGGGTATTGTGAAGTAAGTCAAACATCACAATGCTACAGTTGTTTAAATCTTTTGGTGTTTACTTATCATTTTTATTTATTAATAGTAATTGTAATAATAATAGTCTGTTTTATTGTACATTGAAATGAACTTATAATACTGCACGTGTAAAAACATTGAAATACACATCAAAACATACACACCAAAAACCACCTGTACACTATTGCATAAAAATAAGTAATCTTAATAATAATCATAGTTAACAACAGTAAAAACATTGAAATACACATCAAAACATACACACCAAAAACCACCTGTACACTATTGCAATGCATAAAAAGAAGTAATCTTAATAATAATCATAGTTAACAACAGTAAAAAGGTAGCTGTTGCCCCCCCCCCCCCCCCCCCCCCCCCACCAAGTAAATTACACTTAATCATCCAATAGATGTATTGCACTGGGATCATAGAAACTGTTGCGAATACAGTTGGAATCAGCTCGGATTGGTTCTAGACCACTTACCTGTTCTCATAAACTCAAATAAATAATTCACAGGGTGGAATCCATCTGAAATAATTGACCTTGACTTCTTTAGGGCACCTTTAGAATAAAATTGATTCCTAAATGAAAAGAAAGAAATGCCCATAAAAGATTGGAACCATAAACCACCTGTGAAGAAGCAGATGGTATATAAATGTTTATTAATCGATCCGGATACTACAGATGGGGAAAGTGCATATCATATGTGGACATTCAAAACTCTGGATTTTGTTCAGTAGGACTCTGAAAGCACTGAGCCTACCTGGCATTCAGGTTCTTCCATGCCTTTCATCTACCGGTATGTGGGTCCGGTTCCAACCCTGCTTTAAGCCAGAGCCATTTATGTGGATTGGGTTTTCAGTCCCTACCTGATTGCATTGGTTTTCCCAATGTTGTGGTTTTCCTCCCCCATCTATGAGTATAACTGACATTACTTCATCATCTTCACTTCACAGGTATCTACAGGCCTACGGGTTGTTCTAAGGCACTTTTGGGCATTCCTTGATTTCTTTACCAGAAAGAAAGTTAAATAAAAAATAATTGCATCAAAATTACATTCTATTTCTCCATTTGAATTGCTTAGGTATGACCCGCTTGATCGGACGTATGAACTGCGATCGCTAGAGGATAGGAACATCTCCTTCAGTGTTCTTCCCATGGTATTCTTTGTCTGTGGTTATGTCATTCTTACTGTCTTAGCTTCAGCTGTAGAATTCAAAGTGGCTTTCTTTGGACGTTGTCTGTTTATGCTCAAAGGGTGAGTTGTGACTGAGTTTCCTTGTAGATTATGTTTTTGAAACAGAGTGTATTAAGGCCTCGTTAGGATTTTCTGTGTTGCATTTGAACATCTGTTTGAAGGATGTGTTTTTGGTCCTGGGACGTTACCCAGATAAAGTCCCACGGATGAGCCCCAACCGAGGGCTAAACGAACGACTATACACTTTCTAGTGTGAGCCATACAGTACAGCAGATGTGTCAAAGATCAATGTTCACTGTTATTTTATTTTCCCCATTTTTTTTTTACAAATTTGTTTTCCAGGTAAGTTTTTTTTAACCCCTCCCCTTAAAAAGAAGCACAAATAGCAAAATACAAATATCTTCTAAGAATCAAGATTGATTAACACGTTGACTGCCAGTCATAAATTCGTAGGGGCATCCCATTTGCCAAGCATCTAAGTGTGGTGCGCATGCGCGCATACCAAATGGGTATTTTTTTTTTGTCTACATGTTGTAGCATACAAATTCTGATGATGTGTCCTCACCACTGCCAGAAGCGTATTCGTTGCGTTCTCAGCGATGCCAGTGTATTCAATTCACTATACAAAAGCCTTTCATTCTCTACGAGTATACTCGTAGTGGCAGAATCCTTTACACCTGTTACTACGAATATACTCGTAGGCGGCAGTCAACGAGTTAAGAGTGTTAACTTTCTCAGTTTGTAAACCACAGTCCCTAAAGCTTACATCCTTACAAATTGCTGAATAGTTCTCCAAACTTAAATCTCTTTTTATCTCATAAGGACAAAGGCTGATGAGCACCAATTAAAGCAAGATGGTCTCGCACCATGGTTGATGTATGCTGTACTGGGTGGAATCATGGCCATATCTGTAGCCACCTGTGGCTCTGTTGGGCTTGTGGTGTTGCTTTTCTTATATTTCTTTAAGGTATGTAAAACAATTAAAGGGGCTGTGTGGTCATGATCAAAGCAGGCCTTTGGCTGTACATGGAACTATGAACTCTCACCCAGTTACAGCACGCACATGCGCGCTCGTTCTCCATATATCTGATATGGAGGGAGGGCTTGCGCGCACAGTAACTGGGTGAGAGTTCATAATTCCATATACAGCCATTGTGGTCATGACGACATACTTTTGCATGGAATTATAGACAAGTCTCATTGGGTCCCAAAACAGTGACCGATAACACTTTCAATACGTCCTTCTTTCGGGCACACGACAAAGTGTATTGTTTTTTAGGAGATTGTTGGTTATTTAATTAAGGGCTCGATTTTAATGAAAACTTCCATTTGAACTAATAAGGTTCAATTGTACATGGTGGAGAGACATTCTAATAAGGTTTGTGGTAACATCATGTACATGTACAGGAAAATCACTCTCCAATGAGTTGTAGTGGTTCAGAAAAGATTTGATTGTGTAATAACTTAAAGTTTCAATCAGTGTGCTCTGATCATCTTCAGGACAAAGCTGAAAGGACATGGTTGTGAGATACATGTAGCTAGTCCAATGACAAATGACCAGACTTGGGCCAGTGGTCATCCAATACATGTAGCTAGTCCAATGCTAAATGACCAGACTTGGGCCAGTGGTCATCCAATACATGTAGCTAGTCCAATGCTAAATGACCAGACTTGGGCCAGTGGTCATCCAATACATGTAGCTAGTCCAATGATAAATGACCAGACTTGGGCCAGTGGTCATCCAATACATGTAGCTAGTCCAATGATAAATGACCAGACTTGGGCCAGTGGTCATCCAATACATGTAGCTAGTCCAATGATAAATGACCAGACTTGGGCCAGTGGTCATCCAATACATGTAGCTAGTCCAATGATAAATGACCAGACTTGGGCCAGTGGTCATCCAATACATGTAGCTAGTCCTATGATAAATGACCAGACTTGGGCCAGTGGTCATCCAATACATGTAGCTAGTCCTATGATAAATGACCAGACTTGGGCCAGTGGTCATCCAATACATGTAGCTAGTCCTATGATAAATGACCAGACTTGGGCCAGTGGTTATCCAATACATGTAGCTAGTCCAATGATAAATGACCAGACTTGGGCCAGTGGTCATCCAATACATGTAGCTAGTCCAATGACAAATGACCAGACTTGGGCCAGTGGTCATCCAATACATGTAGCTAGTCCTATGATAAATGACCAGACTTGGGCCAGTGGTCATCCAATACATGTAGCTAGTCCAATGACAAATGAGCAGACTTGGGCCAGTGGTCATCCAATACATGTAATAATAATAATAATAATAATATTTAAAATTTATATTGCGCCCCTTACATACAAAATGATCACAAAGGCGCAGAACACATGTTAAAAAGCACAGAATGGAAGAAAACGACAAAGAAAAAAGACTGATCACCAGGCCAGTGCCCAAACAAAAGTATGGGGATACGTCTGTCCCGCCAACAGTGAACTAATAGTTACTTATTACATAGGCCTATCCCTGCTGGCATCGGTAATGTTTTGACCTTTTCAGGAGACAGACGCCTCTAACCCTATCTATGCTAAAAATCTAAACTAACTGGCAAGGTGACCATAGAAGAAAGACACGCTAAAAAGCGGCTTTAAAAAGGTGGGTTTTTATATTACATTTAAAAGAGGTAAGTTTCTGTTCGCTAGTCCAATGATAAATGACCAGACAATTGGGCCAGTGGTCATCCAATACATGTAGCTAGTCCAATGATAAATGACCAGACTTGGGCCAGTGGTCATCCAATACATGTAGCTAGTCCAATGATAAATGACCAGACTTGGGCCAGTGGTTATCCAATACATGTAGCTAGTCCAATGATAAATGACCAGACTTGGGCCAGTGGTCATCCAATACATGTAGCTAGTCCAATGACAAATGACCAGACTTGGGCCAGTGGTCATCCAATACATGTAGCTAGTCCAATGCTAAATGACCAGACTTGGGCCAGTGGTCATCCAATACATGTAGCTAGTCCAATGCTAAATGACCAGACTTGGGCCAGTGGTCATCCAATACATGTAGCTAGTCCTATGATAAATGACCAGACTTGGGCCAGTGGTCATCCAATACATGTAGCTAGTCCAATGATAAATGACCAGACTTGGGCCAGTGGTTATCCAATACATGTAGCTAGTCCAATGATAAATGACCAGACCTGGGCCAGTGGTCATCCAATACATGTAGCTAGTCCAATGCTAAATGACCAGACTTGGGCCAGTGGTCATCCAATACATGTAGCTAGTCCAATGCTAAATGACCAGACTTGGGCCAGTGGTCATCCAATACATGTAGCTAGTCCAATGCTAAATGACCAGACTTGGGCCAGTGGTCATCCAATACATGTAGCTAGTCCTATGATAAATGACCAGACCTGGGCCAGTGGTCATCCAATACATGTAGCTAGTCCAATGACAAATGACCAGACTTGGGCCAGTGGTCATCCAATACATGTAGCTAGTCCAATGCTAAATGACCAGACTTGGGCCAGTGGTCATCCAATACATGTAGCTAGTCCAATGCTAAATGACCAGACTTGGGCCAGTGGTCATCCAATACATGTAGCTAGTCCTATGATAAATGACCAGACTTGGGCCAGTGGTCATCCAATACATGTAGCTAGTCCAATGATAAATGACCAGACTTGGGCCAGTGGTCATCCAATACATGTAGCTAGTCCAATGATAAATGACCAGACTTGGGCCAGTGGTCATCCAATACATGTAGCTAGTCCAATGATAAATGACCAGACTTGGGCCAGTGGTTATCCAATACATGTAGCTAGTCCAATGATAAATGACCAGACTTGGGCCAGTGGTCATCCAATACATGTAGCTAGTCCAATGACAAATGACCAGACTTGGGCCAGTGGTCATCCAATACATGTAGCTAGTCCAATGCTAAATGACCAGACTTGGGCCAGTGGTCATCCAATACATGTAGCTAGTCCAATGCTAAATGACCAGACTTGGGCCAGTGGTCATCCAATACATGTAGCTAGTCCTATGATAAATGACCAGACCTGGGCCAGTGGTCATCCAATACATGTAGCTAGTCCAATGCTAAATGACCAGACTTGGGCCAGTGGTTATCCAATACATGTAGCTAGTCCAATGATAAATGACCAGACCTGGGCCAGTGGTCATCCAATACATGTAGCTAGTCCAATGCTAAATGACCAGACTTGGGCCAGTGGTCATCCAATACATGTAGCTAGTCCAATGCTAAATGACCAGACTTGGGCCAGTGGTCATCCAATACATGTAGCTAGTCCAATGCTAAATGACCAGACTTGGGCCAGTGGTCATCCAATACATGTAGCTAGTCCTATGATAAATGACCAGACCTGGGCCAGTGGTCATCCAATACATGTAGCTAGTCCAATGCTAAATGACCAGACTTGGGCCAGTGGTTATCCAATACATGTAGCTAGTCCAATGATAAATGACCAGACCTGGGCCAGTGGTCATCCAATACATGTAGCTAGTCCAATGCTAAATGACCAGACTTGGGCCAGTGGTCATCCAATACATGTAGCTAGTCCAATGCTAAATGACCAGACTTGGGCCAGTGGTCATCCAATACATGTAGCTAGTCCAATGCTAAATGACCAGACTTGGGCCAGTGGTCATCCAATACATGTAGCTAGTCCTATGATAAATGACCAGACTTGGGCCAGTGGTTATCCAATACATGTAGCTAGTCCAATGATAAATGACCAGACCTGGGCCAGTGGTCATCCAATACATGTAGCTAGTCCAATGCTAAATGACCAGACTTGGGCCAGTGGTCATCCAATACATGTAGCTAGTCCAATGCTAAATGACCAGACTTGGGCCAGTGGTCATCCAATACATGTAGCTAGTCCAATGCTAAATGACCAGACTTGGGCCAGTGGTCATCCAATACATGTAGCTAGTCCTATGATAAATGACCAGACCTGGGCCAGTGGTCATCCAATACATGTAGCTAGTCCAATGCTAAATGACCAGACTTGGGCCAGTGGTCATCCAATACATGTAGCTAGTCCAATGATAAATGACCAGACTTGGGCCAGTGGTCATCCAATACATGTAGCTAGTCCTATGATAAATGACCAGACTTGGGCCAGTGGTTATCCAATACATGTAGCTAGTCCTATGATAAATGACCAGACTTGGGCCAGTGGTCATCCAATACATGTAGCTAGTCCAATGATAAATGACCAGACTTGGGCCAGTGGTTATCCAATACATGTAGCTAGTCCAATGATAAATGACCAGACCTGGGCCAGTGGTCATCCAATACATGTAGCTAGTCCAATGCTAAATGACCAGACTTGGGCCAGTGGTCATCCAATACATGTAGCTAGTCCAATGCTAAATGACCAGACTTGGGCCAGTGGTCATCCAATACATGTAGCTAGTCCAATGCTAAATGACCAGACTTGGGCCAGTGGTCATCCAATACATGTAGCTAGTCCTATGATAAATGACCAGACCTGGGCCAGTGGTCATCCAATACATGTAGCTAGTCCAATGACAAATGACCAGACTTGGGCCAGTGGTCATCCAATACATGTAGCTAGTCCAATGCTAAATGACCAGACTTGGGCCAGTGGTCATCCAATACATGTAGCTAGTCCAATGCTAAATGACCAGACTTGGGCCAGTGGTCATCCAATACATGTAGCTAGTCCTATGATAAATGACCAGACTTGGGCCAGTGGTCATCCAATACATGTAGCTAGTCCAATGATAAATGACCAGACTTGGGCCAGTGGTCATCCAATACATGTAGCTAGTCCAATGATAAATGACCAGACTTGGGCCAGTGGTCATCCAATACATGTAGCTAGTCCAATGATAAATGACCAGACTTGGGCCAGTGGTTATCCAATACATGTAGCTAGTCCAATGATAAATGACCAGACTTGGGCCAGTGGTCATCCAATACATGTAGCTAGTCCAATGACAAATGACCAGACTTGGGCCAGTGGTCATCCAATACATGTAGCTAGTCCAATGCTAAATGACCAGACTTGGGCCAGTGGTCATCCAATACATGTAGCTAGTCCAATGCTAAATGACCAGACTTGGGCCAGTGGTCATCCAATACATGTAGCTAGTCCTATGATAAATGACCAGACCTGGGCCAGTGGTCATCCAATACATGTAGCTAGTCCAATGCTAAATGACCAGACTTGGGCCAGTGGTTATCCAATACATGTAGCTAGTCCAATGATAAATGACCAGACCTGGGCCAGTGGTCATCCAATACATGTAGCTAGTCCAATGCTAAATGACCAGACTTGGGCCAGTGGTCATCCAATACATGTAGCTAGTCCAATGCTAAATGACCAGACTTGGGCCAGTGGTCATCCAATACATGTAGCTAGTCCAATGCTAAATGACCAGACTTGGGCCAGTGGTCATCCAATACATGTAGCTAGTCCTATGATAAATGACCAGACCTGGGCCAGTGGTCATCCAATACATGTAGCTAGTCCAATGCTAAATGACCAGACTTGGGCCAGTGGTTATCCAATACATGTAGCTAGTCCAATGATAAATGACCAGACCTGGGCCAGTGGTCATCCAATACATGTAGCTAGTCCAATGCTAAATGACCAGACTTGGGCCAGTGGTCATCCAATACATGTAGCTAGTCCAATGCTAAATGACCAGACTTGGGCCAGTGGTCATCCAATACATGTAGCTAGTCCAATGCTAAATGACCAGACTTGGGCCAGTGGTCATCCAATACATGTAGCTAGTCCTATGATAAATGACCAGACTTGGGCCAGTGGTTATCCAATACATGTAGCTAGTCCAATGATAAATGACCAGACCTGGGCCAGTGGTCATCCAATACATGTAGCTAGTCCAATGCTAAATGACCAGACTTGGGCCAGTGGTCATCCAATACATGTAGCTAGTCCAATGCTAAATGACCAGACTTGGGCCAGTGGTCATCCAATACATGTAGCTAGTCCAATGCTAAATGACCAGACTTGGGCCAGTGGTCATCCAATACATGTAGCTAGTCCTATGATAAATGACCAGACCTGGGCCAGTGGTCATCCAATACATGTAGCTAGTCCAATGCTAAATGACCAGACTTGGGCCAGTGGTCATCCAATACATGTAGCTAGTCCAATGATAAATGACCAGACTTGGGCCAGTGGTCATCCAATACATGTAGCTAGTCCTATGATAAATGACCAGACTTGGGCCAGTGGTTATCCAATACATGTAGCTAGTCCAATGATTAATGACCAGACCTGGGCCAGTGGTCATCCAAATACTCGGTGCTTTCACTGATTTATGACCAGACCTGGGCCAGTGGTCATCCAAATACTCGGTGCTTTCACTGATTTATGACCAGACCTGGGCCAGTGGTCATCCAAATACTCGGTGCTTTCACTGATTTATGACCAGACTTGGGCCAGTGGTCATCCAAATACTCGGTGCTTTCACTGATTTATGACCAGACCTGGGCCAGTGGTCATCCAAATACTTGGTGCTTTCACTGATTTATGACCAGACTTGGGCCAGTGGTCATCCAAATACTCGGTGCTTTCACTGATTTATGACCAGACTTGGGCCAGTGGTCATCCAAATACTCGGTGCTTTCACTGATTTATGACCAGACTTGGGCCAGTGGTCATCCAAATACTCGGTGCTTTCACTGATTTATGACCAGACTTGGGCCAGTGGTCATCCAAATACTCGGTGCTTTCACTGATTTATGACCAGACCTGGGCCAGTGGTCATCCAAATACTCGGTGCTTTCACTGATTTATGACCAGACCTGGGCCAGTGGTCATCCAAATACTCGGTGCTTTCACTGATTTATGACCAGACCTGGGCCAGTGGTCATCCAAATACTCGGTGCTTTCACTGATTTATGACCAGACTTGGGCCAGTGGTCATCCAAATACTCGGTGCTTTCACTGATTTATGACCAGACTTGGGCCAGTGGTCATCCAAATACTCGGTGCTTTCACTGATTTATGACCAGACTTGGGCCAGTGGTCATCCAAATACTCGGTGCTTTCACTGATTTATGACCAGACTTGGGCCAGTGGTCATCCAAATACTCGGTGCTTTCACTGATTTATGACCAGACCTGGGCCAGTGGTCATCCAAATACTCGGTGCTTTCACTGATTTGTTTTTTATCTTAACAGGTCGTTGGTTTGAAGACAAGAATTCAAAGACTAAGTCACTGCCTCAATATTGTAAGTCAAACTTTTGTAACCAGTTCAAACCTGCTTTTTATTATGGTACCAGCCAGGATATTATTTTTTGAAAGATTTTTTTTTGTAGAAGCTGTTGTCAAAATAAAAACAAGACTTAACAAAGTAACAATAACAAACACGGTGGTCTTTATTACTTGGAAACATAATTGAGTTTTGGTCATTGGTTAATCACGTTTGCGTGTTTGATTCAGCAGCAGTAATTTTCCGACTGAATTCTAACCAAGTTGTTGGCAGAGTCGGGCTTGGTTTCAAGATGACGGATTTTACAATTTAACAAAAAGTGTTTACTTAATTTATTAGATAATAACTTACGCTATAGCATCCAATCCAACTATGTTTACAATATTCTTAAGATTATCGTTGACGTTCCATCACAAAGAGATGTAATCTTTGTTGCAAACTGTTTCTGGTTACTGAGCCATTCTCGCGTTGCCCCTGGAAATTGTTCAGTCATTAAATTTTATACAAAACACATACTCCTGGCGTGATACTTCATTCTTGTAAAAGGCACCTCTACGAAAAAAATATTTGAACATTTCAAAGAATATTAAGGTATTGACCAGCAGCATGGAGGCAATAGGCCTTTGTTGCCTTGTTGAATATCAGGCTTGGGGTCTGGAACGTTATGTTCAGCTTTTAAAATAATCTAATGGCTCGTTTATTTGGTTTCCTTGTAGCATGGGGCAGTTTCTGAAACACAGATCCCACCACCCAATGATACCACCAATGCTGAGACCTCAAATCATGCCACAGCTACAAATACTGATGCCCCGGCACCTAGTGACGATGTCACAACGAAGACAAAAGTGGATTTGGATGTAGAGCCCAAGCCCAAGGATCCAAGCCCACTGGGCGTTGCCAAGGATGCCTATAACTTTCATTTAGCAATCTTGATACTGCTATGGTGCTTGGTTGTGTTGAATGGACCTGCACTAGTTGTATGGTTTAAGAATGTCAGGTAGGTTTATTTAAGGTTTCTTAAGTAGGGTCATTGTATCATTAATTAATGGTGTCTTGTATAGCGCTCGAATCTGCCAGGCAGTGCCACTCATGGTACTTAAACACTATTACCCTCGATCTGTGGGACATTTAGTTTATTTCTTTAACCATTTAAGGGCATGGTTTTCCTGCTTTTGACCCCAAAATGTGGGATGAACTTACTGAAGACACCAACAACAATGAACAACAGTACATTCTTCACTTTAAAACGCAGGAAATCATTTGAATTTAAGGAGGTCTACTATCAGTAATAAAAGTGTTATGTTTGAGCTTCAGCGCCTTGGAGCATAACTGGGAGTATACAGCTAGTGCTGCCAACATAGCACACCAAGCTAAATCAATCACAAGAACCATCTCCGCCCATATTTCATATTGATCATGTGCCCCTGTTGCAAGCTGATAGAAAAATGGTGTCTAAAACCGAAATTTCTTTCCTTGTCTTCTCCCCATTGGGTTCTTGGCTAGAATAGTGATGAAGTTCACTTTTCTGAGAGTCCTTTGCTTCACAACCAGAATTAATAAATGAAATTTCACCCCCAAAATGGAAGACCATGGGCAGACAGCCACTTGATGTTAGTGCATGGGTTAGCACACAAACAAAAATGCTCCCATAAGGGTTCAACACAAAAGGCTAACGCTCTTGTCAATATTCATTGTAGCTCTTTGGTACAAAGTGTAATTTTCTTCTTTCATTCTTCCCATATCCAGACACAGTATTCATCTTGTAAATGATCCTTCTATTGTGATATCAGCTGCAGTATGTAGTACCATGTCTGTATTACTGGACGGAAGATATATACTACCAACAAACAGGTGGGTTTCAACTTATTATAAAATTCAGTGCATATTTGGCTGATATTTTTACCTGGGAATATGTTACAGATTTTTGCCTGGGGCTCAAACATCATTAATGTAGGCAATTTACAGGCAGCTTTGGTTCTTTTTGAAACTACAGCTTGGGCTTTGAGCTCAATTTTTGGCTTGGGTGATTTTGCTTCTTTCACAAGTTAAAAGCAATGTCTGTTGAACCCACAGTTCTCATCTGCACATTCTATGAGTATTAGAAGTTGCATTTAAGTTTGACAAGGCCCTTGCTTTCTACTCTATCCTGTTAGTATGTGTGACGTAATTCCACTGTAAGCCACGCCCACTTCACACAAACTGGCTCCACTGATTACCAGACTGAAGCCCAGAGGAGCTGCATTGAGCTAGTTTTTCTTTGATGGTTTATGCGAGAAACGTCTAATAATTGGACTTGGCTTCTACATTGACTTCTCAGATTTAAAAGTTTCTGTCATAAGAAATGCTTTTGAATGATTAAATGGGTGATTTGGTGGAAAATTACACACAAACGAATGACAGCTTTGGAAGTAGCAAAAATTTTGTGTGTGCAGCAGAAACGCACGGGTGTTGATAAGTAAAATGTGAACACTTTGTTTTTCGACAGGGAGTTATGCAAGATGGCTTCATGGGTGTTTCATGGCTTTTCCATCCTGATGGTGCTGTATACTTTAGAATCAACCTACCAGCTGTCGTATTACATCATTGCTGTATTAGCAATCTTATCAACTCTTCAACTCTTTTAACCCACTCCTGCACCCTGCCTCGTTACAGGGCCCAATTTTATAGAGTTGCTGTAGCAGAGTATTGTGCTTAATAACTTTCTGCTGAGGAAAAATTAGCAGGAAACCATTCATAGACAGTCTATGTGGAATGGTATTTTGGCTGGTAACCTTATTCTTGTGAGCAAAATTGTTTTGTGCTACTTTTTGTGCTTAAGCAGCTCTATGAAATAGGGCCCTGGAAAGGTAATAGTGTTGTGCAATCACCAATTACCTCATCATTTCTGTATTGAGAATGAATCAATGGTAAGAGACAATCAGTGTAAGTGTGCATTGCATGGCCCAATGTCATGGCTCTGGTCAATTACTCATGGGACAAACAAAATTCTCACTCGGCATGAACTCACATGTTAGCAAGAACTTTTTGCATGTGTGATTGCATACTTGAGCTATTAAGACCAATGCTTACACAGCTAACAAAGAAGCATGGTGGTAACTCTGTAAGCAGAGTATGTTGACCATATGTGGTAAGCAGAGCCATGAAAATAGGCCCAACTGTGAAATTGTGGTAATGTATGGTCTTGAGTTCAATGACCTTTAGGTGTTGGTTTCAGGGGTCACTGTATTGGACTTCAAGGTTTTTTATTTCTGTTTAAATTACCCAAGTCAAGATAAGCTTCGTCGCACAAACCGCCTGACTTCATGTTCAATGGGTGATTGATAATAGAGTGCACCCTCTACAGTTTACCCGGAGAGGCCTTTTCCCCAAAAGGGGTTAATAAAAATTTAAAAACGCAACTCAGCCTCACAGCCTCACAGCAAAATTCCATTTTGAGCTGTAAAAACAGAAACTACGACCTTACTTTGCGAACGAACTTCATCAATCAGGTTCATGCGGTGAGCACTGTGTGAAAACCAAAAAGTTATCAACTCTTTACCATGATTAGGGGTTGAACAAAGACAAATTGACTAGAGCGGGATAAGAACCAGCGATCTGCCAGCGCTCTACCAACTGAGCTATCCAGCCCTATTTTGTCGATATCTTTGTTCAGGGGTGCTAGTCAGAAGCCGTAAAACTGTTAACTGCTGTATACCCAGGGATCAAACCTTTTATATGTTACATTGCGAAAATGGCCTCTCCTTGGAAAGCTGTAGAGGCACACTGTATTGCCAGTTGCACATATGTTTTTTAATGAAAGGCGTCTTTTTAGATTAGCTTAGTTTTCAAAGAGTAGAAAATCATAAACACACAAGTTACAGTAAGTTCTGAATGGTTTATACAACAGTAACAAATACTTTTCCTTATTTCTGCACCTGTAAATAGTGCACTTTTCTCTTTTCTTTGGCACCTTATCCACCTGACTGTTGACGTCACTTTCCACAAACATCCCAGTTTAGCCCAAATACACCGATCCATTAAGCCACGCCCATTTCTCATTGACCAATCACAACCGCGAAATCTGATCACCATTTGAGCCGTTTGGTGATCTTTGCACTAATGGTGATCGGTCAACTCGTAAGGAGGCGGGGCTTAATGGATCGGTCTATTGGGCTGCAAGGGGATTATTATAACAAGTAACAAGTAATGCATTCTTAGGCTTGAAATTCTTATTTCTACCGGAACATTTCCGAGGGGCACCAAGGCAATGACCAGGGGCATATGGAGGCCTGTTTTGCCTCTGTGAAGTATTGGGCCTGCAATGTTGTAATAGTCATAGTAGAAATTTTTAGGGATTGTACAAGGTATTATTCGTCACCCTTTTCACAAAGTGGCGAAAGTGCACCACAGCCAAAATAATGTGTTTGGAGAAAATCAAGTTTAAAGTTGGAACTATTTTTGAAACTGCTGTTTCGGAGACTGTTTAAATGTCTCTATTTAAATTTCTACCAAAATAAAGCTGACTTCTTCAGACATGCAGAACTGTCAATAGGTTTTCAATCTTGCAATTATTAATTCCTAAACACATTCACCTTTTCGTGAAAATGAACAAAAGAAACATGCACGCAGAGTGCTGTGTACAAACCAATGCATAATAAGAAACATGAAAATGCAAAAGTTATACCTTGCGTGTTTGGCACCGTGCTGACACTTGATAAAGGGGTGGATCTTGAATCGCCACTTCATGAAACTTGCTGAAAATGTTAACAGCAACGAGTACGTCAAGAATTTGTACAAAGTATTAGCAAATGTTGTGATTTTGTACCCATTTGTTAGTTCGTGAAAAATGGAAATTAGTTTACATACCACTTCGCATTAGAAATGAAATGCCTGTCTTATCTTACTCAAATCTGTGATATGTAGGTAGTACTGGTAGAACTAGGTATTTAAAATAATCACTGCCAATCATTGAAAAAATGAGGTTAGTTTGAGATGGAGACTATTTTCTTCACAGGGAATAAAGACATACATGTAGTTCTTGTTATGATCAACCCTATGGATTCCCATTTATGGAAATGTAGAAACAGACTTGGGCCCAATTTCATGGCTCTGCTTACCGGAAGCAGGGAATTCCGCGCTTACGTCAAGCGTATTTCACAGGTTAGCATGGAAATTTTGCTTGCGTAGTCCAGGTTACGCAGAAATTCGGCGCTTGCTCGGTAAGCCAAGAATGGTGATCGCAAGCGCAGAATTCGGTGGTAAGCAGAGCCAAGAAATTGGGTCCTGATGGGGCACATTGTCTTGTAAAGGCAATGAAGCTTTTCGTTTAGGTAAGGACCCCTCTGTGAGCAAAGTTAAATTTCTACTGGAACATTTTAAACACTTCATGTCGGGTGATCTGCAATTATTTTTCGCAAACAGCCATATGGTTGACATTTTTATCCACTTGGTGTTGCATGTTCAGGCTGGCACCTACCATAATATGCTTTGTTTCACCAATACAAAGAGCAACAAGTTCTGGAAAACATGCCTTGTAAAATCCGTTTCCATGGGTTATTGTGTAACCCCTCCCAATTCCAGTCATTTGTCCTATTGTTGTACAGATGTGGAATGTATGTCATATTTGAGATTCCAGCATATCATGGCAGAAAGTGGTTCTGCGAAACACAGTGAGTGCCTACTTAAACGACACATCAAATCCCGGAGCTAATTACAAGAACCTTTGTTTTCTTGTCTAATTGAACTCTGTCTACAGGTCAACCTCTTTTTCCTTATTATATAAACTGCAGAGAAAATCACACAAGTGATATTTGTCTTTAATTTATTAATTATATCTGGTAAAAAATTCTAACTTGGATGTTATTATGTACGTATATAAAAATTTTATATGTGGTTTTGACAATTATGAATAAACAGTACAAATTGGAGAATGACACTATTTTGTTTTCATTGGCTGAGATATTGCGTGTCAACAAACAGATTATGTAGCTTCAAAAAAAATTGCAAAATTAGAAGTAAACTTTCCTTTCAGTATAAATTTACAAAGAACTTCTTGTTAATGTTTGTTGCGGTGATTGTCGAGTCATTGTGGTACGACTGATTGTGGTACGACTGCTCTTGCGTGAAGTTACTGTAGTCTCGCGCAGAGCAGCAGTTTCGCGGGATATTGCGAGAGAGCCGTTTTCGCTATTAATAGGGATATGGCGGCAACCACTTCCATTAGTTTGAGTAAACTGTAGGCCAATGGGTCATATCATAAAAAGGTTTACCCAGAATTAGGTTTGTCATTTATGAGAAAGTGGTCCAGTCTGTAGGTAGAACACAATGCTTATTTTGGGGGCTTCCACTCTATATTAGAGGCTCAATATGTAGCATGTAGTAGACATATCAAGATAAAATATTCTTATTAAGCACCAATGATGTTCTTAATTATATCAAATTATGTTAATGCAACAATTTTTTATCTTCTAAAATAGCGTTTACATTGCATGCGAGTTTGAAAGTGACAAAACAAATCTTGTTTAAAATATCCTAGGTGTACACACAAAACCTAACGGTGCCAAAACACAATGTTATTTTCAGGGAGCAACTCTTGTGCAAGACTCACTTACCCCACTATTATCAAAAATCAAGTTGTTGCACGAGGTTGTTTTCTTTATTGTTGAATTTGAAATTTTATTTTATCAAAACTAAACAATTTAAATTTAAAAGTCATATTCAATCATGTTGAAATATTTTTTGGTACTAAACAGTGTTGTGGGTTTCCAATTAATCATTAGAATACCATCTCCCAAACAAACTAGCCTCAAGAAACGGATCCCTCGTCCCACTATCACTCCAAAGACGGTTATGAGGTGGAGGGCTTTCCCACTCTTTACCAACCACTGGTAATTGAACACCAGAGGTCAGAACTGATGGACACAACACCGTACTTTGGTCAAATCCTTCACCTCTCAAGCTAAACGATTCAAATTTTGTCTTGGATTGGTCAATCTCTGCGCCACAGCTATAATTTATCTGAAATTTACACTTCACTAAAGCGCAGGTTTGCACGTAGTACTGTCCATTGTTGATGTGTAGACCATTGAAAACACCCAGTGCAAATAGCTCCGTCTGGGTTGAGTTAGTATTGAATGTGTAATTAAGATGGCAACAGAGTTCTTTGCTGCACACTGATGTACTTGCAGTGTGTTCCGTAAGGAGGGTGAATGTGTAGGGGTCGTGGTTCATAAGAGATGTAAACGGCTTCTCGCAAGATGGTGATAATGACAAAGATGAGGACGGATGAGTAACATCAGGCATTTCCTTTCCCACTTCCTTTAAGGGGGGTAATTCTGAGCCTTCAATAAAAATGGCTCTTACAACAGGAGATACATTTAGAAGCTCCTTAGGGGTTAGTTTCTTAATCTGATTCAAGGTATTCTTCATATCGGCAGAGTTCATCTTTGGGGCTCTCTGTGTACGAATTGGCAACTTCCCAATCAGCAATGTCCCTTTGTAGTCTGTCATGCTATGATGATACACTACAGCACCTTTTGCACCTTTGTACAGTCCACCACCAGTCAATTGAATTAAGGGCAACTGGATATTGGAAGCCAACAGATTGACGTCAAAACTGATAGCCCAAGCTTGTTGATACTCTACTGCACTGAGCAATGGCAGCTCATTCATCCATGCTGTGGGGTAGACCATACTAGTGATCCCCATACCATGGACTAAAAGCTCTGCTGGTTGTTCAAACAACATATCAAAACAAGTAAACAGGCCAAAAACTCCAAAGTCAGTTCTGAAGACTCCCAGGTTATCAAGTCCCCTTCCAGGCTGGAATATGGGCCTCTCTCCCAAGTATAAGTTTTCTTTGTTGTACTTGGCCACAAGTTGGCCGTCTGCGCCAAAAGCAACATCAGTGTTGAACTTATACATGCCGTCTGGCGGGCAGTCAGGTTCTTGCAGAGTTTTCTTGCACGGTTTCTTTGCAACCAGGTTAGCAACAACTACCATTGAATAGTTTTGAGCCAGACAGCTCAGGCGCTGCAGGATGGGCGAGTCCTTCAACTCTGTACAGTCGCAGGGTATGATTTTTTGCTCATATGGGTTGGGAACAAACTCCAAGAAGGCAGTGATGGTGGTGTTATACACTTCTAAGCCAGTGATGCCATACTCCGGAAAGACAATAATTGAGACACCCTGGAAACAAGAGTAAAAAAGAAGTGTAAAGTCAAACAGTCAAAGGCACTAGTTAGCAGAGTTTTAAAACTGCCTACATATGCAATGCTTGTGTAGCCGTCTTCCTTATAGTCCCTATGCACATCATTGTTTAACCAAATCAAGGCTGGGTGATAAAATGGTCTGGACCAATTTTGTTGAGAAAGGAAGTAAGATTCAATATAATTGTTGCACACAGGAATTATGACAAATATGACAAAGATGGCAATAAAATGATAGCTCAACAAAGGAGACGGCTCATTTGGAGAATCATCAAAAGTTAAATAGATATTCGTTTTATGGACAATGAATTCAGAATCTCACTCGGGTACCTTTGAAGCTGCAGTGGTAATCTGCTCCTGATAAATGTCCACATTTTTATTCATTAACCGCAAAGCCTCTTTACGGCTGATAGTTGGAAGAAGCCAGTTAAGAGTAGCATGCTGGTAGACTGCTGCAGTGAAACTTGACACATCATTCTCCGTACCTTGAAGAGTTTCGTCATGTTGAACGTAGCCGTGATCGTTGCACAGGCCGCTCGCTAAACCTCCACACAAGCAGGTCAGTATGAACCATAGCATTATGGTGAAATGGGTACCAACCAATTCTGCGAGAAAATAAAAAAATATATAACTTTTAAAATATTTTGATGAAACTGTTTGCAAACTGCAGCTCATTTTAAAGACATATTTTGCTGGCCTTGAGTCAGTCTTTTTTAAATTAAAGTTTCAGTCTCATTCTTAGATCCATGTCTTGACTTTCACTCAGTCACTGAGTCAGTTACCATGGTTACATGTAGCTGTGATGATCTTCCCTCATGGTCACACTCCTTAGACCCACCCAGGAGCTGTAACACTGTATAAAGATCAAATTTGACATTAGACACAGTAACTGGGGTGCTTTTTCAGTCTGGCCTGGGACTGCATCACTCACCCGATTCTTTAAAATATAGTCGCCAAGCAAAGCTGGGCAAAGAGATGATCTGAGCTGGATCTGAGACTGTGTATCTCGACATTGTAGTACTAGTAGTAGAAACCACAATTGGCATAAGCGCAACGCAACGGTGCAGCTAGAAACACCACAGCAATAAACTTGAGTGTAAGTGTACTGTAGTAGTGTTGTTAGGGCCTATAAATAGGATAGCTATATAGTTTTATTTATTTACCCTCTATGCATTTATAAAAAATAATTAATATAGTTTAATTTAATACTATTAATTAATAAATACAACACAGGACCAACGGTTGGGTTTCTATTACTAATTAGGCACTCCACTAATTAAGATGTTAAATACTTGGAAATGTTTTATAGCGCGATCTCGAGAATGGAGAAGGGCGATTCCGCACATCTGATTTAAATAAGCGAGCACAGTTCTTATCACAGACTGCATGCACTCAAATAGAGAATCATTAAAGTTCTTAAGTTAATCTGTATCAAAGTTTGATTCAAACATGATTAACATCCGATCATTAATAATATTAATAATAGTTGGCAAAGCATCCAAGGAGAAATATCACACCACCAAATAACACTATTAAGTTGTTAATGTTAAATTGTTATGGCTGGTTACGAGTACAGTGCCCCAGTATACAGTAGACTCTAGGTAGGTTGGTTATGTTTTTTATCAAACGAAGGTACATAGGGCTAGGAGTAGGACTCATGTGGTACGTACGACGAGTCTACATGTACTTCCTTCCTCCATCAGCGCAGCATGGAGTGGCAAACAAGCAGCAACATTGTAAGTAACCTAACCTTATGATTTGGTTTTTACCCTTACACCGATGTGTTTTAAGCACTGTATTGTATACTCAGTACTTACCCGAGTTCTGTGAAAAAAACATTCACAGGCAAATCACTCGGGTGAGATTCGAACCCACGACCTTTTTGCAAACTTCCAGCAGAAACCCCCTCCGTAAAATGGCTATTTTTACTTAGTGACATCATCATCGACTGCATTGGCGCTAGGCGCTGCATAGACTTGATTTCAAGTCTGAGATCGTGGTTATTTCTCTGCATCATGGCAGCCCATAGAGAAGCCACGCAAAATTCCCCGCAGATTTGCTATCACCATAGCGCTTAGAGCTATAGCTCTATGGCTATCACGCGCTCTAAACGTAGGTTAAAGACGGGCGTTAACTCACAAGAGGGCGCTATTTCAGGCAAGAATGTTTTGGCTATCAGTCAGTTTAGACTAAAAACCACGATCACAGACTTGGAGCCAAGTCTAGTCCAGCTTTTGACTTCCGCGCAACTTCCGTAGACCGGCCGTGGTTTAGTGTAGAATTATGATTATTTATAATTAAGGAAAAATTGGGCCTTTAGAATTGTACACATCTTTTTGTTTCTGGCTGTATACATTCTGTCAACCTTTCCAGACAGGTAAAGATAAATTTGATCTAAATTAAGTTGGTCAAGCTTAGATATCACTATCACTAGTGCAGTGGTGTGACCATGGGCATGGAGGTCACCTCCATCTGGTGTGACAGTTGAGTTGGATATAGAATTTTTACTTTTATTATATTAGCCCATCATCCCACCACCCAGGCTGGGGCTATGTCTGTCTCACTCTATCTGTCTTCATCCTCGGTGACGGTCGCAAAGGATGGAGGGTTACGATACGATTATCGCAACTAGTCTGTCTTTTTCTGATCCATTCCTACTCACAGAGCGAGTCAAAAAAGAAGAAGACCGTACTTTTAATTAAAGTTGCCCTTTTGTTTACTAACTTCACACTCACACCGCTATAAAAATAAAGATAAGATTTACAATAAGATAATATTCTCATTTGAATTAATTATAATTATGTACTTTGTAAGACCATGGAGGTAGGGCGCTGTACTTTTTTTTGAAATTGTCAACATTTCGAGAGGAAAAAAAAAGGTCAGGGTAAAGGCCCAGTTACTGATACTCGGTCTACTTACTTTGTAAATTAATTCACTCTTCCTGCTTCTTTTGGTGCTAGTTAGTTTTGAGAGGCAATTATTAGGGGGGTGAGGTGAAATTTGGAATGCGCCAAATGGTCAGGATTAGGGTTATTGGAAACGGGGATCTTACAGGACCTTTCGACAAAATTACATTTAAAAAATGGGGAGGTTTATCATGCCAAAATGACCAGGTTGTCCCATTTCTTGATCGAGGCTTCCTGTGATTCAGGCAACAACAGAGTGGACAGTTCAGGCATCTGCAATGGGCACAGGACAGTGCTCCACACTCAGAGGATTAGTTGTCACAGACCACCTGAGACAGTTATTCAGTCATCCTTGAATCAACTGGTGGAGTGGCCCCCAAGATCTACTGATCTGACCCCTCTGGACTTCACTGATCTGACCCCTCTGGACTTCTTCTTATGGGGCTCTTTAAAACCTCAGGTGTACTCGACTCCTCCAGCAAGTCTGGATGACTTCCAGGAAATGATAATTTGTGAAATGGACGTTCTCAGACAAGACAGTGTAAAGCGCATTGAGACCGTTATTGTGAAATGCGCTATATAAGAACTATAGGCCTAGTTATTATTATTATTATTACAGTGAGATGATTCGCTGTGATGTTTCAGAAATCATGCGCCAAGCCCATACAGCTGTGCATTGAATGAGATGGTGGCCATGTTTTGGACTAAGACTCTGTGAAATTTAATTGGCATAAATGTTTTAAATAAACATGAAGTTTGAAAGTTAATGAAATTCTTTCTTATCTCTTTCTTATCCAGCCCTGACCAGTTGGCGCATACAAAATTTCACCTGACCCACTTAATTGCCTCCTTCGCAGTCAAGCACGAAAACTCATCCAGTGAAACTGGCATCAAGAAGAGTGAATTTACAAGTATGTATGAAAATATCTTGTTGCTATTTAATAAAACAATACTCGCACTGTAGTTAAATAGTAGCCCAGGTTGGACTCCACCGGTTGCATTAATTAAAACGACGGAGTTCAGGTATAAATGTCTTGTACCATTGCAAACAAATTTATACCAATATTTTTTCATATTTTTACCTTATTGAGGAAGCTGAAGCTTCATTCACATTTTCCTTGTGTCCTGAACTCTATTCCTGCTGGGTTCAGAATTGTAAATTTTATCCTTGGATGATATTATTTGTGAAAACAAAATGGAAATTGACGCCTCTGTTGTGACATTCTGAACTGACTTACTTGTGAAGACTTACGCTCATGCTTTTGTCCGATGTATGTTGACCATCAAGTCTACTGTTTGAGAGGCAAGGGCTGACAAAGGCTGTAACATCTGAATCGCAGCTTGTTTTACCACTCAGACTGACCTCATTGACAGGTGTAAAGAACACCTGAGATATATTTACATGTAGATCCTCCAATAAGTAGTGACTGTCATTTTAGTCTTGTATAACGCTAGAAATAAAAAAAGAACTCTTCATGCAACATTCTTCGATTTGGCCGATGCCTTTGGGTCTGTCGAACATAACCTCATCCATTACACAATGAAACGCAATAGAATTCCTGACTCAGTTTGTTTGTATGTTAAAAATCTCTACTCAAGACTTCAAGGTGAAATAAAGGGACCCGGATGGAGGTCAGATCCTTTTGGTTTTCGTCGGGGAGTCTTTCAAGGCGACCCATTGTCACCCATAATATTTTTAACTGTTTTCGATCCCATCATTCAACATCTCAAACGGAAGGAAGCTACCCATGGATACAGCCTCGAGGGAAAGCGATACATAACATTGCCATTCGCCGATGATTTCTGTCTCCTGACTGCTGATAAAAGAAAACATCAAAAACTCATGACAGAGGTTTTAGACTTGACACAGTCTATGAACTTGACACTGAAACCAGTTAAATGTAAAACCTTGTCCATTCGGAGTGGTAGTCCTGATGATTGTACTTTTTCAATTGGTGAAACCACACTCCAATCTTTAAAGGATACACCAGAGAAGTTCCTGGGTAGTTTAATCACTTTTAAAGGAAAAACTAAGGACACGTTTGACTATGTGAAAAATAAACTGTGTAATATTATTCAAAACATAGAAGCCTCTATGATAACAGATGACTTCAAATTGCGTGTTTATATAAACTATGCTGCCCCTTCTTTGAGGTTTATGCTGACAGTTCATGAATTGTGTGATACTCAACTTGAATTACTTGACCATATTCACACAAATGCCATTAAAAATTGGCTTGGCCTTGCGATCCATGGTGCTACTCCTGCCTTTATTCACAGTCTAGAGGGCCTCGCATTGCCAAGGCTTTCTGATATTTACTTGGAGTCCCACACTTTGGCGTACGCAAGGTGTATGGTTAAGGCCGATTCACGAGTCACCCATGCACTCCAGTGTAAATTGGAACGTGAGTCCCGTTGGGTTCGAAAAATGGGCAAATTGGGATCAAGGAAATGGCACCAAATATACACTACTGCTTCCCTTAAACTCGAGCAGCTAACCTGGTCAAGACTCAAGACTGAATTAAAAAATATAATTCACGACGATCGGCTAAATTTTTGGCGCAATTATATTAACCCTCTTGTTCAGCAAGGAAATTTATTGAGGCTCATGCATGTTGAATCTCTGGACCTCACTTGGAGATCACTTATCTACAACTTACCTAGAGGGGTCTTGAGTTTTGCTGTTCGGGCCTCCATAGATGTCTTGCCCACACTTAGTAATCTGTGTACATGGGGTAAACGAACTACTGCTAATTGTAAGCTATGTGGCAATAGGGAGACACTTAACCATGTTTTGAATTCCTGCCCAGTGTCTCTCGAACAAGGCCGTCTAACTTGGCGTCACAACTCAATCCTTTCTCAGATAGTTAAATCATACAAATCTAAATTTGAATCGACTGTTTATTGTGATCTTCCAAACTATTCAGTCGCAGGTGGCACAATTCCCCCCAACATCCTGGTCACTAATTTAAAGCCGACATGGTCGTCGTACATAACAATAAGTCTATTTCTGTTGTCGAACTTACCGTTCCTTTTGAAACTAACATTAGCAAAGCTCATGAGCGTAAGGAAGTGAAATACAATCGCCTAATTGACGACCTCATTACGGAGGGTTACAATGCCCAGCTATATTGTATTGAGGTAGGTAGCCGTGGGCTTATCTCACCTGATAATGTAAAACGCTTACAGTCCATCTTCCAGACTAGTAAAAGGCAAATCCAAAACCTAAAAAAAGATCTTAGCCGGATTTCCCTGCTTTCCAGCTACACAATCCGGAATGCACGGCATAACGCTGTTTGGGAAAATTGCCCCTACCTTAAACGATAGTCTGGTCCTCTACCATGATGTTTTTTTATTTATTTTTAGCTGTGTATAATACTTTTTAGGCTGTGTACGTACTGTACTTTTTGTATTGTTTGTCTTGTATACCCTGCATGTGATTTGGCGTTTAGTCAAAACCGTGACCTGGGTTGTGTGTACATTCTCTTATCGATGTTTTTAATGAATAAAGAATGATTAAATATAGGCCTATATAAATAAAGTAAATTTGAAAACAAGAACTGTTTTCATGGTCATTGCAAGAAGCAAGGATTTAATGCATTTAACAAAACGTTTAATATAAAGTGTACAATGTTTACAAAGAAGAGACTATCCATGTAAATTTTCATCAATTTGCCTTCAATTCCCGAACAGTTAGTAAATAATGTTTAATTAATCTCCATTACTTTGTGATTTATCTTTGCAGGGTTCACCCTTTTGCCTGAGCCTCATCTGTTTTGTTAGATCATCTACCAGTGGAGTGATGACTGAAAAAATTACATTTGGTGATGGTGTTGGCATTGCTACCTTGGGTCTTGGAATAATTGCCATCATAATAGCAATATGTAAGTGGATTTTTTCCTCTATCTATTATCTATAGATCTATAGATCTATGACTGCACTAAACCACTTACCGCTGGGAATAAAAAGGATTAGTTTTTGAAATTTCAGAAATATTTTGGTTGTTGAGATTATCGTTGTTACAATGAAACCATGACCTAGTTGTAACCAGGTAAAGGCAACAAACGTTCTCATTAGGCCTAGTTCCCATAAAAATGTTGTAGGATTTTTTTCTCTTTGGAGAGAATGTAAGTTGTAAGCACTGTGAATCAGCCAAACCGTGTATTGGCCGTGTATTGGCCAAACTGTCAATCAGCCAAACCGTGAATCGAACAAACTGTGAATCGAACAAACTGTGAATCAGCCAAACCGTGAATCGGCAAAACTGTGAATCAGCCAAACCGTGAATCGGCAAAACTGTGAATCAGCCAAACTGTGAATCGGCCAAACTGAACGGCAAAACTGTGAATCAGCCAAACCGTGAATCGGCAAAACTGTGAATCAGCCAAACTGTGAATCGGCCAAACTGAACGGCCAAACTGTGAATCAGCCAAACTGTGAATCAGCCAAACTGTGAAACAGCCAATTTGTGAATCAGCCAAACTTTGAATCTGACAAACTGTGAATCAGACAAACTGTGAATCAGCCAAACTGTGAATCAGCCAAACCGTAAATCGGCTAAACCGTGAATCGGCCAAACCATGAATCAGCCAAATCGTGAATCAGCCAAACTGTGAATCAGCCAAACCGCGAATCGGCCAAACCGCGAATCGGCCAAACCGCGAATCGGCCAAACTGTGAATCGTCCAATCCGCGAATCGGCCAGACTGTGAATCGGCCAGACCGTCAATCAGCCAAACCGTGTATTGGCCAAACCGTGTATTGGCCAAACCGTGAATCAGCCAAACCGTGAATCGAACAAACTGTGAATCAGCCAAACTGTGAATCAGCCAAACCGTGAATTGGCAAAACTGTGAAACAGCCAATTTGTGAATCAGCCAAACTGTGAATCTGACAAGTTGTGAATCAGACAAACTGTGAATCAGCCAAACTGTGAATCAGCCAAACTGTGAATCAGCCAAACTGTGAATCGGCCAAACCGCGAATCGGCCAAACAGCGAATCGGCCAAACTGCGAATCGGCCAAACTGCGAATCGGCCAAACTGCGAATCGGCCAAACTGCGAATCGGCCAAACTGCGAATCGGCCAAACTGTGAATCGGCCAAACCGCGAAGCGGCCAAACTGTGAATCGGCCAGACCGTGAATAAGCCAAACTGCGAATCGGCCAAACTGTGAATCGGCCAAACCGCGAAGCGGCCAAACTGTGAATCGGCCAGACCGTGAATAAGCCAAACCGTGAATCGGCCAAATTGTGAATCAGCTAAACAGTGAATCAGCCAAACAGTGAATCGGCCAAACCGCGAATTGGCCAAACCGCCAAACCATCGACCTCTTGTAGTCAAGACGCCACAAAGAGGGAACAATCCCCAAATGGGGTTTCCTATTTCCTAATGCTACACGTTCAAGATTTCAAGATGTTCCAGGGCTAGCTGGGATGAGCTGTGCCCCAAGTAGCCAACTCATGGAGCATGAGCCCCCTAGCTGTCCAGACCTTAAACCACAACCAACAACCAAACTCCTGTTTTTGGAAGGTGGCGTAAATGACTTTGTGCAGTTGGGGGCGCCCCCCCTCCCATCAGACCTATAGTGGGCTGCTCGCGACTCTTCCAAGGATCCTTGACAAAACTTATCCCTGATGAGTAGTTGCTTTAAATGGTCAGCCCAGGCTATGTTACAAGCAACCCCTCCCCCCTTCATATACACTTATTTCACGCGGTAAAGTGGTTAGTCATTGATCAACATTTATCAATTACAGCTTGTGCTTGATTTCAGCATAGTGATGGATGCAGCACATCCATTACACCATCAGTGTCTTTACTCTCCAGAAGTAGAGCAGTGTACTGGTAATACTGTTTGAAACATCAAGACCACACCGATGGTTGTATCCTGCAAGTTATGAACTATATTTTGTCTTGTGTCTAGTGGAGGTTTTCTTATAATTCAAGCCCTGCAGATAGATGTTCCATTAATCTTTCTTTTATGATTTTCTTAATTGATCTTTTTAGTGAGATATTGCTGTGGAGATAACATTTTGTGTAGGGATCGGAGCAAAAAGACATCTTCTAATCCAGGTACTGGTTCAATATAAAGATATATTTTTTAGGATTTATACTGAAAGTAATCATCATCAAGTACTGCTTGGCCACCTTTAAACTTGGCCGTACTTGGTACATGAACGTTGTACTCAGCCAAAAAGTAAACCTGCTTTAAGGTTTGCAATGACACCATGAGCTATGGTGGTTCTGAAGAGAACCGATGTGTGTAACAACTCAATGTTTTCATGTTTTTTTCTCGTAATAAGAGATGTTTTTACAATTGATTAATCTATTCTAAGCAGCATGTCAGAATGCAAACATTTGGAGCTACCAAACAATGTAGGATTGGAATTATAGTTCTGACTTCAGGGTAAAATTGAAGAGTCTTTCCAACTTGCAACTTGGCTGAAGGAAGCAGACGTTGAATAATAAAGGTCAATAATCAAAGTTACATACTAATAATTTACTTTTATTTGTTTTACTGTTATTTCAAAAGGTGATCAGAATGGATCAACACGTACAGGTAAGCAACAGCAAATATCATGGAAGAATACATCAATGTAAAGGAGTTTTATTCTCTGCCTTTTTAAACAGGTGTGGATCCAGTGGGGTGGGTCCAGGGGGTCCCGACCACACTCTGCTCGTTACAACCCTCCCCCCCCCCAAAAAAAATCTCTTTTTCCTTTTGTGAACTTAAACTCCCGCTGTAACTTTATAGCTCTCAGAAAAATGTCGCTACAGACCTAATCTTACATAGTGTTGTAAGTTCAACTTAAAGCCTGATTGGCTTTTAACTCGCTATCATGTCATAGATGGCCTTGCCCTAAAAAGGCCTGGCATTACATTTTTCACATGTGATATCTCTTTGTAAAGTCTGCTAAACCGAAACAGACAATGTGTGCAAACAGAAGGGAGGATAACCTGTTGAGTTTTTAAGCTGAGATAGCTTTTAAATTTAAGATATGAAATTAAATCACTCATTACACTGCTCTCATCATTAGAAGAAAATCAAACAAATGCTTTTTGTATGTTTTGTTTCAGGACATTGTACTGGTTGGCAATGTTGCAATAACTGTTTCAGTAAGTACAATCTTGATGACTGGTGTAATTTTACCAATTATTCCACCTGTTGGTCGTGTATAGAAAGAACAATTGCCAGTTGGTGAAATTTGTAAGTGCAGGCCTGATTTCTCACAGAGGCAATTGCCTCCATGCCCCTTTGCAAGTTCACCAAATTTCACCCAGTCATGCCAGAAGAACAAGTGTTCGGAATCAATGCCTTAATAACTCCCCATGCTTGCATTCGGCTGGTGCTGTTTTTATTTGAAAGTAAACTGTTCCTAAAGTAAATTTCTTAAACAATTTTTAACAGTAGCAACTTGTGGGATAAGGATAAAGACAGGCACTGGTCTTATATTACAAACCCAATGAATTCATTGGATAGACATACATGCAATGACACATAACTACTAGACTGTCTTACACAAGTGCGGGTGAGTAGGTAACCACATTCAAACCAGGACCTATAACAAAAGATGACAATAGGTCCATGGTTGGGGAAAGGTCCATGGTTGGAGAACATGTACAAAACCAATGGGAGCTGTTGCAAAAAGTATAAACAAATGAAGGACAATAGGAGGTCCAAGATTGCAGGTGTTTACACACTTGCGTGTGCGTGTGAGTGTGTAACCACATTCAAAAGAGGACAATAGAGGACAATAGGTCCAAGGTTGCTATCACAAAGGAAAGCATTGTGGTCCACTGTTGCTATCACAAAGAGTTGAACAAAGGAGGGTCCACGATTGCAGGCTGTTACACACTTGTGTGTGTGTGTGTGTGCACACACAGTATTATCGCATGTGGGGTCAAAGGTTGTAAAGACCAGTATCTGACAATGTTAACAAGCCTTGAAGTGTGATGTCATATGTTCAGGCTGTGTACATGCTGTAAGAACATGAGTACCATAGGTTTATTGGTAGCAACCAAGTGAATATATCTCTCCTGAAGGATAGCAGAGCTTCGAATGTTGAGACTCTACTTTTTCTTAATCGCTGGCTTTTCTGGGGGGTTTTGTGCTCGCCCACTGGAATAATTTTCAGAATTTCTGGAATAATGATTTTGTTTTGGGAGAGAAAAAAGTAATCACAATAAAACCATAACTAAACCAATGAAAGAAAAACAAATAGTCTCTTAAAATGCACCATGATTTCTTTATCTCTTTCAAGAAAATTTGGTTTGTGTTCCCCATTATCGGCCAAGCCTTGGCAGTTAGCCACGGCCATGGCATGGTGGAATCTCAGATTTACCTCCCATGCCAAATACAACATTTGGAAAACAATGGTCGCATTCTAAAAAGAGAGATTTTAAGCATGATTTCCACTACCCTTTCTCTTCTTTGTAAGGGGCAAGTAAATGGTAGCACAAAGTTTTAGTTTATTACACGTCTTCTGGCAGTTACTGGTTAACAACCACAGTGCTTTATGAATCAACACTTCCTTCTTAAAGAGATTTATTCACTAATTGCTACCCATATACTCAATTCTTAGTTCCTACACTATGCAAAGCTTCATATATATAGGGTCTGGTTGACATTTCTGTTTCTTTAATTGCAGATTGTCGTGGCGGTTCAATGACTGGTATGTAGTGGGTACTTCAGTAGCTGGTCTTAAATACTGCACTGATTTTAACAGGGCTTAAGCTCGTTAGTTGTAACTAGGGCCAATTTTAGCACAAATAAAAGAGGAGTTTTGGGGTCAAATTCAACTTTTATGCACTCATTTCCCAACAGATAGAGTCCGCATGAATGTGGGGGAAAAAATAACTCTCTAACCTCACGCTAAAATTGTGTAAAATATTTTTTTTAAACGTACACCCTAAGCCAGTTTATAAAAAATGTTGCAGATGTGGAAGGTCATCTCTCAGTGTTCTCCAACATGATAATAAAGTGTGGTACCCACCGCCAAGTTTTCAAATCCGTCTGACACTGTTTTTTCCAAAACTTTTTTTCAAGTTCATACATTTCAGAGTTCAAATACAACCATAAAACCTTCGCCTAAATAAGTCAAGAGGAAGTGGCCATCAGGAATCACCTGAGAGTGCAGCACCATGATCACAGAGCATGTACAATCAACATTTCCAGACCCCATATAGGCTTCAGGCTCACATAGCCCCCCCACCGCACCAACCTTTAATTTTCAAAGTTGGACAACACTTCTCTTGATCCAACATTGTTTGACTGACTATACCACCATTTCTCAATCTATACAGTCAACAACAAACAGTCGAAAGGTAGGCCTGAAAAGACTGGTCCTGAAAAGACTGTTCGTCCAACTGCACCTCCAGAAGAAAATCCACTGCTGTCACAATCCAGTGAGTAATCAGCAGTTTAATTATTGGGTACTTTTGATCTTAACGATACAGTCACTGCATAAGAAAGGTCTTCTTGATCCAACATTGTTTTACTGACTAGTACCATTTCTCAATCTCTAAGGTCAATGATAATCAGGTAATAGTTAATTCCTCTTCAGTTGAAGAGACTGCTATTCCATCTGCACATCCAGCAATGTTAAAAAAAGGCTGCAGCATCCAAACCAAATGACTCTGGCTACGGCTACAGTCATTGGCTGCAGCAGCAGTGTTGAAGAATAGGCCTTTTTAGCGATTCAGCCTTAGCCACATGTTAAAAGATAAACCATCTTAAGTCCTTTATTTAGTTCTTTGAAGCGCCAACTCATTTTTTTACTTTTTTATAGCAGCAAATTCCTGTTCAAATCTGAGGCTGAATTTCTTGGTTCAATAGAAACTGTTTTCTATTTTCCTTCTTTGTATCTTCGTAATTTGGTCTTCTCTTTGATACATGCAGCAAATCAGTTGCCTTGCCCTGAGAAATTCAACTTCACTTTTTAAAACTAATCATAAGCTTTTTCTTCATCTTCCTACAAACAGATTTGACCTCTGACATAACAGAAAACCCCTCATTAGCAGCCGCAATATCCGATCAACCTGACTCCCAAACAAGTGGGACAACATCTAACCAGCCTCAGCAACAGAGCACTGGTAAGTATTAAAGAGCTGTTCTCTCATGTTTGAAACAAAGGGTTTGATTTGACCAGCCACAATTGTTGAAAGCCACAAGACTTGCATGCATGCACAACCTTTTTGACACACAAACGGAAGTTGGGCAAACCCGCTTATGTACACGGAACATTAACACACCTGGAGCGTTAACACTCCCGGATATTCAATTCACCGTGCTACACCTAATGCTGAGAGATCGATAAGCTACTGCCATTGTTTATCCAGCATACCATGGCCGATTTATGGAGAAAACGGTCCGTTTTTTGAGAAAGAGAACCAAAAATCCTGATGCATTTTATGGAAATATTTGTTGACTTTATTTTGTTTAGTCTTTGTTTCACTATGACAACAAATTTCTCAAAAACAAATTAATGTTAGAGTTCTTAAAAATTATCCTGCGCATCAGCATGGACAATTTTGAGAAATCCTAGTTAAGTGGTTCTCACAATAATACAGGCATACAGTTACTTTTTACCATTGAATGTGGTTAACATTTTCAGCCACAGTGAGTCCCCAAGCAAGTGAAAGTCAGACAAACTCCAACAAACCTCAGCAACAGAGCACTGGTAAGTATAAAATTCAATGATTTTTTAATAAAAATATTTGGTTGAAAAAAGAAAAATTGACTAAAGCTGGACTTAAACCTGTTACCTATGGATTAAAGTGCCTGTGCTTTACCAACTGAGCTATCTAGCCATAATGTTGGCGGTTTTCCTATTTTTCATTTTTTGTTCGGGGTGCCAGTCAGAAGCCATCTAATCTAACCTGTGTCAAATCAGTACCACAAGCAAGGAACCTCTCAACTCTTCAGCGATTTCCCGTTATTTCTTTAAATTAAGTTTCATAGAAAACTGAAAGACACTTTACAAAGTTTTTTTGCAATATCAAAATTGTTGTAGGTGAAGTTGTTTCTGAATCTTCACCAGTTTCCATGGAAACCATTGTAGATGTCCATCAGGGACATGCACCACAAGGTGATACCTCTGGTAAGTAAGCATTTGCCAACTGTCAACCTCTTCATCTCAATTAATGTCAACCCCATACTATTTAGGAATATATTTGCTTACACTCCAAATTTAAAATGCATTTTGGTGTAAAGTCCACTTTAAGATTGATAAAAACTTATGTTCAATTTTGAATCTGAAAGTTCACAGTTTATGAAGATGATATCAAGACTAAGTGTTGAGAGAAACATTTCTGTCAGTAATCCTGCCATGTGTGAGAAAGTGTCTTCCAAAATTCAGTTTCTTATTTCAATGTGCCAGATCAAAATAACCTAATATGAAAATCCGCAAAGTTCCTGACTGAACATGAACAGTTACTCTGTGTTTTTTTCCTCAAAACACTTGACCAAGTTGATGGTACAGTGCATTTGTTGAAAAGTAGAAGATTTGAATAAAGTTTCTTTTCAAAAATCTATGACGGAATCAACCTTAAAAACACAACTAAGTTCGAAAGTAGACTCTGTGTTTCCTTCTGTCAAATCAATACCACAGGCATGGAACCTCTCAGCTCTTCAGCTGATTCCCCGTTATTTCCTTAAACTAAGTTTCATAGAAAACTGAAAGACACTGTACAAAGGTTTTTTGCAATATCAAAATTGTTGTAGGTGAAGTTGTTCCTGAATCTACATCAGTTTCCATGGTTACCACTGTAGATGTCCATCAGGGAAATGCACCACAAGGTGATACCTTTGGTAAGGAAGTGTCGGCCAACTGTCATCCTCTTCATCTAAAGTAATGTAAATTGGGATTTTAATCAATTTATTTACATTTTTTTCTATTTTATTACTGAACCAGCGCACATTACTGTTTTCCATCAAACTGACTGCAGATAATTGAGGCCCCTCTGAAGTTATTCAAAATTGTGGACGTTTAGTCAGTTTATAAAAAATGTGCACCTATAGGCGTCATCCAATGTGGAGTTGTTAAGAAAACAGAAGAACTTAAACATGAAAATGCATTCTGTTAAATTAACACCGAGCAGAGATACTAGTACTTCCTGTGGGGTAGTAACAATCATTATCTAAATGAAAGAACAGTGTCAGACTGTAAACCATTGACTTTTGTTTTCCAGCTGTGACTACTAACCACTCCTCAGCAACATCTGATGAATTTGATTCCAAACCAAGTCAGATAGACCAACCTCAGCAACAGAGCACTGGTAAGTGTAAATTTGTCAATTATTTGTTATTAAGTTTGGTTTGAATTGACCTGCCCAAATGATTGATTCTACAGTGTATCTTTATTCTACAATGTCTCACAATTACTTCAATAACTATTTATAGTAAAGAATTGTCATTTTTTATAAACATTAGTACCCTCAGTAAACCCTCAAGCGAGTGCAAGTTGGACAAACTCCAACCAACCTCAGCAACAGAGCACTGGTAAGTGTAAATTTGTCAATTATTTGTTATTAAGTTTGGTTTGAATTGACCTGCCCAAATGATTGATTCTACAGTGTATCTTTATTCTACAATGTCTCACAATTACTTCAATAACTATTTATAGTAAAGAATTGTCATTTTTTATAAACATTAGTACCCTCAGTAAACCCTCAAGCGAGTGCAAGTTGGACAAACTCCAACCAACCTCAGCAACAGAGCACTGGTAAGTGTAAATTTGTCAATTATTTGTTATTAAGTTTGGTTTGAATTGACCTGCCCAAATGATTGATTCTACAGTGTATCTTTATTCTACAATGTCTCACAATTACTTCAATAACTATTTATAGTAAAGAATTGTCATTTTTTATAAACATTAGTACCCTCAGTAAACCCTCAAGCGAGTGCAAGTTGGACAAACTCCAACCAACCTCAGCAACAGAGCACTGGTAAGTGTAAATTTGTCAATTATTTGTTATTAAGTTTGGTTTGAATTGACCTGCCCAAATGATTGATTCTACAGTGTATCTTTATTCTACAATGTCTCACAATTACTTCAATAACTATTTATAGTAAAGAATTGTCATTTTTTATAAACATTAGTACCCTCAGTAAACCCTCAAGCGAGTGCAAGTTGGACAAACTCCAACCAACCTCAGCAACAGAGCACTGGTAAGTGTAAATTTGTCAATTATTTGTTATTAAGTTGGTTTGAATTGACCTGCCCAAATGATTGATTCTACAGTGTATCTTTATTCTACAATGTCTCACAATTACTTCAATAACTATTTATAGTAAAGAATTGTCATTTTTTATAAACATTAGTACCCTCAGTAAACCCTCAAGCGAGTGCAAGTTGGACAAACTCCAACCAACCTCAGCAACAGAGCACTGGTAAGTGTAAATTTGTCAATTATTTGTTATTAAGTTGGTTTGAATTGACCTGCCCAAATGATTGATTCTACAGTGTATCTTTATTCTACAATGTCTCACAATTACTTCAATAACTATTTATAGTCAAGAATTGTCATTTTTTATAAACATTAGTACCCTCAGTAAACCCTCAAGCGAGTGCAAGTTGGACAAACTTCAACCAACCTCAGCAACAGTGCACTGGTAAGTGTACATTAAATAGCTTTCCCATCCTTTTTGTAATAAAGGGTTTGAATTAAACAGTCCAAATAAATTATTCTACAGTGTGTTTCAAACCTGCAATGATTCACAATTTCCACAATAACTATTTACTAGAAGTAAATAAGGCTTTGAATTGAGCAGCCCAAGTTTGTTGATTCTTTTGTGTACCTTCAAACATCACTTTCTCACAATCAATCAAATGTAAAATAACTGTTTACAATTAAAAGTAAAGAGATTTCTTTGTTTGAAGGCTCAAACCAATTCAACCTCAGCAACAGAGCATAGGTTAAGCAACCCGCTATATTAACCAATTCTCGTTGAATGAGGCAATTATCCACAAATAATTTTCATATGGCTGTAGTCTATAATTATTTACTTGGACTTGCCAGTGTGTACGGTAAAAGGCACAGATAGACACCTACCATGATACGTTTTTTTTCATTTGTACAAAGAACGACAACAGGTTCTGGAAAACATCAGTGTTGTAGTCGAGTCCAAAACTTTCGAGGCCAAGGCCAAGTCTGTGTCCTGGGTCTGCAAGGCCAAAGCCAAGACTGAGTCACAATGATTTCAAATTTGACTTTTCTACAGTATTTCAAATAAAAAAAATTCTCAAAAAAGATGAAGTTTCGCCCACTGTTCTTTGCAAAACTTTCAGCTGGCTCTATGTTTTTTTTCTTCAAATTCCTTGTGGTCGACTTACCAAAACCAGATGATCCGGAATTCGCAGATATTTTGCAGTTGAATTTATCAGATGAGATATAAAAAGCTTGATGATTGACAACAGAACTTGCTGCGAGCATGCAGTAATAGACTGGTTTCTGAAGCATTTTGTATCTAAATGTATTAAGCTGGTTTCTATGCTGCATCATCACTTTTGGTAATGCTTTTTTATGGGTGAGAAGGAACCAACTCTGATCTTTGGGGTGAGGTTGCTCTTGTGAGTTGCGTCTTTCGCACTTGTAAAGTATGGCCATTTTCGGTCTGCGAAACCACAGGTCAGCTTCAGTAATTATACTTTAGCTTGATTAGAAAACTGTGAAAAGTAAGTGGTGGGAAATCTGGGTGAAAACTGGTACTGTTATTGAGGATTTCTTCTCTTGTGCATGTTGTAGAGCAAGTTACTTTGCCACCAAGCTCTATAGGTACAAGCAGTACAACGGGAGGTGTTCCATCACAGGTATGTCATCTACATCTTCTGATATTAATCTACATCTTCTGATATTAATCCATGAGTATTTACAAATGTTACTTACATAATATTTTAGTTACATGTACGTACAAAATAACGCATACAGCGCCCTCTATGATGACCAAGAAAAGGAAGTTGAGCATTTGACATGGTCACCAGTCTGAAGAAGCTCCTAGCTTAGGAGTGAAACGTAACTAAAGTAATATTTGAATAACATTTACACACATTGGGATTTGGAAAAACCGACCTCATAATCCATGTTTAATCAACAGTGCAGATAAATATATTTAATGATATTGGCTGATTTCTTTTACTTAATGTTTGAACAAAAGTGTCTACATAATTAAGGAAGAACTGGTTCCTGGTGGATTTGTATTTCTGTATCATTTAATACTGAAAGAGCATTCAATGAATCATCTGGATTATTTCTGGCTGAGGGGCCAAGTGCACTGGACTCAAGCTCTTGTGTTTCTGACCGCCATAGTTTGTGTTTGGCACTTGACACCACTTAACCATTATTGCTTCAGCCTTCAGTTGTATGTAAAGCCGTTTGTCCTGTGTGTTATGTAATGCACTTTTTAAAAAAACAGTACATTTATTCTTAAGAGAAGGGGTTCGCCTTGGTGTTTTCTAGTATGGTTGGCTGCAGATTACCACAGCAGCGTGTAAACCATTACATGGTGCTATGTAAATAAATGGGTCTTATATTTCGAACAGAGCTCTGCATCCCTTGTTTAAAAAAGAAAAAATTATATTTTGAGACTCCCTTGGGTTTGATGAAATGCTATATAAAAAATAAGAACTGCATATTTTTTATTATTTATACTATTAGCAGTTTGATGAAGTAAAACAAAAAGCCACAATAAACTAAGAAATAACAGGAAGAAATAACAGGGTAAGCTTAAAGCCAGTCCCTTTTACATTTCTCATTTATATTATTGTGAAACTAAATATTTTATTTTTTCTTTCTCTTATAGCCAACAACTAAAAGAGCATTTTCTGCCAAATTTTTGAGAGAGGTAGAGAACATTCTGAATCCCGAGAGCTCTGTTGATGCTGACTGGCGTCTTATTCTTGAAGATCTTGGGCAGTCACAAGGTCAAGTTAACAATGTTACCAAGATGAATAACTCTACTGGGGAGGCTTTACGTAGGTGGCAGGAAGCTGGGAGATCTCTGGACGATTTATTGGAGATATATAAAGTGAAACGGCCGGATGCAAGCAAAGTTATTGAGAAATATATGAAAAACGATGGTGAGTTAAAGATTAATGAAATGTGCATTTCAGCCCCCTTTAATTTAAGGTGTTGTGTGACTCAGAGATGTTTGCATAATAGACTGTACAAGTGTTGTGAGTATTCCAAGCATTATATTTTCTTGAATTTTGACTTTTGCAGACATTCTTCACGTGGTTTGCATGTTTTACAATAACTGTGTTTTGTGTAACAACTCAGACAAAATACAAATGCAGTCAAGCTGTGACACCAGTCACATAAGAAAAAGATCTTAAGAGTTTAAATTTTTCAAATTGTTTTTTCAGAAGCCTATTCAGCCATTCCAGCCATTCCAGCCATTCCAGCCATTCCAGCGAGACATGCCGAAGTAGTGACAAAGGAACAACTTTCTAAACTTGCTGAAAATCTTGGAGAATGGGATCAGCTAGCTTTAAATCTGGGTATGTCAAAAGGAGATATTTTCAAATTTAAACAAAATCACAAAAACAGCGAATGGGCTCAGGTTTACTACATGCTAGACACATGGAAAAGCAGGGAATATCCCAATGCGACTGTGGGATTATTATATGAAATATGCTTCAAAACAAAAACTGTTAGTAGTGAAATGTATGACTTTCTATTGAAATAGACATGCATGCGGATAGTCAGATATCAACTCCATTAAATCAGACTGGTACATGCAGGTCTGATACTTCACTTACAGGGCCGGGAACAAATCCCTCCCTCCCCCCCCCCCCCTGAGATTGAAAGAAAATGCACAACCAAATAGATACATCTTGAAATGTTCAAGTGCAAATCTTCCTCACAGAGGTGCCTTTTACTTAGGAAAACTGCCTTGACTAAAACAAGAATGAAGTATCGGGTTTGACATGGGGGATAATCTTAGTTACAGAAATGCTTTAAATAAAAGAGAACAAAATTAATATAAATTTGTCCATAAAGGTTTGTGATGTATGCAGAAATTGAATGGTTCTAACATTGTTCTGAAACCTTGATCAGATGGAAAGTTTTGTCCTGAAAAATTCCGTCAATGTTGGTGAACAATTATATGATTGAACCCTTGGGTTATGTTTTTGTTGTAAAATGTAGGTGCCTTTTTGATTACCTGTATACAAAAAAAACATATGAACTTGAATTTGTCAAAAAACCTTCCCAGAAAAATAATACTAGGAGTGTCGTGGCTTAGTTTTGAACACTCTTCAACAGAAGGCTCAACAGGGTTGTTGTGCACTGGGCTGTTAGGGAGTAAAAACAACAAACATCGACAACCATACCTCCCTCGATTTTGGTGAGATCGGGAAAAGTGTGGCACTGTTTGAAAGCCCTACTCAAGGGCCCTCTGCCTCTAAGGTCAAATTCAGACTTGTGAATCACCCATTTTCCAATATATAGATTCCTTAATATGAAAAACGGGAAAAGTTACAAATCTCTAACCTCTCATTAAAATGGTGTAAAGTGTCACTATGTTTAATACCCTTAAGAGCAATTTTCAGTTCATTGCTGAATTCTGATGACATTCAATCAAAACAGCCGTGAATTTGAGCTTATGACTGACTTGAATATGGATTGTGTTTTCAGTCCCTACATGATTGCGTGGATATCCCCCATTGGGATTTACCTCTCATATCTAAAACTGAACATTTCTACATCTCCAATTTGTCCTGTATTTGGTGCTTAATGAAATACCAATTACATGTTTTGTTTTTTTCATTATGCAGATGAGTAAGTTAATTTATCATAATTTGATATTAGGCAATATTGTATTTTTCTAAATGCAGATAACCTTGAGTATTTATTTAAGCTGACTAATCATAAAATCATGTTGAAGTATTGGGGAGGTCTTAGACCTACAATTATGTATTAACCAAATCAATGCTTTTTACTGCCTTATATGTTTATACCATGCAATGTCTTCCTTTGTTTTTTGGAACCATTCGATTATCTTATACAAATGAAGATATACAGTATGCAATAAAACTATCGTGTGAAAATTTTATTCAAAAAGTGGTAGTGTTTTTCAGATACCACCGAATATCTGGAGCGGTTTGTCAAAGCAGGAAGAACAATCCGCCATTGGAATAGACAATCTGAGAAACGTTTCCGACAGAAATGTTTTTCAGATTCAAATTTTGGGGGATAAAAACTGATAAATTTTTCTATTTATCTCAAATATATAGCAATATTGTTTATCTACGTGTAATAACAAATCACTTCAAGAAATTGAAGTTGAGATGATGTACATAATATAGTATCAGGCCCTGGTTATCAATCATAAAATCATGTAGAAGTATTAGTAGAGATCTTATACAAATGTTTCAAAAGGTACTTTTTAATTGCTTTTTAACACCGTGCAGCTTTTATGGTTTTTTTTATTAGCAACAGATATACAGTACTTATTTTACAATGGGTTTGGATTCATTGTAAGTTGAGGTATCAATGTATATATTCCATCATGTGTATAATTTTTGCCGTGTAGATTTGTCTCGCTATTTGTTCTTCTGCCGCCGAGAATAAAGTTATGTATTTTTATGTCTTAATAAAATTTTCAGTAAATAGATACCTGTGTAACTATTGCCAACTACTTGTCATTATTTGAATCTTGTCAATTGAATTAACATGTATCAGGAAAGAACTGGTGGTTCTGAGAAGGACCAGTGCTGAAGACCCAAAGAGCACAGTGTTTGAAATGTCAAGACTTATCTCATAATCACCACTTGATGGTTCAAAAGAGCACAGTGTTTGAAATGTCAAGACTTATCTCATAATCACCACTTGATGGTTCCAAAGAGCACAGTGTTTGAAATGTCAAGACTTATCTCATAATCACCACTTGATGGTTCAAAAGAGCACAGTGTTTGAAATGTCAAGACTTATCTCATCTCAGGTTCTTCTCATAACCACCACTTCTCTCAAGAAGAGATTATTGCATGGTTGATTTTAGTAAATTAGTTTCTTATTCACTTTCAACACCATGCGAAGTTTCTAATCTAATTGTTTTGACCCCTTGCACCAATGTCACGTCTATAGATGGATTGCACATGACGTCATTGACTGCCATCTTTGATGATAAACAATGGAAAAGTGCATGTGTACATACTCACTCCGCACGTCTCTCAGCCAATGATTACCTTTCACGCATGCACGTTTCATCAAAGATGGCGGCCAGTGCAAGAGGTCTATTGACTGCCAATGTCCTGCCATTTTAGGAGTCAAATTGCACAGGTTGTGCTGATTAGTAAACACCCTAAATGATTAGTAAACTTAGTATGATCTGGGTCCGCCATTGTTTGGCAGCTTTGAAATTGTTACACCTTACCCCTAAGGTTGGAACAGTCGTCTAAACTACATTGAAGGTGCGTAAAGCGCTATTTGCAACACCGGCTGTTTCAGTTATGTTATGCTAAATACTTCAACAAGGGGACAAATATAAACTGTGAAGGAAGTTCCACAAATATTCATAACATTTCACAAAAGGCGTACCCTCATTTAAATCAGGATACATTTATTTCATGTTTCAATCTATTGATATACACAACAGCACGATGAACTTCTGCCATTGAGGGACATTTGCATATTAGACAATATTTTTAAATAGGTTAAAAAAGTATATGCACAACAGTATGATTAACTTAATATAAATAATTATATACCACTTCTTTACTTGATGCCAAACATTGACATTAAAACAGGCCATTTGGAAATCTCATTTCAAGATGAACGAATGCTTGTATATTTACCCAGGTAGGATATTTCAATTAACCTTGGTACTAGGTTGTACCCACTGAAAATCTCTTTTCCCCTGTTATTAAGTCCTCATAAAGTCATTCTACTTTCACATAATCATTTTGTTTTGTTTTACATGATTTTTCCAACCTTATAATTGCCGTCTTGAAACTATGCCATTGTGGGGTACTTTTAAGGTAAATTAATGCCCGATTGAGCTTATTAAACTGAGTGTTACCCTCTTAACAAATTTCCATTTTGAAAAAGATTCATTGACTGGCTAATTTACTTGTTACCTGAATACGGTAAAACTATACAACAAAGTTCCAACACTTTATATGGTGTGACAAAAGCCCTTATAGTATTAAAATTATCCATATCTTTAGAAAACAACATCATCTTTGACACTATTTTCTAGCCTCACTTAGGCCTACTGCTGGAAGTTCTGATCACTATAGTCATGAGTCTGATTGTATATTCAAAACTTCAGTAAAGGCCTACTGCTTTTCCTTAAATAACCCTTTCCAGATGACCTGATTTAAATCAATGGAAGAAATAAAAGGTAGATCTATAAGCGTCATTTATGTTTTTTATATTTCCTTGTACTGCCATTTTATACATCAACTTCAACACATATTAAATGCCTTATGTCTAAAGCGTTCTTGGTTTCCAACACAAAAGTCCATCTTCAGGTGGTTATTTCGTTTTCATGCGTTCTAGTATAATTCAATATTATTATTATTATTGTATTACTTCTTGTACTTTATTCTGATAATCCTTCAGTTCGGCTTCAAAATGGACACAATCACAAGGTGCCTTGCATTTGTGTTGAAATGGGCTATAAACTTATGCAATCACAAGTAATAATTAGCCTTACTTTGTCCAAAAAATTGTGTAAAAATTGATAAACATCACAATGGGTCAGCTTTCCATTACAGAAATTTCACTATAAATTAAATGAAATTCGGCTCAATGGTTCTAACATGCTAGTCAAAAATAGTTATTGCTTTGAGACCAAAAGAAACTTTGTTTAATAGTTGGATTACAATTAAACCGTTATTATACTTCTATTTCAGACCATTGTACTGACTTTACTAATCCTTAATTTTACGTGCATCAAACACCTTACTGATATCCTGTACAAATTGCCTGAATATATCTCTGTCCTCTTGAGTATAGAAGAATTCTCCTATGTAAGATAAATAGAGGTGCTTCTGTCTCTATTCCTCATAACCCTAACCCTATACCCTAACGCTAACCCTAACCCTAACCCTAGCCCTAGCCATAGCCCTAACCCCAACCCCAACCCCAACCCTAACCCTAACCCTAACCAACCTAATCCTAATCCTAATCCTAACCCTATTGTCAGAGAAAGGGAGCTAGTAATGACAATGTGCAAAATTGTGTAAGTGTTTCAAGAAAACCGGGTGTGAAAGTTTGCTCTGTTTTTTGCCATTTTAAAGCCATTATAGAAAATGGTATATGGGAATGGAAATTTTGGGTATTTCTAGCAACAAAAATGTAACAGTAATGCAAATTTTTCCTTTTCATGAGCCATTATTGCTTACAGCCTTTTGTTACTGGAAAAAGTACTTTGTGTGCCTGGAAGAAGGGTGTAAATCCTTAGCCGTTAATAATTGTCTAGTAAAAAATGCTGTGGGCTAGTAAACAAAACTTCAGTCTCAATTTGCCCTGTTGGCTACTAAATAATGTCCAACCTACTTGTTTAAAATGCTCATACATGGTTGTAATTTCTTCCTTTTCTGATGTGAATAATATTAGAAAAATGTGTTTTGAGTGTGTGAATGTAACTTCATTTGACCATTAAACTGTTTATGATCGCTGCAACTAATTCATCAGATACATTGATGACACTACGTACGATACGTGTTTAAAATCTGGGCAACTAAAGCTTCATGGAGGTAAGAAAAATAGACAGTTTACTTGCCCAGTGGGCTACTTTATAAAAAGCTTAAGCGCAACGTCTGGCAGGACTTTGATGAAAATGAGAAGAATTTAAATCAAGATCTGAACTCTGTGATGAAAATAAGAAAAAAGCTGCTTCGCAAACATGCCAATGAATTCAAACAACCATTGGGTTAAGTTTATTTTGCTGTACTAATTAAAGCACTACATCTATTAACAGCTTTGGGCCTACAGCCATTTCTGGCTTTCTTTTCCTTCTGTTGTTTTTATTGATGTGACCTAGAACATTAGAAATTCCAAAGAACGCATACTTATTATTCCCCACTACGCAACAATTGTAGATGATACAACAAGACATTTCATTCATGAGGAAGTACAATCAACATTGTTTCATTAAAGCGTATAAAGGATATTATGTTGTATTAAAGCAACGAAACATTTCTTTAAATATTTTTGGGTTGAACAGAGAAAAAAATGAATACCTTGGCGTGAACATAGGGCTAGATAGCTCAATTGGTAGAGTGCCAGCCTGTTAATCCAGCGGTCGTTGGTATAAGTCCCACTCTTGTCAATTTTTCTTTGTCAGACTGCCAACATAGGGCTAGATAGCTCAGTTGGTAGAGTGCCAGCACGTTAATTCAGCGGTCACATTGGTTCAAGTCCCACTCTTGTCAATTTTTCTTTGTAAGACTGCCAACATAGGGTTAGATAGCTCATTTGGTAGAGCACTTGCATGCTAATCCAGAATTAAGTTGTTGGTTCAAATCCTGCTCTAGCAAATTTTTCTTTGTTCAACCCAAAAGTATTTAAAAATTTACCCCGTCAGTTTCCCTTGAAACTGGGATTTGAACCTGTGACCTCTGGATTAATGTGCCGGCACTCTACCAACTGAGCCATCATCTAACCCTAATGTTGGTGTTCTCCCTATTTTGTCAACATCTGTTTTCAGGGGTGCCAGTCAGAAACCATCCAACTTGCAACTGCCGTGTAGCCAGGGATCACACCCAAGTTTATGAAAAAATCTGGGAAGTGGCAGGAAAAGGATAACCTTAAGGGGATGCACTTTTTTATTTCGAAAATAAAGTAATAATTTATAAACCACAAGGGAAACTGACTGGGTGAATTTGAATTAATTTTGGGTTGAACAAAAAAAGAAATTGACTATGGCAGGATTATAAACCCACTCCTGCCACATATAGTCTCTATATCAATTTTTATTTCCAAATAATATCTTATTTTTTTGAAGATATGAAAGTGAAACAGTCCATTTTTTTATGAGATGACTGCACTTTAAACTATAGGATATTATTCAAAGCCAAGATTTAAAACGACAAACGTTCGCTCCACGGTCCAATGTCAACAATCTGTTATTTGTATGTCAATGTGTCCCAGTTTAATAAATGTATTGGTCAGAGGTCAAGTTAATAAAAATGTAAAATTTGTGTAATGCAATATCAGTAGATCTGTACAGTAATCATTTGGCAATACAACACACAGTGTACAGCACAAGACTTAAAGGCAATTGTATACCTTTGGTTTTTGGGACTGTTCAATTGTTTTAATCCATTGTACATCCATGCAATGTACCCCTGAATTTAATTTCAAAGAGTGGTTGTGTTTTGTAGATATCGTCAAAAATCTGGATCGGTTATGTCAAGCAGAAAAAATAATCCGTAACTGCATGAAACGTTTCACAGATTGACAGTTTCTTGAATGGGTTTCCCTAAAACTGCATTCCTTAGAAGGGAATCATTTCTCAAAATGTTATACATTTTAAACAGCTGCAGTACTTCTCACCAAGGAAGTTTTTATGGTGATTACTTTTTGGAGTATACCTTCCCTTTAAAAGGAAACAGGAATTTCCTCATATAAATAGGGTGTGCTATGACACAGTTGAACCACAGAGCTATATAACTCTGGTAGTACAGTATACAGAAGGGGAACTATTCGGTCTTGTTGTAACATCTACCAGATCATTGCTGTAATACTTCCTCCTTATAGAAGATTTGATGCTGTATTTCCTGCCATCTTCTTTTGTAAATCCGGTAAGTTATATTCGCTGTGATTTTTCTAAAGACAACCAGGGTTGGTGTCAACCGTAAATCATTACATAAAAACGGCCTAGTTCAGCGCTGTGTCATGTCAGGAGTGCTCTATAGAAACTATCCAATAAGGAAATACTAACAAGGAATTAATGTACATCCATATTTAAGATTGTACTTTCCTCTATTATCACAGATCAACATTTTAGCAACAAGCTTCCAATCAGAATGGCATCAAATTTAACAGCTCAGTCAATGCTAGAAGAGATTAGTCAAGGTCATCTTGAATGCCCAATTTGCAGTGAACGCTTCAAGCAACCCAAACAACTGGAGTGTTCTCATTCATTTTGTCTTGAATGCCTTCAACAACTCAAAGAGAAAACTCCAAGTACTGCAAAACTTTCTTGTCCAGTGTGTCGACAAGACATTTTGTTAAAAGAAAATGGCATTGATGGTCTGAAAAATGACTTTAAGGCTGTTACTCTGTTAGAAGTAATCGTAGCACAGGAGAAACGACTGACATGTCAGCAAGACAAGCAAGTACCCAGTCAGGAGTACGTTTCTAAATGTAGCCAGCATACAGACAAGGATCTTATCATGTACTGTGACAGATGCAACAAATTAATATGCACAACTTGCATTGCAAAAGACCACAGATTACATCCTGCCATGGAACTGAATGAAGCTTTAGACAAAAGCAAACATCATGCTGAAGAACTGCTGTCAAAAGTAAGACAGTGTATTAAAACATTTAATATTGCTATTCAAGAAATAGACATGTCCCGCAAGACATTAGACTCCATGTTTGCTGCAACCAAACAGAAAATCTCCAAGAAAGCCGACAAAGAGATTGCCAAGGAGGTTGAAAGATTCAGAGAGGAGAAGCAGAAACTGATGCAAGAGGCAGAACAGATTTATCAAGACAGAGTCGAGACAATGGAAACTGCACGAGCTAAAAACTGCAAAGAGATGACCAAAGCAGAACACAAGCAGGATGAGGTTTACCAACTCATCGATCAAAGGAGCTGTGAGATTGTCCATCTCATCGAGAAACTCTTGCAAGACCTTAAAGATTACACAAGGATGCAGCCAAGCAAAGTACCTGATGGGTTGACTTATATGGACTTTAAAGAAGATAAGACATCACTAGGGAGACTGGTGCTGCAAAATAAATGGACATTGAAAATGGAAATGAAGACATACGTGAACAAAGCTCAGCAAATAAATAGGATTTCCCCAAAGGATGTTTCTGCAAACTCTAACAGTGATATTTTTGTGTCGAACTTTGACAATGCATGCTTGATTTCAATACCAGCAGTAGTGAGCAATCCTAAATCCACTGTCATGCCACAAACACTACCAATTGAAGATCTTACTAAACCAAGAAAGGTGACAGTGAACAAAAATGATGAGCTAATTGCTCTAGGTAATCAAACAGTCAAGATATTCAACGAGAATTATCAGCTCCTCCATCAGTTCATACCAGGGCGGACAGGCAGTAAACCATCATGTATTGCAGTGGATGACAACAATCTGATTGCAGTGGGTTATAAAAACATGGATGAGATCTCTCTACACAAATCAGATGGATCCCTCACAACCACGACCCCTGCTCCAGGAATTGGTGGATACATGACTACCTACAAACAGCGACTCATCTACACCAACTACAAGGACAAAAAGTTGGTATCAGTACTCTACAATGGTGACATGGTATTCTCAGTAGACATTATTCAGTCTGGGAGGCCTTGTGGTGTCTGTTGTGACACAGATGGCAGCATTTATATTGCTGTATGGAGAGGACTAGAATCCTCCTTAGGTGAGGTCCATCATTACAGTCCTGATGGCAAGTACATTGGATGTATCATCAAGGAATGTATTGATCCATGTGGTATCACATTCACACCGGCCGGTGATCTGGTTGTGGCTGCATACAAATCAGTTCAAATTTATCACCATGAGTAAAGACGGTGAAACATACACTATGTATGCTGAACCAAACAAGGACTCCATACAGCTGTAGAGGTTGCATATACCCTGCCAAAAGTTCATTACTGCTTCTGTGTTTATGGAAGGCTCTAGAGATGGAATACACTCTCCCAGTGGACCATGTGTCTGGTATCAGACCAGTTGCCATCCCATCATCTGCTGCATGAACTTGACTTCTCTGTCCATGTTCTGAAAATGACTAGAGTGAAAGATGTAGTTTTGCTGATGATGCGGTACATTTTTATTCTGGATTTTTATTTCATTCTTGTGTAGAATTATTCTTGTCATTGTATTCAGTAGATTTTATGAGTATGTTACAATATTCATAGTACAGATCTTTTTGTTTGGTGTATTACAGAAAGTTTTGTTTGAATTTCACCGGAGGAAATGTAAAATTATAGCCATCAATGTCACATATATCCTGGATTCATGTTTGTTTTGTAAATGCCCTTTTAAAAGTTTCAATCAGGGATTAAAAAGGGATTGTTCTATGCTGTTCCTTTCAAATCAAACGCAAAGATTCTTTGACATTTATGAAGCCTTGCAAAGCAGGAAGCAAAACTAACAAAAATTATTGAAACTGTGACTAATCTAACAATCAACCTGAAATCTAAGAAGAGGTGTTTTAACAAATAATTGATGAATACCCAATACTGTTGCATGTTGTGTTCTGTATGACTCCGCAACAAAATATCAGCTACCATATACATTCATTGGACAGTGTTTCACAAGCAGACAAGAATTACTGGGAGATATATTTATGTGAATAAATAAAGCTTAAACTAAATGTACACTTGGCATTATGGGCCTGGGAAAAAAGGGCCGGTGGGTCCTAATTCTTTTAAAGAATTCATTCTTTGCTTACAAGTCAGAATATAATCACGAGAGCAATGCTTCTACTTCACTCAGTTTCTAAGAAGACAATGACAATTGTTATATATTTTTAGATAAACTATACTCAGAAAATAACTTTACCAAAGAACTTTGTGAATGCAAACATGAAATTTTATATTTTGATCAAAATAAAACTAATAAAGTTCATCAATGGGATTATCTTATGACAGATTCCTGAAAGTTGTTTTTATGTAAATAGATCGGACGGTATAAAAATCATTGTAAGTTGGTATAACATTGTTAGTGTTATTGAGACCTTTTAAAAGTACTTCTCAGTGTTTACATTGTCAATAGATATACTACTTGATTGGTTTTTGAAAAGGACAATTGTTTCAAGTTCCAATGTTCAAACAGACTATAAAACTGATCTGTAAAAATAACATCAAACTTTTGGGTCAAGCTTTAGTGACAACAATGAAACAAAAACAAAACAGTGTACGTTTAGTAGGGAATTTTTGTTAGCCTGTTTTTGATATTTTGTTTTACTTTGTCGAGACCAAACCGGCTCTTTTCAGAGCCAACACTCCTCGCAAAAGACATTTACATTTAGTTGTACACTTAAGTTTTCTAGAAATAGTATTTTCTTATTTTCTTAATTTCTTATTGTCCATACCATACAAAGCTTCAAACATCTTGAACTAATAATATCTTGACTTCGACAGTATTTTAAATGGAAATATTCCTCTGGGGGAGTGGTATACTACGTAGGCACATTTAAATCAATTCAATCTCACATTAAGTCTTATCACTTCCTGATAATTACCAATTTTGTACTATATGGGAACAACATGCAAGGAAAACCTGTTCACTTTGATTGAGAAGTGCATCATACTGATTGTACTTGGTCAAACAGGTTTATTATGTCATTCACCCAGGTACCGATATTAACCATCAAAGAATTTATAGACGTCATCTAGAGCATCTCAAACAGAAATATTTCAGAACAAAATTAATCAATGTATTAAATACTCAATGGGAGCTTGTGGTAACAAACTTAAATGTCTGCAAATCAGTTTCTTATTGGTGCTTGATTCTTGTTTAACTGGCGTTAAAGAGGGGCTTCAAGGTCAAGTTTAGTTTGGTGATGAACTCATTTTCCCAATAGATAGAGTCCTCATGAAAGTGTGGGAAATATTACAAGTCTCTCACCTCATGTTAAATGGTGTAAATGTCATTTTATTTGATACTCTTTCAGAGCAAAGTTTGAAACATGACGTCATCAAAAACAAATGGGTCTGTAATCGAAACTTGATGGAAGTCAAAAGGTTGGAATATCATCAAAATTCAAGAATGAATGCAGAATGTAGAATGAATGTACAACTACAGACCTTATGTTTGAAATGTGGCATCATCAACACTTTTTGGATTTTGACAAAAAGTTCGCTTAAAGGGTATCAAACACAGAGACGTATTACACCGTTTTAACCTGAAGTTAGAGACTTGTAATTGTTTGCTTTTCCATTTTCATGAGGACACTATCTATTGGAAAACAAAACTATCTACCACAAAACTGAATTTTGCCCTTGGAACCCCTATTGAACATAAAAGATGTTCAAAGCTCTTCAAGAATACTCCTTACCTATCACTCTGAGTCTACGAGAGCATTCCTGACCTAGGGTGTCATGTGGCTTTTAGCCTATCGTATGGTCCATGGCTTCAGAATCCAATAGACAGGTGGATATTATGAAGGACACCTTAGGTAAAAGAAAATAACAATAAAAAAGAGGTGTTCTAATAAGGCATTTGAAGGTTTCAAACCGTCTAAACCACAGGCTTCAAAGTGACTGGGCATGGCAAATGACTATGGGCAATTCATGACTAAGATGTCTTTTTCATTAGCAACACAGCTAAAGATGAGATCCTATTAGAAACTTGACAAAAAACTAATTGTCTTTTCCATAATAGCAACACAGCTACACATGAGATCCTATTAGACACTTGACAAAAACTCACCGTCTTTTCCATTTAGCGACACAGCTAAAGATGAGATCCTGAACATTACAAATTGGACAAAAACTCATTGTCTTTTCAAAACATCGGATCCAAAGAACCTCCGAGTGTGTTTTATTTTAGGTTTACTGTATATGTAAATTTTACAGAGCAATAAATCTTCCCACACTTCTGTACGGTACCCAAACATAGACTGTATACAGAACCCAGGCAAATAAAATTCATGCTTTACGATGAGACATATTAAAGTCATTAATGAAAACCATTTGGCAGGGCATGGTACCCTGCCATGCCTGTGTGTGTCCTTGCTATCAGGACATGGTACCCTGCCATGCCTGTGTGTGTCCTTGCTATCAGGGCATGGTACCCTGCCATGCCTGTGTGTGTCCTTGCTATCAGGGCATGGTACCCTGCCATGCCTGTGTGTGTCCTTGCTATCAGGGCATGGTACCCTGCCATGCCTGTGTGTGTCCTTGCTATCAGGGCATGGTACCCTGCCATGCCTGTGTGTGTCCTTGCTATCAGGGCATGGTACCCTGCCATGCCTGTGTGTGTCCTTGCTATCATGGCATGGTACCCTGCCATGCCTGTGTGTGTCCTTGCTATCAGGGCATGGTACCCTGCCATGCCTGTGTGTGTCCTTGCTATCAGGGCATGGTACCCTGCCATGCCTGTGTGTGTCCTTGCTATCAGGACATGGTACCCTGCCATGCCTGTGTGTGTCCTTGCTATCAGGACATGGTACCCTGCCATGCCTGTGTGTGTCCTTGCTATCAGGGCATGGTACCCTGCCATGCCTGTGTGTGTCCTTGCTATCAGGGCATGGTACCCTGCCATGCCTGTGTGTGTCCTTGCTATTTATTAAAGGCATGGTATACTTTTGGTAATACTCCACAAGTTAATGACCATAACAACATTCTTGGTAAAGAGCACTGGAGAGCTGATGATGTTAAAAAACATTGTTAGAAATGACACCCTTTGAAGTAATGTAGTTGTAGAGAAAGAGGTAACTTTCACCAAAAACTTTTAATCTGAGTGAGGCTTCAGCATCTTCAGGAATGAAGCCTTTCTCAGGCAGAAAGCATACAATTCTAATTCTATACAAGGTTGTTGTGATAATCATAACCCTCCGACCTCCTCTGCTGGTATTTCTTGGGGCTCGGGAGTAGTTGGGCATATAATTTTAGCAGGAACAAAGACAGATTTATCGATCACTTCGGCGTTGAACGGGTATATCCCAGCCTTTTTGAAAGAGCTGTGGAGGTTTCCAGGGGACAGAGCCTTTACGTATGTCTTACACGCCAACCCACAAATTGTAAATTTGTCAATTCCAGTACAGGAATTTGCGTTCATATATTTATTGCATTCAGCATTGTAGATACGCTCAAATGGACCAAAGCATCCGACGTCTAGGGGTTGAAGTAAATGACTTGTGTGCGCTGGTAAAACAAACAGTAAAATGTTATTGTTCTTGGCCCAATCAATCAAGGGAAGTGAAATATGGGATGTATGACCATCGTACAGAAGGAGTAGAGGCTGGTCTGGTCGCCGTTGTGGGGTAAACTTAAAAAAATGTGATGACAAATATGCCTTAAAGATTTCTGAGTTTGACCATCCGGAGTCGGAGATCGTTCCTGCTGTTCCAGGTGAGCAGTCTGACAACAACTCTTGCCTCATTCTCTAACCCGGGAAAGACAAAGTACGGTGGAATCTGCTGCCCAATGGCATTGCCGGAATGCCGCAACCAATGATTGAGATTGCGGGGCCTTTGCCGGAAGTCACTGCAGGTGTAAATGCTGAAGATGATGTGACGATGGAAGGGGGAGTGGTTGAATTTCAAACCTTTCTCATCGATGTTGTAAATCCTCTCAGGCGAGTCTCAAAGATTATATTTCGTCAAAATCGCATCCAGTTCCCCATAGTAGGAAGTAACAACCTCCGACGATGTAGCCTTAGCCCGTCGTAGCTCAAGGCCCCTTGGCCGACGTACCTTCAATTCCGGCCATCTGCTCATGAAGGAGTGAAACCATCTCATGGTCAATGGCTGATCCTTAGGTCGTTTTTGAAGAGCAATTGCATGAGTGGTAGCTATTACTACTACTTCTGAGCGGCTGTATCCATATCCGTAGCTCGCCATTACTTTAAGATGTTCTGCCAAACGCAACTCCTCTTCACATGAAAATATTGGATCTCTCCCGGACTTGACCACTTCAATACCAATTCTTTCTCGGATCCTATCCCGTAGGGTTGCCTCGGGCAGGCCATATTTTCGAGCGACGCTCCTGATCGGTTTCTGCTCATAGAGTACCTCCAAATAAGCCTTTGTCATTGCCGTCGGTGAATAGCTCCGGTATGCTGAACCCCTTGGTTGTATTGGGGTGCTGGTGCACATATTCTGCATTCAAAATGAATAAAAATGTATACAAAATAAACAGCCCGAAACAACAATGGAATTATGTCCTATTCCTTAACCCTCCTACTGTTCGCAACATTTTCAAGTGAGTTGACCAACTATTTGAAACCATTCAACTGCCAAAGTTGTGTATGGTGGCACAACTGTGCACAGAACTAACTGTGTACTGTGTATATGCATTCCCTCATGGTATCAATCATATTGCAAGGCTGGCATAGCTTATCTATCATTCAAAACCACAGTGAATGGTATTGAATGGTCAGACAGCAAGAGGGTTAAATGATTTAATGGCAACTCAACATTTATTTCCATGTTGCGCAAAATGTACAAAAAAGGCCTACAACAACAAGCAATTTTAGAGAAGGAAAGATATCATGTCCTTAGAATAATAATAATTCTATGCGACACAATCAAGCCTGAAGCAGGGAGGCACATTCAAAAGACGAAGTCTTTTGTACCAGATCCAGAGATTAGAAATGCCTTAATTAGAATAGAACTTAGTTTTTTTAGAAGACTGGATTCAATATTCGATAAATTCATTATTTATTATTTAAATATTATTATTAACTTAAGACTACCGTCATGCTATTTGATATTTCCAATTAAATGCATCAACCAAAACTAAAAAGGAACAACAAGACAAAATATTACCTGCAATGGTTATCTTTTATTTTCCTTCCTCCATGGTTGAACTAGCATTAATAGCAATTGTTTAGAGAAGTTTCATGTCTCTGATATCCTCTCTGTCTCGTCTGTCGACTGGATTGATGTCACGTCCATGATGTATGGTCTAAATTCTAAACTTTTTAATTCTTTGCACTTTGGTGAATACGTGGACTCGTTTTATGAAAGGGAAAACAGCCAAATTTAACGTCTCGTTAAAAGACTATACAAACTGGAGCTTGCGCAGATATGTGGCGCCCTCTTCCTACCAAGTTTTATTATTTTGTTTATTTATGTAGCGCCCTCTTTCAACCACGTTTCATTTTTTTTTTTATTTACCTCGTGAACTCTCATGTTGACCTGCCACTGCCAGCGATGCATGTTTTTGATCTGCAGATCGCATGATCCAGCCAGGTCTCCACCCAAAAGGGTCTTTCTGTCCCATAGAGAAAAATGAAGGTTAGTTATCTTGCTAAATATATCTTTCAAAAAACTAAAACAGTTTTAGATCCAATTTTTGTTGGTTACGCCATCGAAGGAAATTACGCTTTCCATAAATTCCAGTCGCGCTACAATCATGCAAAACCATCATCATAATTCATAAAAATGCATGCAGTCTCTGATCTGAGTCTACTCTACTCTAGGCGTCCAGCGAGTCCAGCTGCACAAAACAATAACAATAACATTAAAAAATTACAATTTTAACAAATGTAATGCATTTATATAGTTTATTTTATTTGTTTGGAGTAATTGCTGGGCACCGGGCAAGATCGGGGGGGGGGGGGGGGGGATTTCAAAAAAGAGACTTCTTGATGGCCAGGTCAGAATGTGGTGTCTTTTTTGAGAGAGGCATGTTTTTTTTGTTTTATTTAAACTTAATCTAACTAAATCAACCGATGAATCAGATTCAAATGCCAGTTTGAAGTTTTATTTCACTCCACTCCAGTTCAGTCATAAATGCTGGTGAACTAAGTAAAACTGCATTTAATAATATTAATATTATCATTAACAAAATTAAAGGCACTGAACACGTTTGGTAATTACTCAAAATATATATTAGCATAAAAACTTACTTGGTAACCAGCAACGGAGAGCTGTTGATAGTATAAAACATTGTGAGAAACCACTCCCTCTGTCTGAAGTAACGTAGTTTTTGAGAAAGAGGTAACTTCTCACTAAAATAATAAAAGACTTCATGCATGAAGCCTTTTATTAGCATCTGAAAGCACACAAAATTGTGCAACAAGGGTGTTTTTTCTTTCTTTATTTTCTTGCAACTTCGATGACCGATTCAGCCCAAATTTTCACAGGTTTGTTATTTTATGCATATGTTGGGATACACCGAGTGACAATACTGGTCTTTGATAATTACCAAACATGTTCAGTGCCTTTAATACTAAATTTGTTAATATAAACCGTCCGACATTACACTATAAATTTTACTATAGTAACTATAAATGTGGAATTTACTTTAACGGAATAACGTGTTGTGGACTAGCAAAGTAGAACTTAAAGTAAAGTTGCACACAAAAAATTAGTAGGAGGCCTATAATACAAACCAGAAAAAAAAGAATAACTAATTTGAGTTTGAACAAAGAAAAACTTACTAGAGCAGGATTTGAACCTGTGACCTCTGGATTAATGTACCAAACTGAGCTATCTAGCCCTATAAGTGGTCTCCCTTTTTTGTCAACATTTTTGTTCGGGTTCGAGTCAAAAGTCATTCAACCTGTAGTATGGTAGGCAGGGATCTCACCCAAGTTTACGAACCTGGGAAGCGGCAGCAGAGGGATCACCTGATAAAGGGATGCAACTTTATTTCAATTTTCAAAGTATGAAAGGTTTCTTTCCCTGCCTTTCACCTCTGTAGACCCTAGTTCAAATCCAACCTCAGACCGGAGCCTTTTCAATTTCTTTCCCTGCCTTTCACCTCTGTAGACCCTAGTTCAAATCCAACCTCAGACCGGAGCCTTTTCAATTTCTTTCCCTGCCTTTCACCTCTGTAGACCCTAGTTCAAATCCAACCTCAGACCGGAGCCTTTTCAATTTCTTTCCCTGCCTTTCACCTCTGTAGACCCTAGTTCAAATCCAACCTCAGACCGGAGCCTTTTCAATTTCTTTCCCTGCCTTTCACCTCTGTAGACCCTAGTTCAAATCCAACCTCAGACCGGAGCCTTTTCAATTTCTTTCCCTGCCTTTCACCTCTGTAGACCCTAGTTCAAATCCAACCTCAGACCGGAGCCTTTTCAATTTCTTTCCCTGCCTTTCACCTCTGTAGACCCTAGTTCAAATCCAACCTCAGACCGGAGCCTTTTCAATTTCTTTCCCTGCCTTTCACCTCTGTAGACCCTAGTTCAAATCCAACCTCAGACCGGAGCCTTTTCAATTTCTTTCCCTGCCTTTCACCTCTGTAGACCCTAGTTCAAATCCAACCTCAGACCGGAGCCTTTTCAATTTCTTTCCCTGCCTTTCACCTCTGTAGACCCTAGTTCAAATCCAACCTCAGACCGGAGCCTTTTCAATTTCTTTCCCTGCCTTTCACCTCTGTAGACCCTAGTTCAAATCCAACCTCAGACCGGAGCCTTTTCAATTTCTTTCCCTGCCTTTCACCTCTGTAGACCCTAGTTCAAATCCAACCTCAGACCGGAGCCTTTTCAATTTCTTTCCCTGCCTTTCAGCTCTGTAGACCCTAGTTCAAATCCAACCTCAGACCGGAGCCTTTTCAATTTCTTTCCCTGCCTTTCACCTCTGTAGACCCTAGTTCAAATCCAACCTCAGACCGGAGCCTTTTCAATTTCTTTCCCTGCCTTTCACCTCTGTAGACCCTAGTTCAAATCCAACCTCAGACCGGAGCCTTTTCAATTTCTTTCCCTGCCTTTCACCTCTGTAGACCCTAGTTCAAATCCAACCTCAGACCGGAGCCTTTTCAATTTCTTTCCCTGCCTTTCACCTCTGTAGACCCTAGTTCAAATCCAACCTCAGACCGGAGCCTTTTCAATTCCTACGTGAGTGCGTGGGTTTTTTCCCCATTTAGGATTTTTCTTCCAAGTTGCTGGAAGTGTAACATTTCTTCTCCTTTCCTATTCATCTTGTTATTGGCGCTAATTGTGCTGTTGGTTGATTAATAAATTAATTAAGTGATAAACCATTAGGCCTACCAAGTCAATTTTCCTTGTGGTTTATCACCTGATAGTTAAAAAAAATAAACAAATAAATAAAACATTCATCAAAGACGCTGGGATGAATCCGACTAGGGAGTTATGAATCAATGTTGCAATTTCAACTATTTCTGTCAGCCTAGGGCAAATATGCCATATATGACATACATGAACATAATTCTCTGGCATAGTTCAGTTCAGTTCAGTTCAGTTCAGTTCATTTCAGTTTATTTCCATAGTGTTCACAAATAAACTTTTGAATGAAAAGTTGTGTAATATACAAAGAAACAACCGATACAAGATAGGACAGTGACAGTCAAGAACTCCTGCATAGAAGGGGTTAACAAATGTATGAACAGTCACAATTAGAACAATGTATTAAAATGAATTTTTAAGCAAATTTTGGGGTGGCGATGACGTCACCCATGTCTGCTTGCAGAACACCATTTTAGTTTCTTTGGTTCTTAACAAAATGGGCAAGAAATAATACCACAAAATTTACAAAAGAACCGTAAATAGGACATGTAAATTATCTCCATTGGGTGGGCCCTACCATTGGGCTTATTACTGAAATGCGCTTGCAACGTTGGCAAGATTTGACCCACTTATGCTCAAACAAGAGAAACGGAAAGAGGTCAAAGAATTTAGGTAGTGTGCCTAATTGAAATTTTTCAATGTTTCCCATGGTTAACAAAGAATCTAGCAATCTACAATATTCTAAAACAACCCATATACTGCTGTGTCACACCATGGGTCTGGTTTTCCCAGGGTGGACATCGCAGTGGGTAGTTATGGCAGGGATGACAAGTCCAAAGTACCAGTTACACTCGAAACAAGTTTTACCCAAAACAAAATTATACAATTTATTTAAATTCAAATTAACTATTTATACAACTCTTCTGTGTTGACTTTAGATCGTTACATCAATTACTGCAACCCCATCACCATAAATAATACGTTCCGCACTCAACGAGGGGAAGAGGGTTCCTAAAATGTTAAGACGTTGATGTCTTCAAATAGCTACACTTAAGCTGTACTAGTGTCCCCCTGACCAGGGTGGAGACTTTTCCCAAAATAGCCTTTTCAGAAGTAGATGTCATTGCTTGATGCATGCATGTTCCGCCGGTTCCAGGGGTACCCCACAGGCTGAATTATCCACACAGGATGTTGTCTACCCGCCTATTGTCCACACAGGACGATCTATGTCCACACAGGATGTATATAGGGAAGGTTGCGTATCATGCTATTCTACGATACGGTGGAATAGCTGACCTCTTAACAGTTGCCACATCACACTCGGTGCCACACAGGCTCCGTACAGCATTAAGGCCAAGTTGACCCTTACCGGGAAACCAGTTTTCCAACTGGCATTAATCCTCCGATGTTGAGGCATAAAAATTATCTACATTGTAGAATATGTAGGGCCTATACAACTGAGCCAAGCTGAGTTGTCAGTGCTGCCTCACCAAATTCTAGGGTGTGTCTCCCCTACATTCCCTGCATATACTACTTTACCCACACAGAATCGCCCATGCATGCCTTATTTGCATAAGTCCTAGGGAAGTAAATTAGCATACCAAACCTTTTCTCTTGGGGTAAAAGAACTTTTAAAATATAGACTACTCCATTCTTAAAGAGGGGGGGGGGTAACTTAACACATAATAGTATAAAAGGAACCATATAAAATGAACTGTATTTACAGGATATAAAGTCATCTTTTGACAATATCCCCCACTTAAAATGAAACCTTCGTAAATCATCAAATTCTGTAACATCAGTTGATTTTTGACCTACATTTGTTTAAGTAGTACATCTACTTAGATAATCTGGGCCCACATTTTGGGATCCCTTGACTGCTCTTATAACAAATCTGTATGGTTGCAGGCTCAAAGCCCAACGCATCACTCGACTGTTTTGCATTTTGGCCGTAGCTAGGTAAGACAATGGGTGGTGGTCAGTTTCAAGAATAAATTCTTGACCATAGAGATAAATATGAAATTTGGCAATCGCCCAAATAAGCGCCAGACATTCTTTCTCTATTACTGCGTAAGCACGCTCGCGCGGCAGCAACTTTCTGCTTGCGTAGCATACTGGGTGTTTCACGCCATCGCTCTCCTGCATCAATACAGCACCTAGTCCTATATCTGACGCATCTGCCGCAAGGATGAATGCTTTATCGGGGTCAGGCAGGACCAGAATTGGCTCAGTTTCTAAACGTGACTTAAGTGTCTGGAACGCCAATTGCTGTGGAGTGTTCCACTTCACTATGTTTGGTGCGCCTTTCCTTGTCAGATCGGTAATTGGGGCTGCTATTGCTGCAAAGTTTGGTACAAATTTTCGGTAGTAACTAGTCAGCCCTATGAATGACCTCACCTGCTTTTTCGTCATTGGTCTTTCTGCCCGAAGGATCTGTTGCACCTTACCTGGTTTTGGTTTCATTTCACCACCGCCAACGATGTGTCCCAGAAACTCGAGTGACTGAAATCCCATAAAGCATTTGGAATCAGTTACCCTCACATATTCGGGATAGTAGCACCGTCGACACATTTAAAGACAGATTAAAATTTCATTTGTTTGAAACAGCATTTAAGTAGTCTTTAAGTAGTCTTTTCTTTCTTCCATTCATCTTCCTATATTTCTTTTCATGCGCTTTGAGCACCTTTTTAGGTGGATATTGCGCAATATAAATATTCATTATTATTATTATTATTATTATGGCCGTGCCGTCAGTCCTGCCTCTTCCAGTCTATGGAATACCTCTCTCAATACCTGTATATGATCTTTCCAACTTTCTGTAAAAATTAGAATATCATCAATGTAGTTTATGACCTGATTCATATCCTTCAGCAGTTTGCGCATCATTCTGGAGAAGACAGCTGGTGCATTCACCATTCCAAATGGTAATACTTTAAACTGAAACAAACCTTCATGTGTTACAAATGCCGTCTTTGCTTGATCAGCCTCAGCTATGGGTATCTGCCAATAACCCTTTGCCAAGTCCAACTTTGAGAAGAACTTTGCTTTCCCAAGTCTAGCCATTAAGTCATCGGTATTTGGTATGGGCTCTGGATCAAAAATAGTAATGGCATTAAGACGCCTGTAGTCAATGCAAAAGCGGTTACTGCCATCAGATTTCTTCACAAGAACTATGGGGGAGGCATAGGGTGATTCTGAACACTCAATCACACCTAACTTCAACATAGAATGAATTTCTTGTTTCACTACCTGTCTTGTTGCATGTGGTGTTGGATATGCTCTGGAACGCATGGGAACATCCGATGTAAGATGCACTGTATGCTCTATCAGGTGGGTTTTACCTGGTAGGTCAGATAGAACGGATCGGTTCTGCTCTAGAATTTGTTGAACATCTGCATGTTGCTCTTATACAGGGTCTTGCCTCCACTTCCAACCAAGCAGCACCCGTTTGCCTTGGTCCTTTACTAACCTCAAATGGTACTCTCATACCAGCACCCACTTTGGGCTTGAACGACCTTAACCTGGTGTCCGTCTGACCCTTTGATCGACAGTTTGGAGCTATATGACCAGTCTTGCCACACTCGTAACACCGTCTGCTTGCATGTGGATTCTCCTTGAAGCTGTTGGTCTGTTGCGATGGTTGACTTGGTTTTGGTCTGGTTGTGTCTGTCTTCTTACCCCAAGAATGTGCCTCTAGATACTGGTCGGCGATCTCCGTCAATGCTGTGAGGGACTTCGGCTTTCGTTCTTTAAGGAATAGCGCAAGGTCCTTCTCAGCCACTTCCAGAATCTGTTCTGAGATAAAGAGTTCTAATACATGGTCATAAGTCTTTTTAATATCACCAAGCTCGATCCATCTCTCTAGATAGCCCTTCAGTCTATCTGCAAACTGTCTGAAGCGCTCACCTGTTTCACGTTTGGAGGAGCGAAACTTTAATCTAAATCCTTCTTCAGTGAGTCTGAATCTGTTCAAAAGTGCAGTTTTAATTTCTATAAAATCTCTGGCCTTTTCAGCTGGGAGCCTTGAATAGACTTCCAATGCCTTACCTTTCAGAAGGGCACTAAGTGCCATACCCCAGTCTTCCTCGGGCCATTGACTGAGCTCGGCAAACTGTTCAAACCTACGAACATATGCATCTAAATCATCAGATTGGTCATTAAACACCGGAAGCTTGGGCAACTTGGCAGAGTGTGAACTTTTAAAAAATGTACTTTGCGCAAGTGGCGTGGGTGAAGCTGGCCGCTGCTCTTCCGCTATTTTGAGTTCATACGCTTTTACCTCTTGCACATGTAAACGCTCTTTTTGGCGCTCTTCACGTTATAACCTCCGCTCTTCACGCTGATTGATTTCATGCTGCTGACGCTCTGCAATTTCTTCTCGTTCGTGTACAAACTGCATTAGCTCTGTTCCCTCTAGCCCAATCTCTTGTCCAAGTTTGAGGAACTTTTCAAACTCCATTTCATAAGCTAACAATTCTTAGAAAGAGAATGTCTGTAATTAATATACTAAATGTTTAACTCCCCTAATACGGGCAACTCCGAAAAAAACGCTCAATATTGTACAAACGCAAAAAAAGGGAAGGGTTTCCTTGAGATTGACCACGCTCAATAACCCATGAGTAAAGTAGTCCTATTATCTCATTATCCAAAAGGGAAGTAACTACCCAATGTATTATCACCCTTGTCAAAACTTCACTGCGATAAACAATTTACATCTCCCGGACAAGCCCCCATTTGTCACACCATGGGTCTGGTTTTCCCAGGGTGGACATCGCAGTGGGTAGTTATGGCAGGGATGACAAGTCCAAAGTACCAGTTACACTCGAAACAAGTTTTACCCAAAACAAAATTATACAATTTATTTAAATTCAAATTAACTATTTATACAACTCTTCTGTGTTGACTTTAGATGGTTACATCAATTACTGCAACCCCATCACCATAAATAATACGTTCCGCACTCAACGAGGGGAAGAGGGTTCCTAAAATGTTAAGACGTTGATGTCTTCAAATAGCTACACTTAGCTGTACTGGTGTCCCCCTGACCAGGGTGGAGACTTTTCCCAAAATAGCCTTTTCAGAAGTAGATGTCATTGCTTGATGCATGCATGTTCCGCCGGTTCCAGGGGTACCCCACAGGCTGAATTATCCACACAGGATGTTGTCTACCCGCCTATTGTCCACACAGGACGATCTATGTCCACACAGGACGTATATAGGGAAGGTTGCGTATCATGCTATTCTACGATACGGTGGAATAGCTGACCTCTTAACAGTTGCCACATCACACTCGGTGCCCCACAGGCTCCGTACAGCATTAAGGCCAAGTTGACCCTTACCGGGAAACCAGTTTTCCAACTGGCATTAATCCTCCGATGTTGAGGCATAAAAACTATCTACATTGTAGAATATGTAGGGCCTATACAACTGAGCCAAGCTGAGTTGTCAGTGCTGCCTCACCAAATTCTAGGGTATGTCTCCCCTACATTCCCTGCATATATACTACTTTACCCACACAGAATCGCCCATGCATGCCTTATTTGCATAAGTCCTAGGGAAGTAAATTAGCATACCAAACCTTTTCTCTTGGGGTAAAAGAACTTTTAAAATATATACTACTCCATTCTTAAAGAGGGGGGGGGTAACTTAACACATAATAGTATAAAAGGAACCATATAAAATGAACTGTATTTACAGGATATAAAGTCATCTTTTGACAGCTGTTTCTTAATAATTTTTTGTCCAAAAATCAACAAGCAATGTCTGGGTGTATGGTGATGAAATGCAGAAATGAATGGTCTCTAAAGGGTTATAACGGCTTGCAGCAAGAGACTTTTGTCTTCCATTTTAGTAGAGAACTTTCTAAGCATAGTTCATTATTCTTGGAGTTGACCAAAACAAGTACCATGTATGCCTTGACTGAAGCTATGTACTGTGTAAAAAAATAAAAACATCGTTGGTTAAATTTTATATTTGTTGTGAATTTGATCTTAAATGTAAACAATATTAATAACACAATGTGTATTGGCCTGTACAGTGTAATTCTGTGAACTATTTAGGGCATATGAGGGTTTTGACTGCTCTGTCTAGCAAGTCAAGCATTTAAAAATTTTAACAAAACCATCCAATTATGTTTTAATTCTAGTCATCAGACGAAGAGAAAACAAACCCATCTAATGCTTGTTTGTTTTGGAATGGTCACAGTAAGCAAAGATAATTGGTTTCAAACTTTGTTTTATTCACAGATTTGTTTGTTTGTCCGGAGCAAGATTGCAACATTACCGATGTATTAGTCCAAACAGAGGAATTGATTAACCAAGAGTCTATGAAGAGTACATTGGACTTTATTGGGACAATCTGCCACATCGACCTTCTTATCCTTTAATCAGTATTAAAAAACTGATTAGAAACAACCTATTGTGTCATCTGGGTAACACACACCACACCACACTCACTAGGAATGGAAGCTGTTCAGGACACAATCACAATATTAAATTGTGGACTCTAAAATATTCCCTAGCTTGTCAAGGTTGATACGAAAGGACAAAACACTTATTGCAGGTCTTTTGTGTGGAGTTTGAAGGAGAGTGACACACACATTGCATCGGGATGTCTCTTATTGACCGAACTCAGCTTCATCCTCGCTGGTATTTTGGCGGGTTAGCCTCCGCTGGAGCCGCTTGCTTCACTCATCCATTAGATCTTATCAAGGTAAATTCCAAGGTTAATATTAGAAGGAAGGATTGAACATTTATATGGTGGAGATACCTAATATGTCATTTCACTAGTTTCTATGCTTTTTCACTAGCCTACACTTCATAATGAATAGAATTATAATTGCTTTTCAACACAGAACTAGGCAGAACCACCTGGAGATAATTTCTACTAATCTTGCGTAACTAGCATTTAGCCAGCAGACCACTGTTTTTAGTGTTAATGGAGAAAGCTGCCAAGATTAATATTGGAATAATAAATAATATAAAGATACATTTTACCTGAATGGACAGGAATTTTCACTGATGCTGTATCAAATGCAATTTAGCACAACATAACATTTTGCTCAGAAAATAGAATCACCAGCTAAGTTAATCTTCTTCTTGGTACATCTTCCGGGAGGGCTGTCTTGCCTCCCAGGCAAGGGTCCCGCCGGGGCCCACGACCCCCGGCACGACTGCTTAAAAGATAACTGTTGTGCCAGTATAAATCCATCAAATTCAAGGGAGCAGGTGTTGGGGGATGTGGATTGGTCATGGGTGAAACACAAATAAACTTAACTTTACTTTTTGTTGTGATAGGTTCATCTGCAGACACAGCAGAAAGTGAAGTACCGAGCATCAGGGATGGCTTTTTACATCGTACGCAATCAGGGTATCCTAGCTCTGTACAATGGACTTAGTGCATCCATATGTAGACAGGTACGTCATTCTTGTCCTCAATTTCAGCTCGTAGGATTTGAAACTTTGCATGATTAGAAAACAAGAAAAAACTGAGGTGTTCTGTAACGCCATATGTGCGAAGCGTAGTGTACAGGTTTTAAATAATTGATTCCTGGGGTGGGGGTGTCATGGGGTGGGGGTGTCGTGGGTTGGAATCCCACATGAGTTGTTTGCCTGTGGATTTTTTCCACAGTATTTGGGAAAGCCCTGACAGCAAATGAAATAATATTCTTTACCCTTGATGCAGTTACAACTGTTTACATGTAGATACTTTTTTTCCATTAGATGAGTTATTCATTAACAAGATTTGCACTGTATGAAGGTTTGAAGGAATGGATGATGGCTGATGATCCTACCCATAAACCTCTTCCATTTTATAAAAAGGCGCTACTAGCTGCAGGATCAGGTAAGTACAAAAAAACACTGAGAACCTTGCTGTGAACCATTCAATATCACCCACTATGGTTTGAAATGATAGGTTAATTGTCAGCATGCAATATGATGTGTCATGTGGTGAATGTGTCTACACAGTTCAATCAATCAATCAGAAGACATTTATATAGCGCCAAAATCAACAAAAATTGTTCAAAGGCGCTCAACCCAGTTCACAGTCAACCCTCCTACTGTCTGACCATTCAATATCATCCACTGTGATTTTGAACAGCCTGCAACATACATGTATGACAGTTCTGTGTACAGTTATTCCATCACACACACAATCCCTGCAGTTGAATGGTTTCAAATGGTTAGTCACTTTACTGGCAAATGACTGAGAGTACACTGTAGGAGGGTTTCAGTATAATAATGTACACACGTCATTGTATTTTGCCTGGTAACCTTGTTCTGGTATTAAAGCAGAATTTTGTTGTACTTCACTACTTTTTCATGCTTTTTTCAATGAACTGTTAGGCCTATTCAGTGGTTTAAAGTTCACAAAGTTTAAGTACTATACTCTTACAACTTCAAATACTACAAGTTGTAATTAAACACAGTACAGAAAAGCATTCAAAGTTTCTTTGGGGTCCAGGGTCAGGCCATGTTTACTGATCACTTCAGATATATTTGTAATTTTATTGATTTGTAGTAATGTCTGTGTGCTCAAATTACAGGATGGATCAGAGTTCACTCAGTAACTGACAATTACTGACTTTAAATTTCAATACATTGCCTGGAAATGATTTTTGTCCACGAATACTCAATAGTGCAATTGAAACGTGTCCACAACATCTCAAAATGGCTTATTTTCATTTTGCAAAGGGCACTTCCATTGAAACATCTTCAGTCTATGGGAAACTTTGGAAGAGGCACGGAGGCCAAGACCAGGGGCAACAGAGGTCATGACCTCCGTGGCCTTCATGGCCTTTCCGTGGCCTTCATGGCCTCTCCGTGGCCTTCATGGCCTCTCCGTGGCCTTCATGGCCTCTCCGTGGCCTTCATGGCCTCTGTGTAATTCAGGTTTAGGGTTTAATCAGACAGTGTTGACACAGTCTTCAATGTACAAATTCACAACCTTGTCCTAAACTATTCAAAGATCCAGATGAGACCGGATAATTCTGGATTGTACTCTTATTCTTACAATCCTACTCACATCATTAGTATAGTGTACTACACTTTGATACTTTGTATAAATTTCAAAACCATCTAATTGAAGTAGAGCACTAGACACTTGCAATCACAAAATTGTGGTCCTAAATTGTTTGCCATTATGTATTTAAAAGTGTGCTCAGAACTGTATGAAACAACACTTGATAGTAATGTGTCATTGCCTGAAAACTCCTCATATCATATATACATTAGTTAGAGTATAGTCAACTGATAGTTTGTTTAAATTTCAAAACCACCTTGATGACTTGAAACACTTGTGATCACAAAATTGTAAATGCATTTGAATGAATTTAAGTTCTGAGTTTGGCTTTTGTTCAGCAGTTCTTTGGTCAATATTTCTGCCTCCCTGTTAGTTAGTCTTGTTTACCAGCAGTGATTTTCTATTTATCTCTATACAGGTGCTTGTGGCGGGTTAGTGGGTGCCCCTGCAGATATGATCAATGTAAGAATGCAGAACGATATCAAAGTCACTGCAGATCAACGAAGAAAGTAATGTACACCATTTCCTCTATTTGTGTTTTGTTGTAAATATCAATTAAAATTCATGTTTAATCACAAATTCTTAGGTATGCATAGATGTACATGTCTGCTTATCACTGGCCAGATCTGTCACAGGCACCCCAATGAAAGCAATAGTATACAAAAGAATAATTGTGCAGCGTGTGTCAACGTATCTCATGTACATCGACTGTAGTCAAATGTATCAAGATCTTTCTGTCAGCTTGGCTTTTAATTATTTATATACTTTTAATCATTTTGGGGCATTAGTTTCTTTTTTTGTCTGGAAGGGCGGGGTTGATGGCCGCGGCTTAAACATCCAACCCTATGGCCTAAATGTTGTTGGGCAAAAGTACAACTGTTTGTCCAACAGTTGTTCTTATTTGTTGGATCTTGTAGGATGGTCTCTGCTAAGTTTAACAAATCTAACTCTTAGTACAGTGTTCTATAGCACAGGCAAAAGTAAAACTGTTTGTCCAACAATTATTTTGGATCTTGTTGGATTGTCTCTTTTGAGTTTACAAACCCAATTCTTAGAATACAGTGCTCTATATCTAGCCTAAATAGTGTTGGGCAAATGCAAAAGATATTTGTCCAATAATCATACTCATTTGTTGAATCTTGTTGGATTGATAATTGGATAGTATCTGCTGAGGTTACACAATCCAACTCTTTGTATACAGTCTACATGTAAATGACAATGTTGGAAAAAAGTTAATTGTTTGATTGGCCATGTGTAATTACCTTGTGTAAACGAAACACAAAAATTTGCACTTTTAAAGAAACTACACATTTTTACAGGGTCAACAAGAGGGTAAAATACACAAAAAGGACATGACATGGGCTGAAGTGTAATATGTCAGTATTTATACGTGATTATATGTTATTAATAAGCTATGCTGTATTGATTTTGATTTTTGATGGTATTTTTGATTTTTTTTGGCTGGCTCAACAATTTTTATTTGATAGGAGACTATTATTTTTGCACCTTTCTAAATTATTGTCATGTTTTGTACGTGTATTGTTATTTGTAGTTTATATTTGCTTACCACAAATCAACACTCAATCTAGCCTGGCTGTTTGTACTTGTACCACTTCACTGTTATTGAATCCTAGGGTCAACAATCTATTTCCGTAAAGCTCTTTGAATATCACCTGGTCAACCTGTTTCTAAAACTAAACTAAACCTGGTCTTTTTACACTTTGTTTTGTAAACATTTTATCATAACTTTGAATGTTCGACAACATTTAAACATCCTGTGGGCAGTGGTTAGTCTAACTTATGTACTAAGGGTATACAAATTTCTGAAAAACTATAGCGCTTTATCTACAGGCATCTCATATTGCTTGTTACATGTACGTATATGACAGGTTAAGTTTTGAAGACTCAGTACTTTGTAAGGGTTTATAAGGTGATGTGGCCCAATCTGTAGAAACTCTGGGGCAAACCCCTTCTCTTCATGACAAGTGTACTGGTATGGGTTCTTTCAATCATATGCATTACACAACACATGGGACCTGTGGCTTTACATCCCATCTGAAGGACGAAGCATTTACATGTATAAGTGTCTTGCTCAAGGATACAAGTACCATGTCTGGGACACGAAACCACACTCTGTTAACACTAGAAATTGAGTCCGATGCTTGACTGCTAACCCTTACAGTCCCAATTTCTGTTATATACAATCACCAAAGTGAAGGATTCAGTAGGACTTGGGCTGGTAGACCCATTAATCATTGCTTATTCCATTTTTACAATCTTTGCTTATTCCAATCTTATCCAACCAAGTCCAAACAATTTGGTGAGGAGTGACATAATAGGAGAAGAGAAAAAACAGATGATTAGGGCCCCACACTGGCCAAACTGCCTGGTCAGGGGGAGGGCTGTATAAATTCAGCTCAATTTGATCCGTAATTACTCATGGCTACATGGCATTCTCTGTTGAAAGGGAAATTGCATCAATTTATTTTGGAAGAGTGAACTAATTCCCATCCTCCTAGCTTTAAAGGCAAAGTATACCTTTGGTTTTTGGAACCGTTTGATTGTTTTACTCCTATATAAATGTAGATACATACAATAAAAATAACCTGTGAAAATTTTATTTCAAAATGTGGTCGCGTTTTTGAGATATCTCTGAAAATCCGGAGGAAATACATGTATGTCCATGCATGAAGATTAATCCCTGATAAGAATACACAATCCGAGAAGCGTGTTTCTCAGATTCAAATTTTAGGGCATCAAATCTGCTATCTTTTTACATAACCACATTACTTCGAAGTGAAATGTTTTCTCAAAATGCTTTATACTATCGTAAGCTGCTGTAGGCTTCTGACCAATAAGTTTTTATTGTCTTTAATTTTAAGAGTGATTACCAAACGTATACAGACCCTTTAAATAAACACATCATACAACCAGCCTGTGGACATTTTTTCATCGACCAGGTTTTAGTGAAAACAACAAAAAGGTTTAATGTTTTCTCGGGAGCTTTTTGTGTGTTCATATATGGCTTATTTTATTTGTGACAAACAAAATAAGCAACAGTCACCTTCAGGGTCTTCAAATGTTTTTGTTTTTGCTGTATTTCAGACTGAAATATTTCTGTGGAGGATTGGTACTAAAATAAATTGTTGACAGTATTTTATTCTTTCTTGTACTGGTTCAATGTATTTAATTCAATGTTCAATGTCAGTTTGTTTGAAGTTCTACTTTTTGGTGTTTTTGTCTGCACTGTTCAAATCAAGGCCAGTTTTAATTTCTCCAGTGTGGGTAATAAAGTTTTTATCTTTTCTTATCTTATCTCATCTAATCTTACTGGAATAATTGTCATCAGACTAAAAACTTTATGATTATAAGAATGAAAAACCATGTAATTTTTCTGTTTGCAAGTTTAGTAGTTTAAAAAGTTTAAACGACTTTGTGAACATCATAGTCAGAATTTGCTTGAAGCTATCTTCGTTGTTTTTAATGCAAGGGGAATTTTATTGCATTAAATAAGCAAGCTATTATTGTCTATGAGGTTATCGTTATGCTAGCTTTTGGGTTAGACATGAATCAGCTGTTAGTCAATGTACTCTCTCTTGCACTTTGATTTATTAGCAAACTGATTTATTGTAGTGTGTCTACTTATTGTGTTCATTCACTGCATGTATTGCGTTTAATGTGCTTCTGTTCTTGTCTTTACATGTAGTTACAAGCATGCATTTGATGGCCTGTGGAAAGTGTATAAATATGGTAAGTAATAGGGTCATGACTTCAATTGTCCTCCCTAAAAAAGTCTATTAGTTTAAAAAAAAATTGTTGAAAGTTTGGTTTATCTGCATGTATGGAGAAGGTTTGTGAGTTTTTCTCACTAGGGGCATTTGAAACTTGCACATGGTTTTGATTAACAGATAAACTATGTGAGCCTACATTGTGATATCATGTGTTGAACATGGTAATGCATCTACATAGTACACAGTCAACCCTCCTACTGTCTGACCATTCAATATTATCTACTGTGGTTTTGAATTATGTAAACTATCCTTTGCAAATGTCAATGTTCTTTTATTTTTCCAACTTTACATTTTTCCTGTGACTTTGAGTTGGATTTGAAGCTTTACATGGTGGAAATACAATCCAGTGATGTTTGTGGTAACACAATGTGTCTGAAGTATCTCTCTTTGAGTTGTGTCTGAAAAGAATCGAACGTGTAACCAGGCCTGGAATTTCATTTCTGAAAGGGCAAGGCCATTTTGATTTTGCAAAGGGCACTTGTATTGGAAAATCATAAAGTCTATGGGAAACTTTTGAAAGGGCACTAAGGCCAAGACCAGGGCAACGAAGGCCGTGGCCTCCGTGTAATTCCAGGCCTGGTGTAACAACTCGACAGCTATAACTCTGCTTTTTAAACCAGCATGTGTGTGTATTGTACATGCTTGCAATGCATTTAGCAAGCTTGGAGCACAATGATTGCAGTGTGCAGCAAGTTCTACAAGTAGAAAAAAAACTTAGCTTATTTGTCTAGTGGGTAATACTTTTATACTCATTAGAATTAACATATATTTATCCGACTCAAAGTCAACATCTTAAAATAATTTTAAGCTTAATGTCCAGACGATTGAAACACTGGCCTCGGTCCTGTGTAAATTTCGAGCCCTGCGGGACTATGCATATTTCATGTTTTGTTTTTGTATTTTCACTTTTATTAGAGGGATTTCGAAATCTCTATAATGGAGCCTCTATGGCCATCATTAGAGCAGTCTTCATGACTATTGGACAGGTAATATCATTTATTATTATCTATATAAGGCTTCCAAGTGGTATTTAATATCTTCAGCGCAAGTACCCGGATGACAGATCAATATTGTTTTCGTATTGCTCTGTCATCCGGGAACTTCGCGCAAGTACCCGGATGACAGATCAATATTGTTTTCGTATTGCTCTGTCATCCGGGAACTTCGCGCAAGTACCCGGATGACAGATCAATATTGTTTTCGTATTGCTCTGTCATCCGGGAACTTCGCACAAGTACCCGGATGACAGATCAATATTGTTTTCGTATTGCTCTATCATCCGGGAACTTCGCGCAAGTACCCGGATGACAGATCAATATTGTTTTCGTATTGCTCTGTCATCCGGGAACTTTGACAAAAAGGAGAGTTTGGAGCATGAGGCGACTGTCTCAGAGCCCAGCGGTGGAATCAAACTTACTAAGGGTGATACATTTTTTGGATATTCGGCTGTAATTGGGGTTAACTTGGATATAACAAGTTTATGATAAGATGGTAAGGTTCTTGTATCAATTAAATGAAGCAAATATTCTTTAAAACGTTCGACTTTTGTGAAGTTTTATGTCTGTCATTTTTAGCATTTAGGCAAGTTAAATTTTGTTATTTCGCTAGTCAGCCTGATATAGATAATAATAATATTGTATGGCTTTGTTTTCGACTCGTCCAATATTGTCATAGCTCGAGCAATATATTCTTGTATCACACTCAAAGCCATCCAATATTATGTAAATATTCAAACAGAACAAAGGGATAGTACTTTAAATTCATTACAGAAAAGTAGAACAACTTTTAAATGTTCTTGCTGGCACTTGTGGATGATGCAATGGTTTGCAGTATTCTTTGTTGTTTATCAAGGGAGGGGTGATTAGGGGAAGGGTGATCAAGAAATGCCCCTCCTTTTTGTTCTGTACCATACTTTATTCTGTGCCATATTTTATTCTGTACCATACTGTATTCTGTGCCATTCTTTTCTTTGTGCCATACTTCACTTTTGTTTAAAAGACTTTACTATTAATGCACATCAAAAATATATTAAAACAAAGGCATGGCCCAGAAGGAAAAAGAGGGCCAAAGCAAAGCATTGTCTTGAGTGCTCCCACTTCCCACCATCCCCTTCCCTCTAAGAAAATATTAGAACAACGCAAATCTCTTTACCAAGTACACAGGCAATCTAAGAAGAGAAATGTTACTGTCTTTCGGCTGATGCTAGAAATGAAGAATAAGACTGAATGTTTAAAATAGTTGTAAATATTTTGTGTTTGTGTTTATTCCACAGCTGTCGCTGTACGATCAATTTAAGCAGATTCTTTTAACCACATCGATGTTCTCAGATAACATGTTTACACATTTTACAGCAAGCTTCATGGCGGTGAGTATTCATGCAATCTACTTTAAATAGAAACAACAAATTTCTCAGGAAAATTGTCAGATCATAATTATATACCCATCAAAACTTTGAGAATAGTGGTTTTTTGTACAGCTATATAGCGCTCCAATCTGTCACTCAGTGATGCTCATAGTGCTTGAACATTATTACCCAAGTCATTGGGCCATTTAATTTGTTCCTTAAACCATCTCATCTCCCCTGAGGAGTAAGTATGTAATGCACCAAGCCGAATCAATCACAAGAATCATCTCTGCCCTGAGTGACAGGCACCCATTCCCAGTGGGTGACAAGAAGCAATTGTAGTTAGTGTCTTACTCAATGAGACAAGTGCCGTGACTGGGATTTGAACCAAGACCCTGATAACTTAGCCAACAGAAATTGCGCCCGGTGCTCTAGACCACTTCGCCACAACATGTTAGAGAGATTATTTAAGAGTTCTCTGGGGAAGAAATCCACAAACACTGCGATTGCAAATGGAACCAGTTTCCCTTGAATCGTTCAACGCTAGACCACAGGGAAAAGCCAGCAATATTACTGTAATTGTCAAGGGGTGTAAGGTATATAAGTATTTCCTTATGCACATATTTATCCCAAGTTCTCATTTCTCTTAACAGGGGTTTTGTGCAACTGGTATGACCCAGCCCATGGATGTATTAAAGACCAGGCTGATGAACGCACCAGCAGGCCAGTACAAGGTAAGCATTTTAATCATAGTCAATAACTGTCACTGACTGCCAATGACTACAAGGGTGATTAATGCAGCATCATAATCACTGTCAATAACTGTCATTGACTATACCAATGACTATGTTTGACTGGTATGACCCAACCCATGCATGTAAGACTAGGCTGACGTATGCACCAGCATGCCAGTACAAAGTAAAGCATTACTATTGGTGTCATGTGTCATTGACTGACAATAAATGTCACTGACTGCCTTTGACTACCATTGACTGGTCTGACACAGCCTGCAGATTTGAAGATAAATTTGGACGGGGCAGTAGAGGATAAGGATCATAGACATGGAATGTAATCACAGTGAATGCCAGTCCCTGACTATTATGGTATACCGGGACTGTGAATTCTAGGTTTTCACTGTGACTGTAGGTCAAACAAACTGAGGATCCTCATTCAGATTTTTAATGTAAACAATTTGTTGCCCTTTTGTAATTTCCCCTGCAGAACGTTTTGGATTGTGTTTGGCAGACTGCCAAAGTTGGCCCTCTAGGGTTCTACAAAGGATTTGTTCCGGCATTTGTTCGTCTCGCACCACAGACCATCCTCACCTTCATGTTTTTTGAACAACTCCGTATGAACTTTGGGTTTGTAGTTTACGACAAGAATAAGAGGTAGTGTTGGGTATAAATCGTCCCATATCGATGAATGGTTTTTATACTAACTGGTCAATTAGCCACAAGGAAGAAGACACTTTGATCAAAAAGCTACCTACAAAAATGAGTATGAGTTTTACAGCCCTGACTTCTATTTGAGTGTGTTTTTTCATGAGTTGGAGTGTGAGTACAGAACATGGAACAAGTAGAGTGTTACTACTTTGTGTGGAGGCAGTGACATTTGGAATCTGCATGTGTTTGAACCCATGTGCCTGCATGTACATGTACCCATCATTTTTGTTATACAGTAGAGTGGTACTCAGTTTAAAGAAACTGTGGTCAAAACAAAACAATTTTTGAAGCAATGCAGAGAGATGTGTTTTATTCAGGATCAAGGGTTTCAGATAAATCGACAATCCCATTATTGGAGTTGTACAATTTATCTTTGCATGAGGTCTTTGAATAACGTTCAACAATAGAAAAATGAAACTTGGCTTTATCCTGATGATAACAAAGTGGATAAAAACACTTATTTTGATTTTTGATAGATTAAAGAGAAGATATTTGATTAATGGAATAAATATTTGATTCATGGAATGAATATTTGATTCATGGAATGAACATTTGATTCATGGAATGAACATTTGATTCATGGAATGAATATTTGATTCATGGAATGAATATTTGATTCATGAAATAAATATTTGATTCATGGAATGAACATTTGATTCATGGAATGAATATTTGATTCATGGAATGAACATTTGATTCATGGAATGAATATTTGATTCATGGAATGAATATTTGATGCACAGAATAAATATTTGATTTGTGGAATGAATAATTTTAATTCATAGAATGAATATTTGACTTGTGGAATGAATTTTTTAATCATAGAAAGAAAATATGATTTAATTCATGGAATGAATATTTGATTTGTGGAATGAATATTTAATTCATGGAATGAATATTTGATTTGTTGAATGAATTTTTAAATCATGAAATAGATTTATATATTTGCCCTTTTTTGACAAACTTTGCAGTGGTGCTATTTTACATGGTATAATTTTCCATTCTTGTAAAGAACAAGTTGAACCAAAAAGTAGGTTCCCAAATACTACCAGTTTACAGAGCATTTCTATTTAAATGTCGAGGTTTAAACTCTGGTTTTTTCAGCATTTATACAAGTAGTAAGTATTTGTTGAAAACTGCAGTATAGAGATCTTGTATTTTATTATATATCATGTACTCTACATTGACTATGTACCAATGTAGTGAATTGTAGTGTGGGTGTGTGCATCATTTGGGGTTTTATACTGCCAAACTGCCCTTGGTTTTGAAACTGCCATGTCGATATATATCACTTTTAATTAATTTTTTTAAATTTTAATTAAAGATCTGTGTGGAATAACAAATGAAACAATTAATGAGGGGAAAATACATAAACATTTTGGGAATTGTCCTCGTTTGAGCAGCTGTGGGGATTGGACATGTAACATCCGACTAGTTTACTTTGTACTAGGGAAGTTGTACCAGGGTTTAATTTTCTAATCAAAGATAAATGAGAACCAGTGACAAGCAATGGGAATCACACGGTGTTTTGGCTGGTAACTTAGTGATAATAGTATTAAATCTCAGTTCTTATGTAGCGCTTTATTTACAGGCTTTGCAAAGCGCTTTTTATTTTGAATGCAGCACAAGAAACACCGGGGCGAGCCTCTTCTCCTCTTACCGATAAGTGGAGTGGGTTCTTTTATGTACATTACACAACACACAGGACCTACAGCCTTATGTCCCAACAGAAGGATGAAGCAATTACAGTTACTAGTGTCTTGCTCAAGGACCCACCAAGTGCCATGACCAGGACTTGGACCCTCAAACTGGTAACACCAAAACTTTATTTTGATGCACTAGATCACTCGCCGTGGCACTCTGTAGCAATCAGTGGCATAACCAGACATTTTTTGTATTATTATTTTTTTTTTGGGGGGGGAGAGCAGGTGCAAAGGCATAATGGGGGGGGGGGGGGGGGGCATTTAATGTATCAAACCTTTTTTGTGTGCATTTTTTGAATCTCATTTGGGGGAGGGGGAGGAGAGGGGGTATGTTTTTAGCTCAAACCTCCAACCCCTTCCCCCTATTTGGTTACGCCACTGACACAGGTAGTAATGATAAACAACAGCTTTCAGTGATGAGTGCACTTTCTTGTTCAGTAGCTTGTTGGTGTACTAAATACCATTGAGTTTATACAAAGAACAGGTGCAGCAAGAAGTGATTCCATTGCAATCAACCCTTCCCAAATTCCCTCCCTTTTGAACAAAAAAACATCAAAGGAGGATAAAATGAAAAATAAAAAGTATTACAAGAAATTTGTTCAAAGACAAGTATCACAAAAAATTAACAACTAATTAAAAGTGTAACCTAGAAATTGTGCAAAAAAAACTTGGGTTTCATGATTTCCCATAGACATGTGTAGTTTTTGTACCTGCCTATGATTATTTTACCTCAAAACCACTTTTGTAAGCTTGTGATATCATCAGCTTAACAAACAAATAAATTTTCAGAAGTACTATATCTTGAAAATGGTTTACATTAATTTTGTCACAACTTTCATTTATAAAATCATTACAAATTATTATATTCCAGGCCAGGGCCCAATTTCTTAGAGCTGCTTAAGCAAACAATATTGCTTAAAAATTAACTGCTCAGCACAAAAATACACAGGATACAGGCACAATTTGTAAATGTGACATTTGCCTGGTAAGCATAATTTTGATACTTGTGCTTAAGCAGCGTTGTGGAATTGGGCTGGAATGCCTCCATGCATGCCCCCCCCCTGGTCATTGCCTTGATGCCTCATGAAATGTTCCAGTAGAAATTGACATTGTCCTAATTGAGGTGCCCTCCACTAAGGTAAACAGTGTTGACCTTGCAAGAACAAAGCATTTCTGATATTCCATGTGTTGATATGCTGCTATAATTATGCGTATAAAATTGAAGTGATGAAATAATTGTACATTCATTTACACCTTTTTTAATACTGATTGTTAAAGTTTAATTGTTTTATAGATTGGTTTAGGAATAGATCTACATTTAGTTGTTTTATTTACCTAAAGTGAGTCTGCAAATACTCGGTTAGAGATCAATGGTGGATTTGAAATCCAAGATAGTAATAAACCATCATAATTTTCATCATTATTTTGAATTTTGTATTGTTGTTTCCATGCAGCAAGTTCGTAACTCAGTTTTGAAACATTGTACTCCTGTGAACTCATTTTAGTTTTTTAGTTCACTTGAAGAAATACGTCCTTCATTGTGGCAGTTCTGAAACACAACATAACTGTTAACATTGTTTATAAGTGATGGTTGAAGCTTTGCATTGTGCGGATATTAGGAAATTACAGTAAACTTGTTGGTACAACCATAATGTGAACCTCTTTTGGGAGGAGTGTTATATTGACGTTTCGAACAGTATACTTCGTCGGTCTTCTCCTGAAGACGAGCACAGTGTACTAGTACTAGTAAGTTACTTCCTGCTTACTTGTATGGCAGTAATTTTTAATCGCACATTATTTTAGGTATTTTTACACCTAAGTTCGACGTAAATGTTTATCTCTATTAAGTAACAAATCAACCCTTCCCATTAACCTTTTCGTTTTTAATTTAATAAATGAAACCGATGAGGAAAAAGCCATATCATAAGTTATGAAGATAAGCAATGTTATGTACCACCCAAGCTGGTGTGCTTTTTGTGTAAACCGTACAATTATTGAATATTGCTGCCTTATATAAAGTTCTGATCATATTAAAGGCAAATAGTAATGACACGACTCCAAGGCCCTTGTGAAACCACGGCTTTGGCCTTTGCTCTTGTTGCAGGCTCCGTCAGTAACTTTAAAAGGGTATACTTACGTATACTATAAGGGACTTCCAGCAGATGGTGCCCAAGCCGGAGCCAAAGCCTATGCCGCGATTTCGAAAACGCTCTTTGTTTAAAAGATCGTTTGTAAATTAAAATGGTAAGCCTATTACATTTATTCCAATCTTCTTTATTTTTTTAAAATATCATAGCTTCGATTGACAAGGCGAAAACGCCGGAGTAAGATTCTAAAATAAACTGGGGTTTTTTGATAGATTTTGATCTAAGGCATTTTTCTGAAGAGAATTTACTCATGATTCTGCAGCTGTCAAATAAAGACGGGATTCATTTTTACAGAATGGATGAAATAAGGAATCTTTGCGTCCACAACCACTACAAGCAAATCCAACTTTGTACTTTCGTACATCAACGCAAAACCTACTATTTTATGTCATTCATATCAGACAAAAAGTACTCTTTAATTTTTTGGTAAATATTAATTTGCTATTTTGTTAATTTGCCTGTTTATAATGTTTACCCTGAAATACGTTATTGATATAAATACTGTCAATAAAGTATCCCAAATAGTGTATGTTTTTATATTTCTATAAATTGACATTATTTTGTGATGCTTTCTGAAAATACAAGTATGAGTTATCCTCAGCAATTGATTTATAATCAGCTTTGATTTGAAATAAAATGAAGGATTACTGAATAATTGTGACTATATTGTGTTTTGAATTTAGAAACGGTTTTACATGGATGCGATGCCTTGTTTAAAAATGGTTCAACGTGTATTTATTAGCTGGTCTTATAGCCAATAAGCATCTTTTTAAACTTGTTTCCTCTGTTTCTGGGTGTGCGTGGTTTCGCCGCCACTATCCACAGCCCCCCACCCCCCCCCCCGCCCCCGCCCCCGCCCCCGGGGGTGGGGGGTAACTGACTTCCAGACTTTTGGAGGAGGGGATATCCAGTCCACGTTTCGTCAAATTCTTTTAATGTCAAGATCAACTTCAATCTATCTGGGGGTTTCTGTGTAGTCATAGTTGAAGGAGTAAATGGAAAAGCCGAGCTAAATTTTGTGTCGATTTATAAGCTGACACTGACCTGACAAAGAAATTTAACTAATCTAAAAACGAAGAATATAATCATGACACATATTTTATCTACTGATATTGTAAAACAAAAAGGGTATTTTTTTATTTCAGTGTATATCTTTCGTAAATATACAGTCACGTGAGTGGGAGCATGGAGCTATGGTGGTGCATGGAGGTAGAATTAGAGTTTGTTTTTTCCTTTTCTTCAGACTGCGGTTATTAGTGTACATAGTGTGACGTCAAACTCCTGCGCATTAACATTTATTTTTAGCACCATACGTCACACCTAGAATGATTCGTCGTCACCAGACTACCCCCCCCCCCCCCCCCCCCTGCAATCAAATAAAGCGCAGCCGAAGAGGATCTTTAGCCAGTGTAAATTTCGCAACTCATCAAGAAAAAGAGCTACATACATTTTGTCCAGTAATTAAGTTGAAGCCATGTACGGTCATCATGGATGTGGTGGTAATTTGGCAAGACAGGAGAACAAGGCTTTAAAGGTAGAAATTTATATGAATAAATAGGTAGAAATTTCAATGAAATGTCCTGAGCGATGTTCATTCAATTTTTTCAACCATCCAGACCATGACCATGATTCAACGCTCGCTCTGATCCGATCCTCACTCACCCACTGCGCACTCAGGCTTCACACTGTCTCTCTCATCAGTGTCTGACAACAAACATGGCGGACTTCATTGTTGCTAGTTGCGATAATCGTAACCCTCCGGCCTAAAGCCCGTCGGAAAAGGAGGGTTACGATTATCGCAACTACATTGTTGCATGCACTGGTCCTTGCTCTATGCATGGAGGTAGGAAAAGACCTCCATGCTCTATGCATGTCCTCTGTGGTTGTTACAAGGCATAAAGCCATTAATTAGCCTAGTATGCTCGATCGTTCCTCCACCAAACGTCAAAAGAAAACACCTTATTAATTGAGACACTATATTACTTGAACATGCTGCATACCAATTATCTTTGTGCTTGGATTGTCAATCAAAGCCTGACACTAGTGGCAGTGGCAGTGGCAATTGAATTGGCTCATGTCTGGTCCAATTTCCTTCCTCCATGGTCCAATTATCGCAAAAAAATAAATTTGTTAGAATTTTTTCTTTGAGTGTGAAGTAAGTTTAGAATGACACTATGACCATGACTAAGTGACCATGACCCATGAAAGATGATGCTGTTTTGTTAAAAAAATAAAATATAAAAAAACATACACAAACTTTCGTATAAAAATTAAACAGTGAACAATTACAAACACAATAGATGTATCATGCAAAATTGCTTGTAGTTAGACTGAAATGGTAGACGTACATTGTTCGGAGGTGTGTTCCACATTGTGCAAGGGGTCTATAGATTTAAAATTTAACTAAAAATTGTCAGGTGAAATCGGCCAAAAAACAAAACAGACCTAGCAAAATCGCATCTTTTTACAATTTTTATTAAATGTTTATCGCACACACAGATCCTTGATTGTCTTTTCTTGGAACACGCATCATGTGCCGTTCTTTAGTTTGTGCTCGCATAGTGCACAAGCTATGTAGTTGCGATAATCGTAAGCCACCATCCTCCCGACGGTCGGAGACCGGAGGGTTAATTACGAGACAACAAGCACAAGATTCAACTATAAGTGCAATTTCGACCAATGTTGACAGACTAGTCACCAGATTTGCAAAATTTTTACCAGTTTAAAAAATCATGACACAAATTCTAAGAACACGGATTTGATCATCAATGTCTAATGAATCCATTCATAACACTCAAAAAATCATTGACAAAGTATTTTGAAGAAAAAAAGACAACTACAAGCTATGTATCTATCACAAGAACAATCTGCCGTCACAGGTACCCATTTACCCCAAGATGAAGAGGTACCCATTTACCCCTGGGAAATAAGTGTCTTACATGTATGACTAGGATTCGAACCCACACCCTGATGGTGATTCTTAGCCACCAGAACTTTGGTCTGATGCACTAAACCGCTCAGCTACACCACTACACACAATACAATCACCATTCTGTCATGTTTGATTATTTCTTGTCCAGCGAGAAGCAAGAGCTGAAGTGCGTGAGTCTCACCTGCATGACAAGGCCATGAACCAAGCCCTTCATGGTAACTATGGAAGGGCTGCAAATCTTGAGGTAAAATCAGAAGATTGGAATATTGTTTATACTTGAGTGTAGTAGAGCATAAATTTACTAATTAAATACCTCAAAACACCCATCGACCTGACAAAGAGAAAGTTATTTAAGAGTAAGATTTAAATGATGTGCCTTGTTCAGTAACAAGTGAAGGGTGTTGTTAGAAGTCAGAAATGGGAGCTAGCTGGAGGTAGCCACAGATTGCGTTTCAAATGTATTGGTTGAATTGCAGACAACTCACATCCAGTAGTTTGATGTGCAGATGAATACAAGTTGCTTAGGTAGTTTGGAACATTGGGGTTCAATCTTGTGGGGGTGGGGTGGGGAGCGCAACCTTCAGCTAAACGTGACCTTCAGCTAGCTCCGACCTCCAATTTTCACCAATTTCCCGAGTGAATGCTCAGTTTGAATTCCTCAGACTACATCCAGTGTTGCTACATGAGGTATGGTATGGGGCAAGGTTTTTCTTGGTTACATAAGAGATGATAGCCCTTGACGGTTTCAGAGCCACAATTTCTTCAGAGATTGCTTACATAGTGAACCAAAATATTGTTATTAAACCCTCCCAAGTCCTTCTATATCCTCTTTGCCAAAATGGAAGATTCAAAAGGACTGTTGGCCACAATAACAGTCAATTGCTTCTCACAGGGTAAGGCATTCCAATATTATTCAAGTCCAAAGTGTTGTTGTAAAGTGACATAGCGAAGGAGGATATTAGAGGATTGAGTTTACCAACACGCTGCATATGCACACATTGCATGTGACAATTGCAGGTTTCATTTCCTATGGGTGGGAATATGATATGAAACCAGGTCCTTGCTGTATTTCCTGATCATCCATGCATGTGAGGGGTTTGTGAACAGACAATAGGTTGGTTTTTTTTTGCAATTGACCTGCATGTATTACACTACATCAACAGCCTTGTGTATACAAGTATGCAAAACATGTTGTCTGGTTTGGCTATAGGGCTGTGTTGTGTATGCATACTTGTTCAAGTATAATGTATATAACAGTCTAGTTGACAACAATTGGAGAAAAAAAATATGTTGTTGGGCTGTGAGCTGAATGGCCCACCCACATCAATACCTTAAGGACCTACAGACTGCAGTATATAATTAAATTATGATGTATTAAAACATATCTAGTAAGGGTTTTGGTAATACCATGTATGAATATCTTGTAAGAGCTACGGCATTTCTGAAAAGAATCTGTGGCTTACCGGAACTGGAGGTGTTTTCAGAACCATTACAATTCATCAGAGATTTTCATGTACATGGTGTTACTACAAACCATACTAGATTGAATTTCCACCATGCAAAGTTCAAAATTCTACTTAATTTCAGTATGATGTAGTATTTTCCCCTGTCACCAATGCGTGATTACACAGTGCGTTCTGTAGACAGTATTTTGTATGCTTTGTATTTTCACTGATTAACTGTCAATTAACCGAACTATCGCAATCAAACGCTAGAGGGGGCTGTTCTCAAAACCTGACAATTGGCTACGGGATTGATTGCAGTGATTAAATGCCTTCTACCAATGGAGGTGTGTGCCCATTGTATGCTACACCAGATGGGCAGTTACCACTTAGGAGCATATTGCACCAAGGTTAACCTAAGACATTTGTCTCCTCCCAAGAATCAATATTTATCTGATTTCTTGTGAAGCCATTTTCACCTCATCTGAAACACATTTTGTAAAACTATATGTATTGGGCTTTACTTTTGTTGATGTTCTTGCTTTGCACACCAAAATACAATTTCCAGTGTGTATTATGAAAAACTATTTTGTTCATTAGATTGATTGGTTATAAAGTTAAGGTTGAAGTAACTGGGCATTAATTTATGGAATAATCTTACTCATATTATATAATATTTTTCCACTCAGATGAAAGCAAATTCGGCCCACCACAAAGCAGAGCATGAACGGTTTAGAGCAAATGCTCTCCACCAAGCTAGGGGTCATCAACACCACCATGTCCCTCACTGTCACCCTACTCCGCACTACCCTCATCATTCCCCAACGACTGTGGTTGTACATCATGTAAGTAGAGGTCCATAATTGCATTTGGCAAATACTCAAGTTCTGTGTTAAAGACGTAAGGGTTAGTTTCTATGATGTCCAATTCAGAGATGACCTCTTGGGGATTGTTAAAATATCATAAGCTACTTGATTTGTCTTGAGAAGAAACCTGTGAAAATTATTCACTTTTTTATTGTTTTTTTTTAAACAGCATGTTCCTGCTACTCCTCCATTGAATTATCCGACTGGTACTGTAGCTCCGCCTCCAAGTGGACCACCACCTGCCTATCAGGGTAAGAACAACTTGTCGGAACTTGTGGTTAACTTTTTAAACCATGTTGAGTATTGACGGGAGAAGAACATGACCTCAAACATTGTTGAGTGTCAATGAAGATATGAGGAAACTTGTTAGACTACAGCAGAGGTTTACCCTGGTTTGTATTGAGTACCCACTGCACCCAGTGGTTACAAAGCAGCGCCCAATGGTTACTAAGCTTCTTTGCTGTCACATGTAAATTCACTTTATGGTGAAAAGTTATGCATCGCTAAAAAAGCTTTGTTACTAATTATTGTTCTATCTTGCTGTTTGTACAGCTGCAGCTACTACTGGATACCCAGCAGCACCCACAGGATACCCAACAACACACACTGGATACCCAGGAGCACCCAGTGGATACCCAGGAGCACCCAGTGGATACCCAGGAGCACCCAGTGGATACCCAGCAGCACCCAGTGGATACCCAGCAGCACCCAGTGGTTACCCAGCAGCACCCAGTGGTTACCCAGCAGCACCCAGTGGTTACCCAGCAGCACCCACTGGTTACCCAGCAGCATCTACTGGCTACCCAGCAGCACCCACTGGTTACCCTACTGCTTCGCCTTACCAAGCACAAGGGCCTGCTTACCCCAACCTTTACAAGTAAACACTTGAATAGACTAGGTGGGAGGTATAATATTCACTGTGAAGAGTACCTTCAATCCATACCTCTGTAAAAGTGGAAGATACCTGATCTCTTATCTCTTTAATCACTTATTCCCCCAATTATACATGCAGACCATAGTAGAAAACCAACACATCTTGGTCATAAAACAACTCAAAGTATACCATGCCCAATATGAGGGCAGAGGGTACCCCCCCCTTCCCAATGGTCCAATACTTTTATTCATTATTCTCCTCTTATACCCCCTAAAATCATCTAAAGAATTCCTAAGATTCCAAGCATACAATGAAGACACAACAGAGGCAGGGGGGAGGGTACACCTGCCCCAAAAGAGCTCTTTATTTTTTTTATTTTTTTTGTAAGCAACTCAAACCATTCTATTTTTAAGCATGGTTGATACCAGAAAGTCTAGGTGTAAATATTGAGGATCTCTCTTTGTTCTCCCATTGATTCGCCTTATGTTTCTGTTGTGACATCCCAGTTGGTTTTGTTCAAGAAATTGATCCGAGGATGTCGTCAGTCTTTCAAATCACCCAGATATCTTTTGTTACAGACCTCAGTGTCAATGTGTAAACATGCTTACTCAAATATGTGAGTTGGCATGCCAAAGGCTGGCAGGTGTAAGGGCACTCACTCACACCTGTTTGTCAATTATTTTAATCAACATCCCCATTTGTTTCGTACACAAATCAAACCAAGAACATCCAGGGTTAGTCACACCTCCAAAATTCCTATTGTTAAAAGTTCTCAAAGTCAATGGGTAGACACATTCACACACTCTTTGAGAGGCAGAGAACCAAAATATTGTTATTCACACCTACATTTTTGCTAAACAGTTACTACAGACAGAATGTCATTATTAAATAACACATTCAACTTTATCCAGTCCTTTCACCACTTCTAATAATTCTGAATTTTTTTTTTCTTATAGAGAGTTGAAGATATTTTGGAGTATCAAATACTTAGACTGGGCCAAATTTCCAGTTTTGAATGGAAAGCTTTCTTAGTTGATAATGAATGTCTTTGAATGTGTTTTAGATGTCTGTATCTGGAATAAGGGTCTAAAAGTTATTTTTCCCAAGAGTAGAAAGTTGCCATTATATTTTCTACTAAGGGTTGACTCTACTACGTTAACCCTGAACAGCAATGAAATCCTAGTGTGATTTTGATGAACTCAGTGTCAATTGGCCCCCAAGGTGTTGGGGCTTGTTCAATGTTTCCAACAAACTGTAAACTAAGGGGAAGTGGATTAATTAATATCCAATAATATGCTTTTTCAGTTTTATGAAAATGTCGATTATTACCTTGAAATAGTTTCCCCGGGAGTTTCTTTATTTTCTAAGAAACGGACGGCTGGAAAACAAAACACACTCATGCACTCTCCTTCAAAAGATTTGAAGACTTCATCAAGCCCTTGTCTTGATTTGAAGTCCCACGCTTAATAGCCGTGGTCTACACACATCCTAAATAGACGCCCAGTTGGTGGAAAAAGTCAACATTCTTATGAACTCTTTCAGGGAGAGATGGGCAGGGTGGGAGGTGAGGTCATGAAAAGGAGAGTACTATCAGTATGCTTGTGAAAATGTTGAACCACTCGTTAGGTGGGATCTTTAAGTAGGGTTCTCAAATTTGCTGTAAATTCAAGACAGGCATCTAATCGACAGATGGACACCTTGTTTAGCTTGACCCAATTCGCTTTGCCACTACCATCAGAGTCCTGTAGAGTGCAATTTCATAGAGCTGCTTAAGCACAAAATGTAGCTCGGCACAAAACAATTAAGCAAACCAAAATAAGGTTGACAGCCAAAATACCATTTCACATGTGTCTGAATTCCTGATACTTTTTGCTTAGCAGAAAGTTGTTAAACTAAATTTTCTGCGTAAGCAACTCTATGAAATTGGACCCTGGAAAAGCTTCAAGAAGGTTTTTTAGTAAAACCCAGCTGAATGTCAAGATTATCTCATTTTATATTTAAATAGAATTATACTTGTAACAATTTATTTTAGTGAGTTCTACAGTTTCTGATACATATTTTATGCCAAATTTGAGAGAGAGTTAAATTTTGTATGCAAATTACAAACTTTGTAATCTTCAAGTTTCATTGAAATTTTATCAGTACTATTTTCTATTGTAAACCATGTAAAGTATAAGTTAACTATGTTTTAAGTTTAAAAGTGTGATCACTATATATGAAATAAAGAAGTGCTGCTTTTATTACATACTCTAGAGCCATAGACTGTGGATTCCTGTTCCTAAAAAGAGTTGTGATGTTGTTGGTAACTTTTGAAAGCAAGGTTTTATTTCATGTTTTATTACGTTTAAATTGTATGTATGGCGAAACAACACAGCAAGGGGGTCCACTTTTCATCCATCACATTAGTAGTTTTCTACGGAAGCATATTGGCGCCACATGAACCTAAAGAAAAAAATCTCTTATCATGTACGTACACGAGAGGTCCAAACTTATTGTGTACGTACGTGATAATTTATCCTAAATGTACATAATAACTTATCGTGTACGCCAAGTTTGGAATTATCGTGTACGTACACGATAACATCGTGTACGTACACGAAAAGAGATATCTTTTTTTATTCATGTGGCGGCAATACGCTTCTATAGATTTACAATGGTAATTTTTTTAAAGTTACTAAAACCAACCCCAAAAGTGTTCAGCTAATAATATGTGAATGGACATGTAGATTGAATAAGTTGATTAGAAAATTACAACTTGAAAAAGACTGCTATATGGTGGATGAAAAACAGTTATTTTACTGTTGCAAAAATTCAAAGAAATTGTCTATGAATGTCGGGGGAAAAATCAAGTTTAAAATACTGAGTTTTAATTTTACAAATACCAAAAGGCATTTCAATGAGGTCCCTGAACCAGCTATGGTTTTCAAGATATGTTTTCAAATGGTAGGCGTGGTGGGGGGGGGGGGGGCTCAACATGCATTTTTCTGAAATCAGCAGACGAATATTTCCGTTCAGACTTTTATATACCATATTGATTTTATAATTTGGCAAGTTTAATATAGTTATACAAATGTAATACATAAGAACAACAACAAAAACAGCAGATCCGAGATCACGGGGGGTGATTCCCGAACCACATCCACCTATTCTACCCGCCAAGCTAACACACTCCTTTTAACAAACGATAGGAGATGGGGATTTGTTGGCACATGCAAGCAGCGGCGAATAATAATAAGGTAAATCATTAGAGGGGCAAGAAAGATGCACCATTATTTCTTGGAGCACTTCTGGCCACTTAAAATATATGCAACGACTGGTATTATTTCAGCGCTCTTGTTATGCCGTTTATACTATTTATAAAAAAATAATGTGACATAAGTGTAAACGAAAATAAAGAGCAAAAGTATTGTCTGCGTGGAAACGCAAACATAGTTTTAAACATTGCGTATACTATACGTCTACAACATACATCATAATACAATTCTATTCTGGTAATTTTTAATCTCAAAGATCCCGACATCATATTGGGGTGGTGCAAAAACTAAGCCCTTTAATGCCTATCCCACCGCTACCACTACGATGGAATACATGGAATTAATCAAGTTTGTTAGGCTCAGATTGACTTTTATTTATATGGGGTGGTAGTAATTATTACGCCACTGCATGGCTGAGCCGTTCCCCAGACTTTGAAATGTGTTCTGCTGCTGCTGATAACTACTGCCAGCAGGTTGACTATCTCGTTATAATGCCCAACGTTATAATTGACACACTGTCAGTTAATAACTTTAACTTCATGTGTTGACAGTCTCCAATTCTTCATATCTTGTCTTTCTAAGTTTGTTTTTGTCTCCAATGGGCTCAGCTGGCAACTGCTCCTTCATAAGTCAATTAAGTTCTTGTCCAATATTAAAATACACTGCTCAAGAATGATTTGACGTTATTATCACGCACTGCATATAAAAGTATCATCCTGGAGGTCTCATTATTTTGATGCAAGGAAAACTGTTTTGAAGAAGACAATCTTGTTCAAAGAAACAACTGCAATGAAACAACATACACAAGTTTCACCACAATTATTGTCCTAATTTGTTCTTTTTTTTAACCATGTAGATTTGAGGAATCGTAGTAATTACCTCCGGTAGTATGGCAGCCCTATGGCAGCCCTAATCGCGATCTGCGAAGTTATTTAATAGTTATTAAATAACTTCACAGATTGCAAATTGCGGTGTCCCTTTAGGGCCGCCTTACTAAATGGCAGTCGCTCTATTATGTGGTACACACAACATTAGTTTCCCCATGGTAAACAAACAACAAACACCCCAACACACTAAAAGTGCATAATAATTGCGTTCTGAAACTTTTGCGGTTTTTTTCGTTGCAATAGACACAATCGGCGACTGCGTCACGTGACCCATAGTGGGTATAAAAATTATGTAAACAAACCAAGCAAGCAAGGCGCAGCGTGAATTCACACTGCGCCTTGCTTGCTTGGTTTGTTTACATTTTATACCCACTATGGGTCACGTGATGCAGTCGCCGATTGTGTCTGTTGGGATGTTGTGAATGTGCGACGGTTGCACAAAATTATTAAAATTTCCGATATGATATAAATGTAACGCGCATTTGCAATGTTCAACATTAAAGGGAGTTTATACTTTTTGGTAAATGTCAAAGACCAGTATCCTCACTTGGTGTATCCCAACATACATGAAACAATAAACCTGTGAAAGTTTAAGCTCAATCGGTCATTGCAATCACCAGAAAAAAAGTGGGGAAAAACCTTAAGTGTTTTCACTGTTTTCAAACATCGAGTTTTTGACTTGGAGATCAAAACTAATTCAGTAATTGTTTTACTCATTTCTCAAAAACTGTAGCATCTAAAGCAAAAATATTTCAAAGGGAGTTTCCCATCATGACCATCTTTATACCACGTAAGTTATGTGTGAATCTGTGAACATTTATATTTTTACTCTAACCAATGTTACAAACGCCCTTTAATACTAGTGATGAACACCGACAAACATTTGCTGTCCCAAGGCATTACAGCTCACATCTCACAACGTCCATTTACTATTCTATATCGTTGACTAATACTAATAGCAACTTTCTGATGACCTGAGGATGGTTGGTATATGAGATTGAAAGAGCTTCATCATAATGCCGCCCGCACATGCTGCCCAAATGGAAAAGAACAATATGATAGCCACTGAGCAACGCCCGTGCGCTGCACGTGCGCGCACGGACGTCACCATGATGACGATAATTCCCCATCTAATTTACAAAAAACGATACCCAAGAAACTCTGAACGTAAATCAAAGATGCAGATCTATACACTTCTTTGTTGAACAAGACTATGGACAATAATGAACCTATGTTCTGCGTGGCATGAACTATTTCTTATTATACACAAAAATATGAACACATTACAATACTCTCGACACAACGGTGTGTTAATGATCGATTCTCGATAAAGCTACTCTATAATTATTTCAATGGCGTGTATTGAACTGTACTTAGAATAGTAAGCAATACATTATAATCGAGAGGAAAATACCACTAGGGTAATACAACTTTTTTTTTAAGGAAAGTTGCAAAAGTTAAGAGCTCATATTTTGTAAAGAAAAACTTCACATGAAAGCAAAACATTCCCCGTTTGGGAATAAAACATAATCATTATTTAAAAACAAATTCGGCGCTTTATTTTATGTTGGGGCCAGTGAAGAACCGCACACCCGCTCCTCGTCAAGGTCAACGACGTCGTAAACGTAATAACTGCAGCGCCCTCTTGCGAAACCCAGTATTTCTGACGTAGAAGATGATGACATTCCACCAGCTGCTGGAGAAGACGGCCATCTGCGCCAGGTCTGCTAACCAACGGGGCACGATTGTATTCTCTAACCCTTCATACAGGAGTATGATCAAGAACGGCAACCAGGCGATCACGAAGCCAGCTGTGACCATGAAAAATGTTTTAGCCGCCTTGGTGTTAGGTCTGACTGAAGCTCGGCTGTTGGCAATAGTGTCCTTGTTGCTGCCCGTGTCTGATGTCGAGAGTGATTCCATGGTAACAGTGACACGCCCACCAGTGACTATCATCCTCCCGGTATGTCTGCGAGCTATCCTGTAGATGAACGCATACAACACTGTGCTGACCAAGATCGGGAAAACTGTGCTGATCACTATCAGAATGACGCACAAAAGGAATGTGCTGTGGCTTTTTGCCGATACCGCCCTGGTGAAGAAACACATGTGGAACTGACCATGGTAAACTGTATCGGTTCCAGGTAAAAATGCCAATAAACATGTCAGCAACAGGGCGAGAGACCACGCCAGAACCACGGCGAACACTGCTCTACGCTTGTTTACCATCTTAAAGTAGTGTAGTGGCCTGGAGATGGCTAAGAAGCGATCCACGTTGATGACCAAGATGCAGGCAATCCCAGCACGTGGAAAGAAGACTGTTGCAAACGAGAAGATTGTACAGAAGGTCATACCATACGGCATGGTACCTACCGCCAAGGTGCTGATTACGGGTAGGACCACGAAGACTCCGACGCAGAGATCGGCTACGGAGAGAGACGCCATCATGATCTTAGTAGACTTGTGTATGCTGTTGACGCCTCGAAGTACGACTAGACAGAAGATGTTGCCTGAGATTATACAGAACGCCATTAGCCCAAAGAGAACACACAGGAACACGTCCCATGCTGTTACGGTGTTGGTTTCCATCTCGAAGTACACCAAAGGGTTGTTTACAAAAGAGCCTCTCAAATTCCCCAATTTCGATATTTCAACGCTCCTTGAGTTTTGTCAATGAGTTATTTCACAGGCCATGAATCCACTTGGTCGTCAATTAAGTAGTCGATACTTTTCAGGTGTACGATATCTAAGATTGTATAACTTCTTACAATAGGGCCTACTGTTCTCCGTAAGTACAGCCCTTCTGTATAGATCAGCGAGCTTAAGATGAAAGTACCATTTCAAAAATAACAGTCCAGCAGTTCAGCACAATAAATCACTCATTGGTCTAAAAACTTTGCCTCCGAAATCCATTCATTCGGACATAGTAAATTCAATGAGTTTACCGCTCTCTTTCCCTGTGGTTGTGTTGAGGTGAAAAACTACAAGGACGTCAACTTGAAGGCGTCTCAAACCACAAAGGCGCGCAGTGCGCGCAACCTCACTGCTTTCTTGACTTCATCAGTCCGATTGTCAGATTTGTTTTCCAATAACAAAACATGTTAGCACATTCTACGAGGGTAACAAAATCATTCAATCAAAAGGAATTTCCTCCAAATAGAGATAGAACTGGATGTTGGTCGTCACCCTTTCGCACGTCAACGTATCCAATCGTCTCAGCGAACTGACCTCCACCTCTCTCAGCTCTCTCTGTGAAATAAATATCGATGAGTCGCGTATTAGAAGCATTATGGAACGAAGGATTTCATTTCTAGTCAGTGGCGGCAAAGTAAACAACTTAAAGCTTAGGTTTGCACACATTATGTAAATCCCATTGTTTATACTTAACATTGGTCCCGGGTGTTTTGTAACGTGAACCAAAATGGATTGTCTTTAATGGGAACGATTGTAAAACAGAATGACATTTGTTTAGGTCAAGAAGAAACTTGTTTTACTTGGCTAATCACTGAACTTATTATTGAAAATGCCAAGGCATCTGAAGGTTGGTCTTGGGTTCCGTCTACCTGTCTGAAGCTCATTGCCGAAAGCACACATTTTCAAAAGAATTGATGGAGCCCAAGTCGGAACCTAAACCCAAGCCGTGTTTTCGATAAGTGACAATTAAGCTGTTAGTTTGCATTGTTTCATCAGCGTTTTGCCTCCAATTAGGCGGCCGGATGACGTCAATGTTTCGCAAATAATTATGGCCATAGAGGATCGTGGCGCTCAGAATTGGCCAATGAACAACCTTCTTTTGACTTCTCATCCTGTTCGTACTATAAGCCACGCCCACCTTCTCGTAAACTGGTTCCACTGATTACCAGCATTATAGGCGTTGCTAGTTTTTGTTTGATGGTTTATGCAATAGTTTTTGTATCTTTGGTTCAAAACGAAAGCGATGAGGAAAGCTTTACCATAGAATCTGTTCTGGTGAGTGACTGTGTGGGAGGGGCTTTTCGTAAGTGTGTTTCGTCGCGCATCCTTTACTTTCCAATGGATACATTCATTTACCAAAACAATCTGCTGTAATTCTTTCCGTCTACCCTTTTAACGGTATTTTCTCCTGTGTTTTCTCTACCACCAACATAAGTAAAACATGCCCGTTGTAATTGATTGTCAACACCGGTGATAAACAGTGACATGCAGCTGCCTTTTCCATTAGTCCTTGTATGCTTTACAAATTAACTTTGGTTTCATAATGCTAATAACTCAGAAGATAAAAGCTTAAGGGAAAGTCAAATTTGTTTTTCTGAGCGAAGCGGTGAACAGGGTCCTAAACTGTTTGATGTATTGTATGTATAGGTTTTCCCCATATAGGTTTTGAAATCAAGTTTTCAAATTGTCTTAACTCGAGACAGGAACTGTTTATAATTTAATATAAAAATGAGTTTTTGATTGCAAAAAGAGACAGTGCACTCTGCCCCGTAAATCACCCAATTCACATGACGTCACCATCACAATAATCTTGGCTGCACCATTTTGGAAGTAAATTTCCTAGTGTGTTTATACTGTAGCTTAGTGCAATTTTCACTATCCCCTAGTAACAGGCGTTTACTCGTTTACGAGATGCTCGCAAGTGACGTAATTGCAAGGGGTCAAAACAATTGATCGCCTTTAATATTTATGGCGATCAATGGTCAAAACCATTGACCTCTATTATAATTGGTCAACTCCCCTTGCATTGGCTACCATCACTCGCTAGGCCAAACAATGGAAACGTGCGCGCGCGTGTACGAGTCACGCGCAAGGGTCAACATTAACCTCGGGGAGAGCGCTGTTTGTGCTTGTGAGCAACTTTTTAAGTACATTTTTACTGTTTTTTTTTAATAATCAATTTAAAATTTGAGCCAGCCGAAACTACCTGTAAATTTCTATGGGAAAATTAATCATTTTTGTGCTTGTTTCTTGACCTGTCCAATTTTATTTCTTCTAGGTATTTGTTTTTCCTTTCCCATAATTTTGATCTTTTCAATATTGCAAATTTGCACGAAACAAGCACGGTTCGTGAAAAAAGAACGATTTGGATCAAATGACACACCAATTCTTACCATATTATGTTACAGTCCTCTGATTCTGTTTTCTTAGCTCCGTATTAACTTATTTAGTTCCGTTGTATTAAACTGTCAAACTATGGACTCTCCCGCTTGTCTCTCAATTGTCGAAATTTATGACGGCAGAACAAACAAGGCAATTCGATCCTAAATTAAAGAGAGCCAATATCTCTTGTGGCTTTTCCTTTTTCATCTCCGGACCCTTTGCTTAGTTACTTTGAAGGATAGCCTAATGAATAGACGTTTAATATTATGATATCCGCCCACTATAAGTTTGGTACTGGTGCCAGCTTTCGGTGGCCTTATGTCCTTATGTAATCTCGTTAAAATGGTTTAAAATGACATTTTATTTGATACTCCTTTAGAGCGATTTGAATCATGACGTTATTGGATGTCAACAACAATGGGGTGTGTACATTCAAAAGAGGAATTTTTGCCTCGGTCAAAAGGTCAAATTCAATGCCGTTTTGATTGAATATAACCGAAATTCAGGAATGATCTAAAATAATGTCCAGTACAAAAATATAAAAACCGATGTTTGACATCTGACGTCGTTGAATGTTTTGTGATGTTGACAAAATTCGCCATAGAGGGTATCAAATACAATGACAGGCCTACTTTAAAGGGACACACCGGCTTCGTTGGGCTATTTTGGCTACAAAATAGACTAAAAACATGACTTCAAAGGTCTTCCAGGAATGGAGAAGAACGTTTCCTAAAATAAACCACAAATTTTGGTCGTTTTTGAGCATTTTTCAAAAAACAAAGGTCACATGGGTTATCCGAACCACTTTTTTGGTTCGGATAACCCTCGTGATCTTCGGAGTTAGTTTTACTTCCAGCCGTATAAAAATTAATTACTGCACCGAATTCAACTCTGTTTTTTAACAAGAATTCATGAGTATTTGAGAGTATTTGACACACAAAAATACGTATTCAAATATTATAGATACAACTTGTAAATAATACAAAAAAGTCGAACGTAAGATTTTATTTCAGAGAGTCCGAGCAACGGAAGCGTGTCTTTCCAGTGCACAGCGTGGGGACAGGGGCAGACAGGGGCAGTCGTGTCGCTTGCAAGCAGAGTATCTCGGCAGTGCTACAGCGCGACGGAAACCCACTAGCCAAGAGATAGCTGTACCTGGAAGCTCATGAACATGTGGGAGGAGTAGGGAGCCAGACCACCAACTACGTTGTCTTTTTTGCGGGTTTGCTAGTCGGTAGACCTCGCTGATCGAATCCGTTGTTTAAAAATCGCAACATTCCAAAGCTCTTTGTACGTTCCTTGACCCGATTTGTACCGAATTTCTTGGTAATTAAATAAGATTTATGTCAATACATAGGAATACCACTTTTATATTGACGGTACGATTAGTTTCAACAAAATTTGTGACAAACAATTTTTAAAAAACGAGCCCCCGAAAAAAAAAAAGGGAGCCCCTGAAGGGACAGGTGAAAAAGAAATTAAAAATTAAAAGGTGAAGAAAAAAGAAATAGGCCTATCACTCGAAATTTCTATTGCATTCTCGACACACAAAATTCCAGCAAAATCATTTCGTTTCCTCAAAATATTATTTAATTCGATGAAAATATAATTTGTCTCACAAAATATTATTTTTCATTTTGTGAACGCTATGTGTTTTTTCTAGGTAACGAAATAGATTATTTCTAGAAAATAGGTTCTCGTTCTTTTGAACATGCTTTCTTTCCACCGAACTACAGTTAAGTTCCCCAGAAATACGCTTTTGTTCCCTGAAGATACGCATTCGTTTCCTCGAAATATGATTTTGTTCGCAAGAAATATACTTTCTTTCGCTCGAAATATGCTTTCCTTCTCTAAAATACGCTTTCTTTCCCTCGAAAGCAGATTTCATACCCTAAAAAAAGCTTTCGATTCCTTGAAATACGAATTTGAATTTTTTGCCCCAAATATACTTTCATTCACCCCAAATATACTTTCATTCACCCGAAATATGCTTACGCTCCCTTAAAATACGCTTTCGTTCTCTCGCAATGAGATTTTGTTCCCCAGAATTTCTCTTTCGTTCCCTCAAGATAGCTTTTGTTCCCTCAAGATAGCTTTCGTTTCCCTGAAGTCCAATCAAACCAATTTGTTACATTCCTTTGTGAGGGGCGACTTTGAGAGGGGACGAGTTTGTAAGTGAGGGGGCGACTTTGATAGGGGGCGACTTTGTAGTTGGGGACTTTGTAATTGGCGATTTTGCTGGGGGCGAGTTGACTAGTTTCCGTGTCCGTTGTTTATACACACTTCCAGATGGATAACGCGGACTGGATCCTAATGCCTTGTCGTGGTAAAACACTTACATAAACAGAGCACCAGTCTACTTGCAACATTGCACAGTATCCCGTAAATTTGACACTTGCAACGGCTGGTAAAGCGTATACGGTGACCTTTGACCGCTTTTGTTTTTTCCGGTCATTTCTCGTTAATTACGTGATATTTTTGTATAAAAAAAATATAAAAACCATCTATAAATAATTGTCTTTGATTCTACATGACTAAATTACGTGAACAGGTAATCGGTGTGTCCCTTTAACAAGAGGTGAGACGATGTTTTCCCCCGTTTCAATAAGGACTCTGTCTATTGTGAAAATTGGTGCATTTTCAACAGCTGCTAACGTACCGGTATCTTGTGTAAGTCATCATGCCAAGTTGTCAAAACCGCCACATATAATTTCTTTTACGCGACGGAAATAAATATTTTCTTTGCTATGCATTGAGTTGTTTGGTCTTTCCACAAGTAACTTGTATAAAAGATTACAGCGGGAATACATTTTTAACAAAATAAGAAATCCAGGACTTGAGGACAAAACTGACCTTTGTCAAACAGAAAATATATCTTGAGCCAGCGCCCTTCGATGTACTTTTGATTTTATATCTTTGTTTTAAAAGTGCAAAATATTTCCCCTCAGGAACAGTGCAATGCAACCTGAAGTTGCTTCACCTTAATAATAATATCGGAAAAGGTATCATCATGATTTCACTTTCATGCGTTCGTTATGAATTTATTTTACCGGTTCATAAGATCAGTTGAAACCGTCATTCAAGTTTGCTTTGAACCATGCGAATTTATATAGCATTATATTCAACAAAATTTATACGGCGTTTTTTTTATCAGAGTCGGCAAAAGAGATTTCTGCAAAAAGCTACTGTAAATTTGGATGCTGTTTGAATGAATTGTTAAATTGTATTATTGTCTTTTTTAATTGCATGAAGTAAAAGACACATTGCTCACAATAAGAGAAATATCGACTGATTTGAGAATCTTGCAAATTCGCTCAGGTAAAATAACGCGACATTTAAAACTGTCCGCTTATTCTGCCGAAAATGACCACCTGGAAAACCTGTAAAACAAAGACATTACCCATCACGTTTTGTTGGTATCACAAAAACAAGTCCAGTAAGTATTTACTGGTAATTGTTTTGAGAAAATCACTTCATTTGCAACAAACGATTTATACAGGCCATATTTATTGCAATAAAATGTTTTCACGGCAACAGCAAATGAATTTCTCACAACAGAAAATGAGTTTCAAATTGCATCAGTTCTACACTGGTCCTGACCACTCTTAGCTTTGTAATTCCACACAATTTGAAGCACGTTAATGTGTCCGGTGGTTCCATTATGAAAGAACCAACCTCCAATGTGGCATTTACAACATATCGCTAGGAAATGATTCGTCTAAGTCATAATTGATAACTCTTCATGGTGAGTTTGTACACTGAAGGTCTTTTTAATCCCAAGAGTATTAGGCTTAAATAAGGCTTTCTAAGTAAAGCATTTTGAAAATATTGAGCTTATTATATATTGCTCATAATTCGTTAGAGATTTCCTTTCGATGTGTAAAAATTTAAAATACAAATTTCTTTAAAATGATAAAAACTCCGTTGCCACTTACTTGACTTTGCGGTATGCCGTGTGTTGGGACGAGTCGATATTCTCGCCTGTAGATCGTGTGCAGAGTACGCCTTGGTTGTCAGCACGAACTCGTCGTCTGAGTTTACACAACACACTCTACGCCTTTTTATTAGCCGATCCGAAGGCAAGTTACTGCGCATGTGCGTTACGCCAGCAGGAATAAGTTTTCTTATGGTTTTTTATCAAGGCACGTCATCGGCGGCGGTGATTACTCGCTTTTAGTGGAATCAGTAACGAGTTAATATAATGTATTATGACAACGTTGGAAATCTAGAAGGTTTTGTAACAACCTAACAATGACCTTGGTACGGTTCAGAGACAACAGGTACGGTTACTAAAGAGTAAAGACAAAGGGTTGTGAAACAACCATCATAGGTCATAGGAATTACATAGACTTGGATTACTTATAAAGAAAGGGTTCTATCTACAGCAGAAGCGATCAAAAGTAACATCGACAATCCACAAAACAAACTAGGTGGCAGTCGCTTCCATGTAAAAACAACCAGATTACCTCGATTTGTTCACCATACGCTGTTCATCATACGACGTACACTTTCTGCTAAGATGTTTAATTAATAACATTTATATTTCAGTATAAATTGTGTTACTGTGTAACTATTTTGTGTGTTGCATGTAGGCCATATTGCCAGGAAATTTCCCCCAATAGTAGGACCAATAAACTGAATTGACTGATTGATCTAATCATTAATCTATACACTGTAAAATTAACTGTTGCATAAAACTGCAATAGCATCAATTTTTCTAGTGACATTAGACTGCAGGGCAAAGAGAAGAAATGGGTTATGTTGACAGTTTCACATGAACAGAATGCCGAGTGAGAGATTAAAACGTGTTTTAAAAAAATCATTTTTCACTTATGCATTTACTGCGTACTCTTTTTTCAAAATTTCCACAAACTTTTCAGGAAAAACCACACCCCTATTATCAACCATTGCTAAATACTAACAAAAATACACAATAAATATATTAAAGTCGGCCAGCTTCCTTATTTTTGAAATGGAATCAAATATAATTATTTGTCGACAACTAACAAGCTTTTTTCCCTTAATTTTTTAGTATTAGCCTTTGTACTTTTCAGCCATGCCCTTCCAAAATGAACACATGGTTTTCCGTGAACGATTAAACTGGCCTAGCCCGGCCTGTTTGGGACTCTTCCTCTGTGCTGAATAGTATAACACGGAAGTGAAAGGCTGCCAGTGAGGGCTACAACTCGCCAACTGGCCATGCTCCATTGCGGAGGGAATGGCCATGTTACGTGTGTGAGCAAATTACGGTAATTTCTTTCGAAGAATAATGTACCCGAAATGCTCCAGGTTGAAAGTCAATAACCTCAGAGCACAATGATGAGGCACGACCTTTAACTGTTTGATTTAAGATGAGGGTTTATTATTTATGAGGCTCAGCGCGTGCATGATTTTCTCACTATTTAGGCCGCTAGTTACAAAAACCGCAGGGTTCAACTTCATTGAGGGCGCTGTACAGATGACATAACGGTGCATTAGATAACAGGTACAATAATAATAGTAAAGTAAAGATTATTAAGCGCATTTTTAAAAGAAACAATGCGTTGCTAAAGAGTGCTTACTAAAAGGTCAGTTTATGGGCGAGAAGGGAACAGATGTGTTTTTAATTTAGACCGAAAGTCTAGAGTGAGTTGATGTTGCGAATGTGATTTGGTAGAGTGTTCCAGCATCGGGGACCAGTAACTCTGAAGGACGGGGCGGTCCGCCATTTTTTTTTTCCTACGAACTTTTTGACACCGCACATGCGCATTTACTTACTCCTGAATAAGCCGTGAATATTAAATGAGGGTTAGGGTTAGGGTAAGGGTTAGAGTTAGGGTCAGGGTTAGGGTTAGGATTTTGAAGGTCCCCTTTTCTCGGTTTAAATTTACAGGATAATACACTACACGCGTACACAGCGTACACTAATTACATGTACTGACAGGCTACACGCATTAGGCATGCCTTAGAATAAATCATTGATTGCGCATGCGCGGGTGTCAAAAGTTCGTAGGAAAAACAATCTCGCTAGCGTGGGCCTATTTGGGTTGTGAGAAAATGATACGAGCAGCATTGGAGGTTCCAATAATGTTTGCATTGGGAACACTGTACGGAGTTTCAAGATGTTTTATTCATACAAAACAGTCTGGATGATAGGGCCTATCAACAAATCCGATGCACTTTCAAATACAAGTCATACAAATTCTAATGATACAAATCTGAATTATTTATAGACGAAAGCATAAACCTTGATTTTGCCCCCGGCAGAAGCTACAGAGACTATTACATCAATGAAATTTGGGGAACAAATATACAGAGGACCACGCCCATTTGGGACCACACCCATCAATTATCAAATAAAAGTACTGGGCAACAACTCATGCTATATTGCCGGTACCACCACGCATCAACTCCTATCCAAACCCTTTCATTTATGACTATAGCAATGGTTCGTCATTAAATTTAATATAGAAAACAGAACATCAGCTGATAACAATTATATCAGTTAGTCTACTTATCAACAACACGCCCTTGCATCCAATAATGACGATGAACTTCAAATTGCAAAACACGATCTTCTTGCGGGCTTTATCAATACAAAAGTTTGATGAGACTGAGGTTTGAAGATTCGAATCTCAATCCATAAATGAAAACATGTTATCGCAAAACTTTCATTACACAGTCAAGAAGCCTCACGTTTCCTTAAATATGTTTAACAACACATTTCAGACATTTAATATTTCAGTAACAAAACAACACTCTTTGGTAAACCTAAAACGTCTTTCACAGTGTACACCTAACTAAATTCATTTTAAATAACAGTATTACACAATTTTCGATTCTTCCACAATTTCGACAACTTTGCATATTATATTTATAACAAAAAAGGTTTACCTAAATATTTGCGACCAACAGTAGTGGACGTGTTCAAGAATTGCGCAGAATGCGCATGGATTCACTTAAAATAATTTTAGCTGTCAGATTTCTTTAATTTACATTGTGTGCAATTTCACTGTAAAAAAAACACCATAGTGTTAAATAAAGAAGCGGTTAAACTGCTACTAAATATAATGCAGAATAACCTAATTTGCTAATCAGAAAGATGTGAATCATATAAATTCACTTTGCGTTTTTGGCTGGTAATCTTCTCCCTGGTGTTAGGCAATTTGAGTTTAGCAGGTTTGTAATCAACCTTCTCGGATGATAACACCACTCATGGATTTACAAACAATGATGAGTATAAGGACCGGGGAAGGGTTGCAACAATGTGGTTATAGGTTTGGCTGTGACCACAATACACACATTTTGCAGAGTGTAATACTAATAGACTGTGCAAGTCTCGCGCGCATTCGAACTTCCGGAACCATAGTGGTCCCAACCATATGGAGTTTTACGTGGGCGAGATTTTGTTTCATCAATTATTTTAGTTTAACGTAGTTTGTGACCTAGAAAATTATACATGTTGTTGGGAACGCAATACTAAGTGATAACAAAATATGAAAGTAAAACCAATTCAACAATATAACGAAGAAAACCCGAGAATTAAACTTGACCTCAGCTTCCGGTTATTGCAAAAAATTAAGAATTTTGTGCTCACCTCCGATCATAAAACTTATGTAAAAGCTTGTTTTGGATGCGCGATTATAATCGCCAGATGCTGTAATTGCAAAGCAAACCCTTTTCATTGCAGTCTATGGTGTTGAGGCGTCGGCATTCCTCCTTAAACTGCGATACGGGTCAATTTAAAACCCGTTTGACCTTCACGAATCTGCGTAAGGGGTTTCTAAAAAGTTAACATCAAAAAAGCATCTTTGTCCCAGAGTTTTAATTTGTTTTAAATAATAATTAACACACTTTGACGTATTTTTTTAAAAACCTAAAACTAATTTCATGAAATTGTAATGATTTATTTTTGTTGTTCAGATTTTGTCATGAGATATAATTTAAAACAAAGATTTGATTTCAGAAATAAAAATGTTCTTCGTTTGACGTGTTTTCTCGTTCGGATACGCGCGAGACTTGCACAGCCTATTAATGATAACTTTAATTAGTCAGATTGCCCATTTTCCAGGTCCCCTGGGACCTGACTCAGGCTGACCCGGAAGATGGTTAAAAATTTGATGTTAACTCGGATTCATGCTTTAGTTTGACCCATTTTGTGGTCATTTTGACCCTGAATCCGTGTCAAACCTAATCCAGAGTTTGATTCAAGTGTGTTCGGCAATTTGTCCACAAGCTTCTCACTATAATATTTGCAAATTTTGCTTATGGTGATTTGACTATCCCAATTGCCTATAGGCCTAGTCATAATAGCTTAACTGGCCTACTTTACATCAACAGTAAAAAGCATTAGTATAAAATGTGATGCAGTCCACATTGCCTCAATGCTCAACATATTTGTATATTGCTGTGTTGATATTTTCTTTACAAATTATTCAAACTTTCATCCTCATCAGGTGAAATGAATATTGATCGGGAATGAGGAATCTTACCGGATGGCAGACTCTCTCTAACGGAACAGTATAATAATTATAGAGGCTGGATCATCATCAATAACATGAGGCCCCTTCGAGGTATATATTTCACCAACATCAGGAGAATGAGACCCCTGTGGGCGAATTTGATAACTCGATGTGTTTCTCTTGATGGCTGATGACACCGACTCTAGTCAAAAGGAGATGTTATAAAGTTCAAGTAACAGGAAGGGACCGCCCCCATGGAAAACAATTATCGGTATCGCTTCGAAAATCTTCTTTTCCTTTCCGTTGGCATTTCTAGTATCCATCAATGTCTCGAGTTTAGGGCTGTCGATATCTCAAGGGAATGCTGAGCCCTCAAGGTCAATGTTATCTCCAAAATTTACTATCATCATTATCATAATCGCTGCCGCTGATAGGGTAGATGCTGCAATGGAATGCGTTATGACACCATCTGATGACGTATCCATTGTTTCATTGAAGTAGAAACACTCCCCAGCTGAGAGAGGAGTCACTTCAAAGCGCCGACTCTTGCAGAAATGCGTCCCGTTCTTATAAAGCTCACCGATTTCAGATCCCTTGAGAATGGCGCGTTTGCAGTTGTCGAAGATAAGATCACAAAACTCCCGGCACACCATTAATCTCTGCCGGACGTAAAACTCGTACTGTGTCGGAGCGCAGATGTAACAAATCAGATAGTTTATGTATTTTTGACAAGCTGGCGTAGATCCCTGAAGGGCTTTTACCTTACCGAAAGCGACTTCGATCTCGACCTGTCGGCAACAGCAGTTGTCTTGGTACCAAGTGCAATTCTTGAGGTTCGGTTGAAACTCCGGTTTTCGATTATTAAAGAAAGTGCAGTAGGGTTGCTCTGCAGGCGAGCCGTTCGATTCAGTAGCTAAATGAGTATTCACAACGTCCTCTGAAGCCACGAATATTGAAGGTGCTACAAGTAATACTAATACAAACCACGTTAGATACGCCAGCAATTGCTGTAGCACAGATGTGTTTTTAAGATGAGCGGCGGCCATGTTTAACGGTGATGATTTATCTTTTTGGTCTACTGCATCAATAACATTGTCATAATTTATGAGGGACGAACCATCTGCGTTATACAGTGTGCTGCTTGTGCGGTACAATAGCGAGGCATACCGAGTGCGTGGGGACAAAATCAATTTACTACGCAGCGTCATATAGAGGTCATATATCTGACGTGCACACGTTGGCAAACACACTATAATTGCACATCTCATTTTACACATGGACTACACTACATGCTTAAATTAATTTCACACATTATAAATTTCTCTGAGAAGAATGTTATGTTGATCACAAGGAAGGTAAATGATTAGGCCTATAATAAACAAATTTCTCAATAAATGGAGTGACGGAGGCGAGTGACGTATAATTAATAGTGATAATTGAATTAAATTGAATAATTTACACTACCCCAGCCCCCCACTCCCACCCGTGTTCATTGCCTTTAGCAGTGAAAAATCTATTCAAAATAAAGGTCAATGTGGGGTGCAGTTTAAAGTCGGATTCCATTTTATTGACTTGACAAACTCAGTGTTAATCTTTGTAATCAGTGATGATACTCATTGGACTGGTAATTTGCGTTCATGCTAGCTGTTGGTCGTTGGTCTTAGTTCGAAAAAACAAATGAGTTCCTCTGTGAAGCCTAATAGTTGTTAACATTATCCCATACGCTGTCGAGGGAGGGTGAGATCCTAAGAGCATAGAGCAAGGACAGTTGTAACTCCTTCTGTCCTTGCTCTATGCCTAGAGTAACACTAGCACTGGAGGCCTTTCATTTCCTTGCGACGGGCCTATCTGTGTATACAGCACAGAGGAAGAGTCCTGTGTACGAGAGTAACTCTAAGGTCACACTTGGCATCCCCGTTGTGATCGAGCACGTTCATCTGAATAATGACATGGACTGTTGAAATCTTGTTTTTTGCACTTGTCCTTAAAAACTCCGAGTCAGACTCAGGAACAGTTGAGAACAGTTGAAGAAAACAGAAACATTTAAAGAAATAAAATAATTCTGATCACTTGGGAGTAGAAGTTCTTTGACAGACCTCTGGCACCGCTTCCGCCCCATAGACTATACAGTATCAACTGCATGCGTAGGGATATTCATTATTCTACGCCATAACTCAGAGAGACAGACGAACGTTACAACTCTCTCTCAAAGTCTGAATATTGCCCTTCTCCGGTCCACGCCTTGTTGAGATTTGTAAGATGAAGTGAAATTACCTAGAACGATTTGTGATCTCAACTTCAGCATTTAAATATCAGTCCCGATGTTACGGCAGTTTCTCTCATCACCTCGTCTGGCGCTTCCCCGAGCTAAATAGGTCTTTTAAGTTTTAGAGCCGTCTAATGGGGACCACTTCCGGCCCCGATTCACGCCACTTTAAATTCGTTGTATGCATTGCAGAAAATACTAGTTTTTACTATCCAGAAAAATTCGGCTTGGAATAAATTCATCAGATATTACGCTTAAGGGCAGAAATTATTTGTTGTAGTTTGATTACTCAGCGGGGATTTTTCACAATTCATTTAGAAAGTGACAACAGGATTTATTTGAGCCGTAAACACACTTAAATGAGCATATCGCAATGACATTACTTTACACGTGAAACAGAAAGGCCCAACAACCTCGTAAAAACAACCCGTCGTTTGTTCAGTCCGCCATGAAAAATTAGCGATTGAAAAAATATATATATACACCAATAAACAAACACAACAAACGGCAACCTCGCCCCTAAATTTGGCAACAAAACCAAATAATAGATGTAAAATCCAAAAACAAAACCCAATAAACAGTTCAAAAGCTTTTCATCTCTGCCCAATTGTTAGCCTTTAAAAAATTACTAAAGAAAAATACTTTACAGGGTACACAAGGATGACGTCAGCCATAAAGTTACCCCGAATTTACAAACAAAATTAGTAGAAGTCTCACACCTTGGCGAAGACGAGTCCATTTGCATTGAAGCAAACAACGAGGAATTACTCCTGATTGTTAATATAAATTACTCACAAAGTTCAAAAAATAAAAGGTAAATAAACGAAACCAACATCCTTTTTTTATTAATAAGAATACAAAAAAATTGACATCTTCATTAGTCAATACCCAAATGAAACAATGTACTCGTTTATTAAGGCAATTACTTTATTTGATATACCTTAAGGATACATGCATTTTTTCTTATAATCAATGTACATTACGAAAACTGGTTTGCAACTTGAAGCCTTCAAAAAAACAAACTGAAGGTACATGTATGAAGCATAATTAGCAAAATGTTCAGATCGACATATTTTGGTTCAAATGATGCGACTCCATTATCAGCGGTCCTAAGATTGTGATTAAAGGGCGCCCTCTTAGGGCAGTTATGGCCCAAAACAATTTCCGATTGGTTTTTTATGGAAACCGATACGGTTCTTACAACATTCTGTTTGGTCTTCTCCCACTTTTATACCAACATTTTGCTCCTGTCTTCGTCACAAAGACACTGTTTACATAAAGAGCGTCTTTGCACACCAGAAGATTTAGGTTAAATTCCGTGTATTTTAGACAAAACTGGTTTAATAGGCCTATGCTTTTAAAATTAAAATATCCTAGAGCATTGCAAACCAAAAACAGATGAATCATTTGAAACAAAACATTTTGTTAAAATTATCAAATTATAGAAAAAAAAAGACTTTTGGTGACGACTTGGGGCAGCAGACCGGGTAACTTTCCAAATTTGTTTTCCCCCACAGAACTCTGGAAAGTACCGAGTATACAGTGCTTAATACACATAGGTGTAAGGGTAAAACACAAATTATACTCTTTATTTCCCATGCAAAAATTAACATCTATTACAACTTTCCATTGTTAACTTCATTCAGAGCATGCTCATAATATCTCCGAGAGCAATGGAGTAGCTTCATTGGGCCCCATCGGGGTCATCCAAGACTGTTGGTTTATGGGCTGGGACCAAGCGAATGGAGTATCTGTAAAGTCCGCTGCCACCTAATGACCACACAAGTCTATAATGTACCAGGGAAACAGAGCCAACAATAACTAAGCCTCTTGGTTGCTTTCTTGGCTTTCTACAAAATATTTGGGAGTCCTCGGTTATGAATTATCTTATTCATTACAAGCCTGATTCTTCATTTATAAAAATATAATTATTTTAAGATTGTTTATACATTTTGTTTGTTTCGTTTATATTTACTTCTATTGATACAATGTAAATAATGTTCAGTGGTGATTTTAAATTGTCACCAACAGAGAGAATTTTCTATATAGTATCCAAGCTATTCTTCCTTTTCCCCCCCTATATTCATGTGAATCCATTAAAATATACTTGAAAGTGTTTCACAAAACAAAGTGAATTTGTGAATCTTTTGACAACCAAACTGAAGTTGTTCACCTTTCTAAGATATGGTTAGTTAACCACATGTACTGTACCTTTAGGTATTCTTCATTTCTAAGGTTTGTTTCTTCTTATTACAATATCCAGGCAGTATTTCCAAGAATGGGGAAGAAAATCCTTGTTCAACTGATGTTTCTAAAAATGTGTTTTGTTTTAAACAAGATTTTGTAACAACGGTTAGCAAGGCATGGAGATTGTACATGATTCTAGTGTTAATCATAAAGTACTAAAGCCATGTTAGTCTCTCTTCAAGTCTGTTTTTGTCTTGCTAGTCTCTTTCTCCAGCGGTATTCATGTCCTTGACTGCAGGGGCATTGATGCTGCAAGTTCTTTGTAGACTTTACCCCCAGCCCGACTTCCTTTGCTTTTGACATACTCTAGAGTTCGCACCTAAGAAGAATAAAAATGGCAAATTATTTCAGGAGTTTATTAGCAGATGTGAAAAAGTGAGACTTGATGCTTTGTGTTGTTCAATATCTCAGTAAAACATTAAAAAATACTTAAATCTAACTACCTCAAACCCAACGGGATTTGTTTATAATTTGTGTTACTATAGAAGGTGTGTACATGAGCCTCTGCAGGAAAATTGACACTGACTATGAACAACAACTACAAGATATAAGGGTTAAATTATCCCTTTCCCACTCCTAATAAGATGATAAAGATAAGTAATCAACAACAATTATGAAATTCATTTTGTGCAAGTTTTATTTCAAAGATATTACTGATGCACATTAAAATCGCGACAATCAAAATACACCAATATAAACAAAGATTTAAAAAATCATAATAGTAGGCCTGTCTTAATAAAAGGGTTCTTAAGCCCAGTATGAGGGCATTAATGCCCTGTGTGGTGGCATTAATGCCCTGCAGGAGGGCAATAATGTCCAGTGGGAGGACATTGCAAAGTCTAGTGACAATGCACTCAAAAGCATGATCTCTATGCTCAAAGTACAACAAGTTTTGCAAAGTGGATCACAGAGAAAGAAACTGTCAGTAAATATACAAAAAAAAGTATCAAGAAAAAGACCTTTTAGTTAAAAATAGAATTCAAAAATATAAAGGGCTTTGCTATTTAAAACTTTAATAAACAGCAAAATATTAAAATTGATTTGAAACACGAATGTAAATGTTAACAAAGGTGTGATATAAAATTGGAGCAGGCCTAACATAGAAGTGAGAAAATACTTTTATCATTTAAATATTTCACATTTATAAAGTGCCACCCCTATCTGAAGAAGTTGACGACACATAGTGAGTGGAGGATGGTACAGAAAGCTCATCATTTGTTTAGTGTCAATGAAAATGCACAAATATAAATAACATATCGACAAAGTGTACATTTATAATGTGCCATGGCTGTTAATATAAAAATATAGATGTTGTAGATAGAGACAGTGGAGTATCAATGTACAAAATACAATAATTATAAACCTTAAATAGTGTACACATATAAAGAGCATTGAAGTTAAAATATAGATACATCAGTGGCAGGCAGAAGGAGTGGAGAAACAAAGGGAAAAGCTCATCAATTAAGTGTCAACGTAAATGCAACAATAATTATCAAATGTCAATAGTGTACCTTTATAATGACCATAGCTGTTTAAATATAGATACAGCTGTGGCAACACAAAGCAAGAGTACATTAAAATAATGATGACATTTTAATAATGTACATTAAGTGTAATTGCTGTTAAAATAAAGACAGAAACAATATACATAGAGGGAGTAGAGAGACAACAGTTGTGAAAGATCAAGGGAAATGCAGAGGTAATTATAGAGGTTCAAAAGTGAACATTTTTAACGACCATGGCTGTAAAATAAAGAAGTGGCAAACATAGAAAAAGTGGGGAGACTGTAGAGAAAGCACATCCATTGTTTAGTGACAACAAAAAATGCACAAAATAGTTTTTAAATGTTAATGTGTTCATTTATAACAACCATGGCAGTTAAATAAAGATATACAAGTGGCAGATATAAAGGGAGAGGAGAGACAAACAGAAAGGTCATCATTTGTTAAGTGTCAAAGAAAATGCAACAGTAATTATAAAATGTCAATACAGTACATAATAGTGCAATGCCTGTTAAAAGATAGATAAAGCGGTAACAGACACAGAGACAGTGGAGAGACATAAGAGTAATATCATCAATAGTATCAAAACAAAAGCACAAACGACATCAAACCTAAACAGTGTTCATTTATAATGTGCCATTGCTGCTTAAATAAAGATATAGAAGTGGCAGACATAGTGAAGGAGAAATAGCAGAGAAAGCTTACCATTTGTTTGGTGTCAGTGTATCCATGTTTCTGGGCTAGATTCCAGAGGTTGAGTGCCAATGAAGATATCTCAGCTTGAGATAAATCACCATGGATTAGGATACGATTGAAGAAGTCTAAAGCAAGTTGAGACTGCCTCTTCTGTCCAGACTGCAGGAAACATCATCAGTATAGATTAGTTAAGGATCAAGAAATTAACCACAAGGGAATAAATAACTTTGGTAAAACAAAGACAAATTGACTAGAGCGGGATTTGAACCTGCGACCTCCGGATTAACGTGCCGACACTCTACCACCTAAGCTATCTAGCCCTATGTTAGTGGTATCTCTAGTTAAGGAGATGTTTCAAAGGACACATGATTTTTGCCATTTTGGGAGTCAATTTCCCTTTAAGTTACACTGTGCAGTGCATATTTTAGGTGGTGCATGAGCCTTTACAATTACAAGCTCACCAAATCTTTACATGCAATTCAACTCCCAAATGGCTATGAGCAGACAGTACCCACGAGTAACGTCAATGCATGGGGTCAATACAGACAACTTTAAGAAAAACTACAATTAGTATTAAAACTTATGGGTACAGCCATGTACTTTGATACAACCATACATGGATACATGGTTGTACCACCAAGTTTACTAGTTATAGTTTTTCTTATGATTCACACCATACAAGGTTCAAACATTACCTTGTTCCCTTCTAGAATCAAAGCTCCAGCCCTATTGATTTGCAACAGCCAGTGGAAGTCAAGAACATATTTTAACATTGGCACCCGTTTAAGTGAGCAGTTTTGTTTCTTTTACACGTTATAATAATACACCTAATGTTCCCCAAAATGCATGAATACATATAAAACTAGCATAGTCTACACCCTTCATTACCTGTGACTGTCCCAGTGTTTTGCAGTGTTCTAGTATGGAGGTAATCAGAGTTCCACTAACAGCTGAAATTTCCGTCAGGAACTTCCTGTCACTGCCATAAAGAACATCATTGGAGTCAACTGCAGAGAGAAGGATAAAGAAATGCATCAGTAACAGGTGATGGGGAAGTATCAATGGCTTATATTTTACTGTTTTGTCTCAAGGAAGAATTTATTTTCATTTTACACAGATCATCAACAGAAATCTGAGCTCTACAATTTTAACCAAATATTAATTTCAAAACTGGTTCTCTTTATTCCGTATTGGAAACAAGCAATGGCATTACACCCTGGGGAACAGGAGGACTATCTGCATCTTTTTGTATTATACAAATTTTGGATGCATTTGAGTGCATTGTCGCAGAATATAATCAAGAGGTGAAATCAGGACTATTCCATTTCAAAAGGCGAATGAAAACCAGATTTCATCGAGAGATAATATTCTGTGACGGTGCTCCAACAAAAGCACTCATCAATGTCTGTTTTCACACATAAATCCTTTTTATTTCAAACTTGTTCACAATAAACACAAAAAAGACTTGGAAACTCGACCACCTCAGACCGGAGCCTTGCATGTGGATTGGGTTTTCAGTCTCTACCTGATTGCATGGGTTTTCCCCATTGGGGTTTTCCTCCCACATCTAAAACTGAACATTCTTGTTTCCTATTCATCCTGTTATTGGCGTTCATTGTGCTGTTGGATGTGTAATAAAATAAAGCAAAGCTCCACCTTGATACTACCACTATGACCTTCTTGATGGAAAATGGTACTTTAGACTTTTGGGGGAAATCAGCATAATCCTTACATCTTTGGGGACAGGGAACCACACCATGATAGCTGCATTATTTACCGTTCTTGATGTGATAGATAAACTGTTCCTGGCTACAAGCTGACAGCAAACATAGTACATTCATGAACACTGTGGCTTTAGCATCAGTGTCTACATCCCATACATAATCCTGTATAACATTCAGTAGACCTCGAACCAAATACAGCACTCCATAGTCAGGGTTATCCTTGAGGAATAGATAAGACAACATTATTGTAAATATAACAGCAACTACTCACAAACTAAAACTACACAAGAAACACCAATGATCAAAGCAGCCTGTGGCTGTACATGGAATTATGAACTCTCATCTAGTTACAGCAGGCGCCCACGCTCTCAATCCATATGATACAGAAAGAGGGCTAACATGTGCAGTAACTCGGCGAGGTTCATAATCCCATGTACAGCCACAGGCCTGCTTTGATCATGACCACACAGCCCTTTTAAAGTCATCTGAATCTGAGCATAGAGAGAAGCTCCGTAGTAAATTGCCTACCAAAGCTATGAAGCAATATGAAACAGACAGTTGAAGTTAAATGCACATAAAAGTAATGGAAGTAATAAAACATAAAAATACAAAAATAAGACTACAGAAAAGGCATAAAATACAAGACTAAAAGCACCATGTGACTGACGAACAACATACTGTACAAAGATTACAAGGAGTGGTGGAGTAGGTGGGGGAGGGGGGACACACAACAATGACCCATAACACGAAAAAATTCACACATTAATACTTTGAAAAAGCCAACAATATGCCATCCCTTTCAAACATGTCTTGTTAATCAAAGGAATACTTTCAAAACCAAACATCCTTTTGAGAGAGTCTCATCTCTCAATAGATGTCAACCTTGTCCATCAGCCTTCATTCAACATCCATGCACAAACACTGCTATGGTCATTGAGCATTCAGAGATGCTGCACCAGCACTCTGGAACAAGGTACCTCTGCACATTAGAGATTCAACCCTCATTAACTCATTCAAGACTCAGCTGAAAAAAACATTAGATCAGAGACAAACTGGGGCGTTTTGAAATGCCCCTACAAACCTCTACCTGTATGTAATTGTGATATTATTGTTTTGTTTACCCCTTTCTTTTTCTGTGTGCTTTCTGCCTCTCTCTCTCTCTCTCTATTCATGTATTTCCACTTGACTGCTCTTGTTACACTTCAACACCTGTTTATGTGTGTTGTGATGTCATTTAGCCTTCAAAAAAGACTCTGCCAGGGTCGAAACGTTAGGCCATTAACTATTTTTAGCATTTATACCACAGGTCCTATTGGTTGATAAGCAGTTTGCAACAGCTAATTCTATTTTCTCATTATTTTCATTAACACCGGCTGTACTTACTGGTGCAACAAGGAGAGTACACAGGAAGCTGTTGAGGTAACTCAAGATAAAAGGCTCTGTGGATCTTGTCTTCTTGTCAATAACCATAGACTTAGGGACGTCTGGCATCAAGCTGATGGCACCCTTAAAGAAGGCATCCGCTGGAAGGGTTAGAAGAGAAGAGACAGTAAGATTCTTTCCGGTAGACAGATGGGTTTAAACTCATCCAACCCCTTTGTATTATATTGTTTTAAATTTTTGGGGTAGAGGGGAAAGATACTGAACCCAATAAATAGACAACAATTGTGTGTTTAAATAACAGGTCAGTGCTATGTTCAGCAAACCAGACTGCATTGGGTGCTACCTTGGGTTAGGGCTGGGTTCAGCATATAAAGTATGGCATACCCATTTGGGTGCTACCTTGGGTAAGAACTGTTTCACAAACCCAGTGCTGTGTACCCAATTGGGTGCTTCATGTACCTTGGGTAAGTGCTAGGTTCAGCATGGCCATCTAACAAGATATTAGGTACATTGAGGAAGCTTACACTAAGCTCCAATATACCCATTCATTATGGGTGCTTCCTTGGGTTAGAGCAAGGTTCAGCAATGCCATCTGAACAGACATTGAATTAGAATTAGATACAATGATGCAGAGTACACCCAGCCCCCATATATCGAGACCTGTATACCCATTTGGGTATTACCTTGGGTAAGTGCTAGGTTCAGCATGGCAACCTGACCAGACAGTAGGTATAAGTTGAGCCGATGGAAGATATCTGCAATTGAAGGGATGGTGATGAAGCAATATGCGGCACACGCCTGGAAAACAACAATAAATCTGAATAAAACATCTTTTAAAAATCCTACTCTTCTCACTGCTTCAAGATTTTATCTCACACCATCGTTTCTCCAAACAACAACTGTGTCTGAATTGGCAGTATGGCTTTGGCTAAGGCTGGTTTGCTGCATTATCATGCATTAAAGTAAAGGACGTCCTTAGCAACACCCTTAGCTAGAATATAATTTAAACTCAGATAAGAGTCTAAAACTTCTCATCCCTGGTTTCAAGCACACAAAGCGAATAGATCCAAAGCTTTCTTACCCTGACAAATGCGGCAGTCTTCCTGGAGTGATTCCCCTTCATGACAGTCCGAGTCTCTGCAGCTAGCTGATTCACACACTGCACAACAACAAAAGACAAATCATATTATATAGCACCTTGTATAGATTTACACAGTGATGCGGCACAATCTGCAGTCAACGGTGCCAGCAACACTGGGGCAAACCCCTTCTCTTAATGATAAGTGTACTGGGTTCTTTTATGTGCAATACACAACACACAAGTCCCATCAGAAGGACAAAGCAGTTATTTATTAAGTGTCTTGCTCATGGATACCAGTGCCACGACCAGGACTTGAACCCACACTCTGACAACACCAGAACTTGAGTCTGGTGCACTAGATCACTCGGCCATGGCAGTGACACTCCATTGTTTTTTAACAAACAGGGGTGAGAGTAATTGCAAACACAAAGGTCTAAAACTTGGATTCATGTTTTAGTAATCATGTTGAAATGACAGCCTTTCAATCTTTTGGTAATCGCTAAGGTTGTAGATTTCAAGGAGCTCTGGGGAAAAGTTTCCTCTGAACTAAAACAATTTAGCCTTTGAGAAAAAATCTGCTCCCATTAAAACTTGAGGCCATTAACATTTTGTTTTGCAAATTTATTAAAAGGCAGTATTTTATCACTTACTACAACACATAACTATATGTAATCATCTAATACTTTTGTTCTTAAATTTCACCTTTTGGGTTGATACAATACAGAATTTTTGTTTTAAATGTTTATTTCAGCTCCAGTTCCGCATCCAGTTCCTACACCAACCAACACGTTTACCTTTATAGATGTATGCTTTAGATGAATATTAAAACCTGGGCCCAGTTTCAAAGAGAGCTGCTTCAACAGAAAATATTACTTCACGGCAGGGTGTACCTTTGGTAATTACTTCACGGCAGGGTGTACCTTTGGTAATTACTTCACGGCAGGGTGTACCTTTGGTAATTACTTCACGGCAGGGTGTACCTTTGGTAATTACTTCACGGCAGGGTGTACCTTTGGTAATTACTTCACGGCAGGGTGTACCTTTGGTAATTACTTCACGGCAGGGTGTACCTTTGGTAATTACTTCACGGCAGGGTGTACCTTTGGTAATTACTTCACGGCAGGGTGTACCTTTGGTAATTACTTCACGGCAGGGTGTACCTTTGGTAATTACTCCACGGCAGGGTGTACCTTTGGTAATTACTTCACGGCAGGGTGTACCTTTGGTAATTACTTCACGGCAGGGTGTACCTTTGGTAATTACTTCACGGCAGGGTGTACCTTTGGTAATTACTCCACGGCAGGGTGTACCTTTGGTAATTACTTCACGGCAGGGTGTACCTTTGGTAATTACTTCACGGCAGGGTGTACCTTTGGTAATTACTTCACGGCAGGGTGTACCTTTGGTAATTACTCCACGGCAGGGTGTACCTTTGGTAATTACTTCACGGCAGGGTGTACCTTTGGTAATTACTTCACGGCAGGGTGTACCTTTGGTAATTACTTCACGGCAGGGTGTACCTTTGGTAATTACTTCACGGCAGGGTGTACCTTTGGTAATTACTTCACAAGTTAATGACCTTAAAAATGTACTTGGTCAAAAGCACTGGAGAGCTGTTGATATTATAAAACTCGTTAGAAACGACCCCCCTTTGAAGTAATGTAGTTTTAGAGAAAGAGGTAGTTTTTCATCCCAAATTTTGAATCCGAGAAAGGCGTCGGGCACAAAGCTTTCTCAGGCATCTGAAAACACACAATTCTATGCTACAAGGGTGTTTTTTCTTTCATTATTTTCTTGCAACATCGATGACCAATCGAGCCCAATTTCCACAGTTTCACTAACTGCCTGCTGCCTTTAAGCCCAATTTCCACAGTTTCACTAACTGCCTGCTGCCTTTAAGCCCAATTTCCACAGTTTCACTAACTGCCTGCTGCCTTTAAGCCCAATTTCCACAGTTTCACTAACTGCCTGCTGCCTTTAAGCCCAATTTCCACAGTTTCACTAACTGCCTGCTGCCTTTAAGCCCAATTTCCACAGTTTCACTAACTGCCTGCTGCCTTTAAGCCCAATTTCCACAGTTTCACTAACTGCCTGCTGCCTTTAAGCCCAATTTCCACAGTTTCACTAACTGCCTGCTGCCTTTAAGCCCAATTTCCACAGTTTCACTAACTGCCTGCTGCCTTTAAGCCCAATTTCCACAGTTTCACTAACTGCCTGCTGCCTTTAAGCCCAATTTCCACAGTTTCACTAACTGCCTGCTGCCTTTAAGCCCAATTTCCACAGTTTCACTAACTGCCTGCTGCCTTTAAGCCCAATTTCCACAGTTTCACTAACTGCCTGCTGCCTTTAAGCCCAATTTCCACAGTTTCACTAACTGCCTGCTGCCTTTAAGCGCATTTCAACTTTGTAGGCAGCATTTAATATCAATCTTTATTCTTGTTTTTTCTTCATTCCCTATTCCCTTTACTCCTTTAAGTTGTCACCTTGAGTGGCCAACAAGGAACGTCTTCCGTTAACAAAAAGACAATGAGCTTGAGACAAAAGATTTAAGCCGGATGCTAGTTCTGACATTGTGACTGCTATTATCGTGCAAAAAATGAGGTCTAATGGCTCTGTAAAATCAAAGCAGGAAAAGGAAGCTTTCAGAAAAATATCGAGGTCTGGCAGTGCAATATAAAAGACACGTACATAAATAGACTTATTCAACTAACTTAACACTCCAGTGTGACCTTCAAACCAATGTTAAGTTAACAAAGTGAATTAACATTGAGGAGCATCATAACTGAGAAGATGCTAGAAGTGGAGAAGTGATAAAAGTTACTTGCATTGATGCCAATTACATCATTCAGAAAGAATAACATGGAGGTGTCAACATCTTCAAGTCCTCCATCGGAGCAACAAATAAATTCTGATAACACAGCTTTTTATATGTATATCATCTTAGGTGGACTGAGAGCGATTGGTAATGCAGTTGTCTGCTTGGTCATGCTACGATATCGCAGTATTTTCAACTCGTGGAATAATAAAGTAATCATCCATCAATTCATTGGTGGTTTTCTTGGGTGGTTGGTGTTTCCACTTTGCCAATTTGTCATGCTATCTCCAATATCCATGTTACCAGATAGCGTCCTAAGCTCACTGTACTGTAAACTCTGGTGGACGGGATGGTGCTCGCATGGTATGTTTATCACATCAACATACAACCTAGTTGCTATATCATTGAAGAGGTATTTTGCAATGTGCCCTTCTGTTAAACATCAGAAACTGATCATGGCTGCTGTTGGCTCTTTAATACAGGCTATTGTTGGCTCTTTAATATTTCTGATCAGCTTCGCAATACCATTGGCCACCATCATTCTCGCGTATAAACAATAATCTTGGAGCTCTACAGATGTTCTACGACTAGGGTCGGTGATACAAATCAAGATGCTAGAAACATGTCCAAAGTCAATAAAAATGTCACATAGACTTTACTTGCAGCAGCTGTTTCTATGCCATTTGCTGGATACCTTCAGAGATTGACTTCATACTCTTAAATCTTGGATTTCGTCAAGAGTTCTTCTGTGGAGATGCTGGAAAAGGGATTCAGTTGTTGAATGTCTGCATCGACCCCTTCATCTACTGCTTCACTGATGAACGCTTTCAGAAACAACTCAAGAAGATGCTTACAGTGGAAACGGTTTTTATCTACATTATGACCAGATTCAGAAAACTTATGAAGATGTACATATGGTAGGTATCAGCAAGGCATCAACTATTAGCTGATCCCATAGGGTTCAACTAGTCACAATCAACATTCATAAAAAGCTTAATCAACTATTGTGTAAAGGTTACTTGGCAACCACACAAACATGAAGCCTAAGTTTTATCATCAGCTTATAAAGTTAAAGACAAAGTATACCTTTGGTTTTTCGAACTATGCGAATGTTTTAATCCTATATAAATGTAGATATATACGATAAAACTAACCTGTGAAAATTTAATTTCGAAAGGTGGTCGCGTTTTTTTAGATATATCGCCGAAAATCTGGAGCGAATATGTCCACGCAGGAAGAATAATCCCTAATAAGAATACACAATCTGAGAAGCTTTTCTGACAGAAGCGTTTCTCAGATTCAAATTTTGGGGCATAAAAACTGATATCTTTATACATAACCACATTACTTCAAAGTGAAATGTTTCTCAAAATGCTTTATAGTATCAAAAGCTGTTGTACTTTTAACCAATAAGTTTTTATTGCCATTAATTTTAAGAAGGATTACCAAAGTATGCCTCCCCTTCAAAGAGATGGATGAAATAATACTTCCTTTGAGTTTTGTCAAGGATGTAAACGCAGTTCCATTCTAAGAATACATCTGTGATCTGACCTTCTTCAGCTTCATTCATATTATGTCTTGTCAATGAAAAAACTTTTCAGAAGCTTTTCAGGATGTGCCCCAAAAAACCCACAAGGACCCTACATGCATATTTGAACAATTGAAGAGGAAGATTTGTTTGAGAAAAACCCCACAAAAAAATGAAGAGACAATACTTGCTACTCTTTCCTTTTGTTTCCTGTCCTTAAAAAAAAGAAAGTCGTGTCTCTCAATTCAATTTGTCAAGGAAAGACAAAATCAGGGCCGACAGAAAAAAGGCTAATGAAATTAATTTCTAATATCAAAATTTGTGGTTCAGCCTCGATGAAACCTTTTATCTCCTCCAGTTTAATTTCATGGCCATATCAATTTTAGAGAAGTTAAAAGACAGATTCCCAGTGATGAAAGCCACCAGTAGTGACTTGGCTTTGTCATAAGCTAAGCTAACCATGGAGGTGTCTACAGCGACAAATCTGAAAACTGAGCAACACGACGATTCCGACAGTGTTGCCTTCTACGTGTATATTGTATTAGGTGTACTAGGAATGATTGGCAATGCATTTGTCTGTCTGGTTATGATGCGTTATCGAAGCGTCTTCAATTCCACAACCAATAAGCTCATCATCCATCAATCGATGGTGGATTTCCTAGGGTCTTTTGTTTTCATACTTGGCCGAACTCTACTGATAACACCACCAGAGAAAGTCCCAGATAACATCCTCGGCTCAGTGTACTGTAAACTCTGGTGGTCAGAATTGCCCCAGTATGGTATGATGATTACCTCAACCTACAATCTTGCTGCTATATCAATGGAGAGGTATTTAGCAACATGCAAACCTGTCAGACACCGTAACATGTTCTCATCAAATCGCCAGCTCAAATTGATCATCGTAGCCGTCTGGGTATGCGGTTGGTTACCTGAGTTTCATCTTCTGCCTGTAGCATATCAAGTTGCTGGTACCTGTGATGCGCTTTGGCCGAGCCCAACTGTCCAAGCCCTAGCAGGATTTCTCATCTTCATTGCAGAGTTCTCCCTACCACTGGCCATTATTATTTTTGCATACACCAAAATAATCTTGGAGCTCTACAGACGTTCTAAGACTAGGGTCGGTGACACTAATCAAGAGGCTAGAAACATGTTTTCCAAAGCCAATAAAAACGTCACCAAGACTTTACTTGTCGTGGCTGTTTCTTACATCATTTGCTGGACACCGACAGAGATTGACTACTTGCTTTACAATCTTCAACTGAATAATAATTTTGTTGATGCAAGCATCTGGAGAGGGATTGTGTTGTTGAATGTCTGCATCAACCCCTTCATCTACTGCTTCACCTATGAACGCTTTCAGAAACAACTCAAGAAGATGGTGTGTGGTGGATGTCAGCGCAACAGGATCAACCGTGTGGATACCACTAGTGGATCAACAAGACAGGCAACAAATACACAACACACCACACAAGTATCAGTTATTAGTGTACCTAACAATCCCACTGAACCTTAGAAGACCATCTCAGTGGAAACTGTTTGCACCAATCCATCTATCTACTGCTTCATCTAAATTATGACCAGATAGTGAAGATAGTGTGGTGGATATCATTGCGACATCATCCATGTGAACAGTTGTGGATCAACAAAGCAAACAACAGCCAAACGGCATACCGCACAAGTATTAGTTATTAGTGAACCCAATAATTCTGCCGAACCTTAGAATGCAATCTTAGAAGATCATTCATTCATTCATGTCGCCCGCAGGCGGGACCCCCTACGGCGTTTCCAATCTTCTCTATCCTTTATACAGGCAGCCAACTCTGATGTGGTCTCCGTCCCGGTATCTCTCCTCAGAACACCGACATAGCTCATCCTCTGTCTTCCCCTCCGCTTCACCCCATGAGTCGGTTCCCACAGCACCAGACGGCTTGCAGGTAGCTCAGGGTGTCTGTAGCAGTGCCCTGCCATGCCCATTCGCCTGTATGCGATCTTCTGTGAGATCCGAGGTAGCCTGCCGTAAAGAGTATTATTAGGCACGTGGTCTCTCCAGTCGATGTTGAGCACCATCCTCAACATTCTGGTATAACAACCGTCGAGGGACTTCTGAAGGGTCGTGGTTAAGGTCCAGCACTCACATCCATATAGCATGATGGACTCCACCGTGACCTGGAAGAAACTGATCTTAACATCCCTTGACATGTTAGAGCTCCATATGGTTTTCATCCCATGAAGAGCCTTCCAGGCAAGGGCTTTCCTAATGCGAATGTCATGCTCAGAGGAGTCGACCCATGACCCCAGATACTTGAAGTCGCTGACCTCCTTGAGAGGGTGACCCTCTATGGTAGTAAGGGATACATGGTCTGGGACATTGTAAGCGACCACCTTTGTCTTTCTGGCATTAAGTGAGAGACCCACCCTTTAGAAGATACCTACTCTTTACATTCTCGTCAAACGTGTGGATACCACCAGTGGATCAACAAGGCAAGTAAACAAAAACACAATACATCGCACAAGTATCAGTTATTATTAGTACACCCAATAATCCTGCTGAACATCAGAATGCAATCTTATTGGAAACTGTTTCGAACCAATCTGTTTATCTACTGCTTCAACTACGGGTAATTTCAGAAACAACTCAAGACAAGAGGATGTGGTAGATTCAACTGCAACTACAACTGAAATAAACTAAATGACAGTTAACCCAATGTGCTCTTTGGAAATGGGGATGCAGAGTTGAAGAGAAGGTTGTAGACATTAAAAGACACTTTTGATGCTATTCACAATCTAACTGAACAAACCACAATGTCAACCAACAAACTCAAACAAACCTAAAAGAAATTCTGCAATATCAATTATTGGCTCAAGGTACAGCATCGATGAATTGTAATTGTAGAGAAATATGTTAATACATGCACTTAGTAGATATAGAAATAACTGTCAAAAAACTTATAAGTACAGTTGTGAATTTCACTTTGTCAAGTATTGAAACTAATGATCTAAGTTATGTTGTTGAATTTGTACATTTAAAGATGTGAGGTTAGTGTTTGTCAGCATTGATGGTGAATTTATGAATATCCTATACATGTAGTTTTACACTAGTTGCAACCCAGTCTCCTCCCTTAAGCGTGGTCCGCTGGCTAAATACCAGATAAAACACCTGAAGACCAGTCAAACTTCACTCCAAGTGGTCTGGCTGGCTACTTCAGTGTTTAAAAAGCTCTCACAGACTCATCTGATTAAATTTTGTGTAACATACCTATTGGTTACATCCTTGTGTGATGAGCACTTCATACTCGATGCTTACCAAGTCCTGCAGAAAAAATCCACAAGCTACTCGAGTGGGATTTGAAACCCACGACCCCCTTTTATTCTAGTGCAGATGTCTTAATGGTCAGGCCAACAAGCATGCATTGTGACTTGGGGGTTGAATCCCACTTTAGTAGCCTGTGGATTTTTGTCTGCAGGACTCAGAAAGAAATGAGACAGTAGGGGTAAAACCAAAATAAGTTTCTTTAATGAAATATCTATTTGATCTCTCTAAAACCTGTAAATACCCAAATATAAATTCTGAAGAAGGAACAACCTGAGACAATAACTGTATCCAGGGGTATACCACTTTGCTAGAGGGGTATCTGGGTTTCTTTTGGTCACCCTGCTTTCAGTTTGGACGCCCTGCTTAATCTGTCACTTACATGTATATGTTAAAGTATTCGACAAGAAACAATTTAGAATTGTCAGCAACTTTGGATACCAAACTTTTAGATAGTATAAGTGTATCAATTGATGCGTGATAATGTTATTATTAGTGTTTCACTACTTTAGTGTTTGAGAAGAAACTTGTTGATTTCCCTGCATTTTTGTGATTTTAGTATTAAGTATTATAGGCTGCACGTTCTGTATGGACAAGTTGTTGTGACACAAGTTCACATGTGTAGCTTAAACAGTTAAATGCAATTTGTAGTTATACTTGTTATATGAAACCATTGCCTGAAGCTGGTCAATCAAAACCAAGACACAAATTAGATTCTTCTTGGCATTTACAACAACACACCTTTGCTTGCTCATCTTACAAATAACACTTTAAAGTGAGGTACATGCACGATTGTTCATAGATACACAAATACACAAATGTATCATTTGAGAACTATTAGTGTTATGGGGATACCTTCTTCTTAATCTGTTACTTAAAACAATAACATTATATAAAGTATGACTGTTGGGATTTTTAACAAGTGGGATTTAATGCTCCAACTGTCTGACCATTCAATCTAATCCACTGTGGCTTTGATAGAGTGATGCCATTTGCCAGCCTGCAATAGGACACCATGAGGTGCAATGCATCCACACAGTACACACTCAACCCTCCTACTGTCTGACCATTCAATCTAATCCACTGTGCCTTTGATAGATCGATGCCATTTGCCAACCTGCAATACGGCACCATGTGAATGCATCCATACAGTACACACTCAACCCTCCTACTGTCTGACCATTCAATTTAATCCACTGTGGCTTTGATAGATCGATGCCATTTGCCAACCTGCAATACGGCACCATGTGAATGCATCCATACAGTACACACATGTACAGAGGTGATTCTGTACACATTTGTGCCACCTTACTTAACCTTGACTGGTTTCAAAGTTGGTCAATTTGCCCGAAAATATTACCAAGTGTAGCCGTGTTTAGATCTGATACTTACTCTCTTTGATTCAAAAATGATTAGTTTGTCCTAAAGGTACACCAGTAACACAACATTGTTCCACTTACCTGGACGAGTGTGACAAGAACGCTGTCAATGTTACTGAAATTGGCTCGACACTCCACGTAGAAACTCAGCTGCTGCTCAAAATCACGTCCAAAGGAAATCTATCAAAATTATTTGCAAAATGTAATAATTATTTGCGTAAACAAATCTTGCTTGCAACTATTATAGACTTTGCTTTAACCCTAACAATCCCTAAACCTACAAATTCAAACAGGGCAAAGTGTTTAATTTTGTTAGGTTAAGTACAGTGAAGTTAGGATTGGGTGTTTGATTCTGTGGGATTGTGTATCCTTGCTGACAAGTAATGGTGTTTGAATTTGATTGAGTGGGTATGGTGGATGTGTGAAATGTACATGTCTGGCATTGCTCTTTCCTCCATGGTCTAATGAGATAGTTGTTGGATTATGTTATGTTGGGTACTGTGTGATTTCACTGATCAAATTTTGCACATGCCAAGTGTACACACTCCAACAAAATCAAACAAAAAAGGCCTGTTGGAGTTTGTTAGGTTGTGTATCGTCCCCCTAAGATTGGGTACAGTTCCCATCTCATGGTAGTATAAGCTGTTGGAATGTGTTGGGTTAGGGATGGATTCTAGTAAAAACGCTTTGGGAGTTAGGGTTAATGTAGATATCATATTAGTATCTAAATGGTTTACAGAAGTGAAAGGTTCCAGCTGAAGGGCCAAGTAACATGTGATTTACTTGATCCTCTTGTTACTAAAGTGTTTTAATATTCGCAACCTTATGGAGACCATGGACAAAACAAGAAGACTGGGATGCTCCACAAGGATTTTTTTGTTAAAAGTCTATGGTCTAAGTCTAAGTCGCTGGTCAGCAGATTATTTGGGCATTTGTGTGTGTATCACAGTTTCTTACACAACAGCAAGCAGGTGTTCAGAGGCCATTGCTACAATCTCTTTTACCCTGATGTGTGCATTTCAGAGCAAATTATGTAATGAAAACTTTCTTGCTCATAAATTTTGTTATTTTATGTAATTCACAAAAATCAAAGAGATCATACATAAACAGCCAGGTTCTCAATCTAACGTTCCTCAGTGTGCTATGAAAAACATACGGCACTACGGGGGTTTGGCATTTCAGATCATTCCAATCCATTTCGAAAGGATTGCATAACAGCAACTTATTTAACCACCATTGGAAAGATGTGACATTTCTCTTTCCCGCAATTGTAAGCTTAGCTATGGAGGGTGAACATAAACAAAACTATAGCTTTATGAACAATGGTCTCCACGTTCAGGATTAAGTACTTTTTGTGTGTGTGATCAAGGTGATATGAGTGCACTCAACAAAAGTTCCCAACAGTATGGCAAGGAATGGGGTTAAAAATGCAATCAATTCAGGGTAATTAATGACATATTGAAACGAACAGACAATCTTGAAATCTAACTTGCAAAATAAAATAAGCTGTAATGTGTTGTAATCAACCCTTGCCTCAGGTACAAATATTTGTAAGAATTAGTTTAGTTTATTGTAAAAAAAAAAAATAATTATCAAATATCCAAGGGGTAACCACACATGGAGTAATCCGATAAACAAAAAGAAACTAAAGAAGGAAAGCTCACTGACAGCCATAAGGCAAGAGTACTAATCCCTCCAATTATTTTAATCATCAAATCTCTTCTTGGAAATTGAGAGGAAAGCTCTCTATCATAAAAATAGAGGCAAAGGTACACTTTCAAAAATAATTGATTTGAAAGAATGAAAAAGATAAAGGAAAATTCAAAATATTTTCTTTTATATAAAAATATCACAATCTCCTGTACCTTTCTGATGAACCCAGAGAGAAGTCTCCCGATCTCTCTGACATCATCTTCAAGAGACAGTGCACTGAAGGAAAGATAAAACAGCGTCATAAAAGAGATGCATGTCTGAATTGACTGCTTCGAAAGTGGGTATGGCCAGATCGCTGAAAAGGTATTTCCCCCAACAATTCTCGCTGCAGCCAACGCCCATAGCCTTTGGAAAGGTGGCTGGATTCGGAGGCAACCATAGGACTTTTTCGAAACCACGCCTTTGGCTTGAGCTCAGTCCACCTGCTTGTAGCTCCGGAAAGACACACATGTAATTTTCAAAAAACTAAAGAAGCCTAAGCCCAAGCCCAACCTGTGGTTTCAAAAAGGACTCAAGATTTATCTTGAGTTTAGTTTCTATAATCACCATGGTGTTGTGTATTGTGACAATACACTTTGCCAATAGTGGTTACGCCTGATTCATTGGTTAACTCTTGATAAGATGAATCATAAAACTTTGAGAAATTGGACTTGACTCACCGAGTGTGTAACACTGCTGCATTTTCAAAAAACACTCTTTTCATTTTCTGTAGGCGGCTTCTCTACCATACAGAAATCTCTGAAGTCTGAATAAAATTGCTCTCAAGCTGTCATCCTTTTGACGATCGACAAACAAAGAAATTTGCCTTTTGCTTTGCTCATCCATATGACATCATCTGCAAACATTCCTATTGGTCAACTCCAAGAAGCTAGGCTAATGAATTATGCATTCTCCACCAAATCGGAAGAGAAATGTTAAAAAAACAAAACGCTGTTTTGGCAAGTTGGTAAAAACATTTGTGGCTTCGCCACTTTACTGTTTAAAGCTTACTTGATGGAGTCATGCATTGTCTTACAGACAAACATGAGAGCGTTGATGATAACTGGATCGTTGGTTGGTTCTTCTTGGTTGCGACAGAATGCATCCATGATGTAACGACACAACTCAACTTTCACTACGTCTCGCTGGAACATGTCTACCATCGGCATAAACTTGTCCTGTCAAAAAGAACGTTTAAAAGTTGTAACCTGCCGAGGTCAATTTCACAAAGCCTGTAAGCATAATGTTCTTCTGCTTACTGTACAGAGTGGCCCTTAGTTTGTAATTCATAACCACTCCTTACAAAGCCTGTAAGCATAATGTTCTTCAGCTTACTGTACAGAGTGGCCCTTAGTTTGTAATTCATAACCACTCCTTACTAAGCCTGTAAGCATAATGTTCTTCTGCTTACTGTACAGAGTGGCCCTTAGTTTGTAATTCATAACCACTCCTTACAAAGCCTGTAAGCATAATGTTCTTCTGCTTACTGTACAGAGTGGCCCTTAGTTTGTAATTCATAACCACTCCTTACAAAGCCTGTAAGCATAATGTTCTTCTGCTTACTGTACAGAGTGGCCCTTAGTTTGTAATTCATAACCACTCCTTACTAAGCCTGTAAGCATAATGTTCTTCTGCTTACTGTACAGAGTGGCCCTTAGTTTGTAATTCATAACCACTCCTTACTATAGGAAAGGCAAAAGGCACGCAAACTTGCCAGTGGTTCTTGTCAGCAGATGAGTGACTCAACAATGCAAATCCATTGTTAGGGCACACGCTCTGTCAGGTCACGGTCAATTCTTGTAATTGTTTGTAAGTCACAAATTTCTGCGACAGTAAGCACAAGTATTGCTTACCAGTAAACAGTTTGATAAAATTGGGCCCATATCAAATACAAGGAATTTTTTTAAAGCATATTTTGAAGTTTTTAAAGCTCTGGTTAACAACAGAAAATGCTGTTTTTAGTTTGCCAACACATACATAATGAGATTAATACAAAGTTCTGATATAGTGCTTTATCACACCAGAAGGGCATCTCAAAGCTCTCGTTATTTTTTACAAAAGGTATGCCAAGCTATGTTTGAATTATGAGACCCATTGACATAGCACCTTGTAAGTGTTTACAAGGTGATGCAGTGCAATCTGCTGCAGCCAATCATACCAGAAACACTGTTGCAAACCCCTTCTCTAATAAGTGCACTTGGTTCTTTTACATGCATTACACAACACACAGGACCTACAGCTTTCTATCCCATCCGAAGGTTGAAGCAATTACGGGTTAGTGTCTTGCTCAAGTGCCATGACCCCGACCCAAACCAACATTCTGAAAACAGCATATATGTGTAAGAGCTTTACTGAGTGAAATTTATAAGGCATTTGGATTGATTTGCAATGTGCAAAGTCATGTTTCTGTGGGAGCATCAATCAAATAATGAACACTGTCTATGACATCACTATGCCTTACCATGGAAAGCAGGATGGAGAAGTCCTTGATGTGTGACAGAACTTTAGACATCACTGATTGTAGCTAAAATGAAATAAGAAGAAAGTAGCGTATTAATAGAAACAATTTCCAAAGTTACCAACTGTAAATTTCTTCCTGTGGTACTCAAAGACTACCAAGTACAAATCCCTTGCATTGATGTCATATGCAGTTACTGTTTGCCCATGGTCTGCTGATTGGGGAGTCAAATGCATGTAAGGATATGCCATGCATCTAACCACACGTGTATCACCTACACTGCACACTGCAGAGTGACTAACGGGGAATCCCATTCCCAAAATGGCACAACCAGGATTCCTCATGGGTGATGACATCAGGTGAATGGGTCAAATTAGCACTTACATGTATCGTATACCGGTGTATAGCAGAATTCCTAGTTTTCCCAACGTGATAGTTACATCCAGTAACTGTAGTTGTAATATTTGCTCCAGAACTTTGTTCATTCAGCATTCAATCAGGCATGGAGTTTCATCTTTGAGAGGGCAAGGCCATTTTCATTGCGGATGGGCACTTCCATTGGAAAATCTTAAAGTCTATGGGAAACTTTTGAAGGGGGCCCCAAGGCCAAGACCAGGGCCACAGAAGCCATGCCCTCTGTGTCTTTCATATAATTCCAGGCCTGTTTAATATCCTCTTATCAAATTGTTGCTGGGACAAAAATAAAATAAAGAACAGCCTTATTAGCCTTTTTGAGACATGGTGGACACTATAGACGATGTGACCTCTGACGTCATTTGAAAATCATAACATGATGCGCGCGCATGTCGCCGGGCAAAACCTTTGTGTACTTGACAGCCAGCTAGAAAGTACACGCAATATTACCATGACTACGCGTCTTTTTGCCCGGCGGAACATGACTTGGACAACAGACTTGTCAACAGAGGGCAGTTTGAATGTAAACTGAGGTCACATCGTCTATAGGAGTACACCGTTTAGTTTGGGTGTATACAGACAAATTTACCCAAACCTAATAGTGTTGTAGCATTGTGTCCGCCATAACTCAAAAAGGCTTATTGAGACAAGCTGTTTAAGTAATTTGACAAAGTCAGCAAATTTTCTGTGGTCTTACCTGTGAGTAGAAGGATTCAAAAGCACGATCTGGATTCATGTGTTTGATGATATCACCCAAGATTGTATTCACTTCTTTTTTCTGAATATCGGGTAAACAAAGAAAAATTGACTAGAACCTGTGACCTCCAGATTTATAAGCTGATTCTATACCGACTGAGCTTTATGTTGGCACTCTCCCTATATTTATTCAGGGGTGCCAGAACAATGGAAACGAAAAAAATATCATGTATTTTTCAATGTCACAGCTCTATCCACACACAACTTTGTATACAGATATTAGCCAGGGTCAGATTTCAAAAGAGCACAATGATATGTCTCAGAATAAGTTGTCAATATTGCCAAGGAATTTGTTTTGTGAGGTCATGGTCAAGGTTTGCAAAGGAATTTATAAAAAGATTAAAACAAGTCTTATGGGCTTTGTGAAATCAAGCTTAGGTCCATTTCCTTTTATCTTTTCTAAGCTACCATCATCTTGTATTAAACTTCACATCAAAATGTGGGCTTTTGTAAAAAAGGGGCAAGAAACTCAGTAGAATCAAGCGAACTCCTCAGGTGGATTTTGATGGATTTTGAATTTAAGAAAAGCAGGTTATTTCAAAAATTGAAAAGATTAACTAAATTGACTTACACCGAAGTGTCTGCATGGATACTCAATCCAAACCTCAGCACAACTGATGTAATCCTGCACAGAAAATAACACACAATATCAAATAAAACACAACGTTAAATAACACACGTCAAATAACAAGTCAGTGTAGCTACACCTGCTCTCTCCATCTTAGCCCTCCCACTGTCTGACCATTCAACATTATACTGTGGTTTTGAATAAGGGAATAAAAGAGTGACAACAAGGTTTTAAATGGCTGTTTAAAAGCTGTAGGGTCGTGGCCGTGCGTGCGATAACTTTCCTACATTGCATGGCCACGATCCTGCAAGGTTTTAAATGGTCGTTTAAGACCTTGTCATTACTCTTTTATTTCCATTCAAAAATACCTTTCCATTTAAAACACCTGAAAACCTTTAAGTTAAGAACAAATCTGACAGTTTAGCCTCAGCTCACCCCGACTCTGCGTTTAATTTCTATTCATGTTGAGCGCTGAGTGGCTTAGGTTGGTTGGATCAACTGTCTCAGGTATTTATGAATGATGAATAAACCATGCCAGCTAGCCTGCACAATTCTACAATGCATCTACACAATACATACATGTACATTTACATGCAGTCATGTTTGTGCGAAGTTGCACAACCAAATTCTACTTCTCATTCTAGCCATGGAATGAGGTGCATGCTGGTCTAGTTAGTGACAAATTTGGTTACTAACTAGACCAGCGTGCACCTCATTCCCCAGCTAACGCATGAGCACATACAATTTGGGAAGTAGTCTATAGACATCCCAGACAGTTTAAACTGAGCTGAAAGGTTGATCAACTTACAAGGAAATGTTCAAGAATTTGGAGGGTTAATGCACAACCATATTTCCTACTCTACCACTGGGTACTCTACCTCTGGTTTGCGTAGTTTCATAATTGCCTTCCAGACTTCATTCAGAACAGAAAGTCGTTGTTGCTGGGGTGGATCTGCCATTGCTAGGTTGGTACCCAGCGATCGATAAAGGTGATGCTGCAAACGCAAAATACAAACAAAATCAAATTGGAAATTTTTTCATTAAAAACATCAAAATTCTAAGCCCGTTTCCGAATGACTCTGGCTATGATATCGCCGTTGAAGAAAAGGACTTTGGAGAGATTTGGCCTTAACTCTTTAAGACTTTTTAGGATCCCCAAACAGCCTGTACACAAACAGTTTCTGATTTTGGTTTGATAAGCAAGCACCATCAAGCATGCTCAATCAATGTTCAACCCTCTAAAAAAAATAACCCAACTAATGAAACCCATCCCTGGTATTAAACCAGATCCCATCTATAAACACATGGGAACTTTGTAAAGTGGTCGTGATCTTTTCTCTTTAACCCTTGACCTTTAACCTCTTGAACTGACCTTGGGGAATCCAGCCTCCTCACATTCCTTGATTATGTCAGTGAAGCCCAAGGCTCTACTCGCTATGAACGCAGGTTTGAAAGCTGACATGATGGAATTCAGCAACAGGGCACTGAAACACAAAACAACCAAATAAGGATTTGAAGCTTTGCATGGTGGAAAATCAATCCAAAGCTAAAATTTGTTATAACACCATCTAATAGTCTTGCTGAAGGGTTATCTTGGTTTGGAAAAGAAGTGTTGGTTTAACAACTGTCCAGAAGATGATCAGAGCGTACTATTAATCAAAACATCAAGTTATGAAACCATCACAACTTATTGTTATATATTATTAATATAATATCAAGCTACCACAAACCTTAATTTCTACATAGAAATATATCTGTCAACTTTTCAGATTTCTTTATCCCTGTGTTCTCATGAGAAACTTGAAAGCTGTGGTACTCACTTGTTACATTGTTTCTTGCACTTCCCAAGAATCTCAGTCAAGATATCCTACAAGAAATGAACAAACCAGTCTAAGTATTAGTACTTATTTGTGTATTATTATCCTCCAACAAGCTAGAGTCCTTGATTCATTGATGGTCAACAGCCGTAGAATATAGTCTTTTATATACAACACACAAAGATCTTTGTCTTTTGAATGATGGAACACGCGCCAAGTGTCATCCATTAATTATGTCATGTATTTACTGCCGCAGCACTCCAAAAGTACAAATTGAATAGGCCCGTTCAATATGGACAATTATTGGATGCTTTTAATTATCATACAGCATTTCCAAACTAATCATTTACTGTCTGTTTGTGCAGATGGGGCAAGGTTGTGTCACAGCGGACAAAATTGTTGTCTATAAGGAGTCAGACATGTTCTTTGGAAGATTTTTTTAAGTTTCAGAGTGTAAATGGGGTGGCAAGTTTCCTTAGTCTATTTTGTGAACAAATTTAAGACATGGATCTATGTGTGAGTTATATAACAAATATTGAATGCATTTTGTTTGTGCATTTTTGCAGACTACATTCACTTGGCTTTTCCTTTTCACTTGGCTTTGTCACGTGAAATTAAAAAGTCCAGATTTCACTTCATTATTACTTCTACGGTAATGCACACACATTCATCCAATATTTGTACAATATCTCACTTCAAAATATCTGTTTACTGAAATAATTTATTGAAATAATGTTCGATTGTGTAAGTGCCAATACTTTAAGGCATTTAAGGGGTAAATCACAACTTAATAGTCAAAACTTATCAATACTGAGGCAAAAGGAGGCAGATCATTGGACGACAGCTGCTCTTGGTGCATGACCTCATTGTACCTGCAGCATTGGGCTTTGGGAAGGGGTCTATTTCATAAACAAGTAATTTGTAAAAAATCACTTATTTTTGCTCAAGAACTTCTAATAGTGAATTTTATTTGTGGAGAATAAACCATCTTTAGGGTGGTACCTCTGTAGCATGATGAGCTATACACTGGAGGATCCAATCTAAGGCTGGCGAGTACAGAGATAGGTAACTAGACATCTCCAGACGCTGAATGGCCAGAATGTTCTGAACACTGTCACTCTGAAGCTGCAAGACAAAAATTGTAGACAATAATGTGGCTGATTAAACACTGATCAAACATCTGCCCCCAACCCTTCCCCCCAAAAAATGAAAAATAAAATAATTAAATAACAAAAACAAAATTGCACAAAGTGGTTCAAATTATGGCATCCCATTTCGACCCTAGCAGAGTCTTTCTCAAAGGTTTTCCTGTGAGAATGGAGAACATTGCCGCCACTTTTTGCTATTTCTAGTATGTCAAAAACAAAATGAAACTTACATTTTAAGTAAAGTACGTTAACATGATCTGCTTGCATTTATTTTACAGATCATTTGGACTGGTAAACTGCTTTGGGTTATAACAACAAACTTGGGAAATCTGACAAATTAATTCACTTGCAAAGGTTAGCACGTTTGATGTAATTTTACAAAGTTTGGATCCTTTTTAGTTTTATTTTGCTTACACCCTTAGCTGCTCGTTGATAATTTCAACGGATGACAACAGCCATTTGGTCCAATGTACGTCGATGTTTTATCATGTGAAGGAAACCAAATTGAACAGTCCCTGAGTTTGAAAAATGTGCAAGACTTGACTGTCTTTACAAAGATACATACCTGAGAGTAAGAAGACAGGAAGTCATAAAAGTTATTGATCAAATGTGTGCGCACGTTAGGAGCAACTGCCACACCCACCTACATTGTAGACAATAAAGAAGACAGATGTTAACGATCTCATCAATATGCGCAAATAGGTAATTACTGATCTTATCAATATGCTTAAAAATAGTTCAACATATTATTGTCAATAATTAATATGCAAGATTTAATAGTCGAAGAACAAGTCGCAAAGAATCTTATCAAACTGCATGCAACAAGTCATGAATGTCATTAAAAATATAAACAAATAAATCATAAAATTGTCAAAATTATCACATTAGTATGCAAGAGCAAGTCAGGAATTGAAATATCTCATCAATATGCAAAACAAATAGTTATGAATAATCTTATCGATATGCAAAACAAATAGTTATGAATTATCTTATCGATATGCAAAACAAATAGTTATGAATTATCTCATCAATATGCAAAACAAATAGTCATGAATTATCTCATCAATATGCAAAACAAATAGTCATGAATAATCTCATCAATATACAAAACAAATAGTCATGAATAATCTCATCAATATGCAAAACAAATAGTCATGAATAATCTCATCAATATGCCAAAAAAATAGTCATGAATTATCTCATCAATACGCAAAACAAATGGTTATGAATTATCTCATCAATACGCAAAACAAATAGTCATGAATTATCTCATCAATATGCAAAACAAATAGTCAAGAATTATCTCATCAATATGCAAAACAAATAGTCATGAATAATCTCATGACAATGTAATCATTGTGCATAAACCCTGTAAAATAACAGAATTATCTTTTCACCAACAAATGCATTCATTCATTTGCAAATGCATAGACTAAGAGGTATCCTCTCTCATTTATGACAAGTAGCTAACAGTTATTGATGTATAATTGTCACTTACACGACATAGGTAAGCTCTAGCGTAGATAGCAACCAATGGATCTCCAATTCCTCTCATTTGACTTGTGAGTCTCAATAATGCTTGCTCATACTCCCTGTCAATAAACACATAGGTAACATGATAGGATATCATAATAATGATGTGTATTTTTCGTGCACTTTTGCAAGACAAGTAGGTTCCTTCAAGCGCTTTACAATATTATTACCCCTGTTCATCTGGGCCTAAGCATTGCTGGAACCATCTCGACACCTTGGGGGTATTCAGCACTCGCAGCCAAATGGGTAGACTATTGGCTACACATTCTATATGTATGTCAACAATCTCTACCCTTGCAGGTACCCATTCACTCCTGGGTGGTGAAAAGCAACTATGGTTAAATGTCTTGCTTAAGTACACAAGTGTCAGGACTGGAATTGAAACCCATACTCCAATGACTCAGCCGCCAGAACTCGAGTTTGATGCGCTAGACCGCTCGGCAACAACAAACCAAAATGATTCTGGATTCCAGAAGTCAATAAAGCAATAATTATTACAATACCACAAGAACTTCAAATACACGGAACTTACAAAAAAATTTAACCAAACTAAAAATAAACAGAATTTCAATTCTATTTTCTAAGGTTTTCAAAAGAAAACACAAAGAGATCTCAAAGAACCTGAACACTTACCCGGTTGTTAAGAAGCTATAACAGCTCATAATAGCAGCCTCTACGTAACTGAAGACGTATGTCAAGGAATCCACTTGGAATAATTGAAGCTATATATCATTCTGCCTCTTTGTTACCTCCTCCCTCATTGGCTATTCACAAATACAACAGACAATCTCATTGGCTACAATTTCATCTATCTTGATCCTAGGAGTAAAGTCTAAACCTAAAACTCCCTTTGGGAATTTTCCTGATGTTGTTTTAAGATAGCATTTTGCAGAGCCGGATTATCAAATGGGCAGACTTGTCTCTGTGCCCAGGACCTACCAAAAAAAAAAGGAAAGCATACAGAAATACAACAAAGAAAGTACTCATGCACACACACAATTAAAACAAATATTGTAACAGCCTCTCTCTTCGCTCTGGACTTTTGGAGAGTTTCAGTCTAAGTGGAAGACTTGTATCCGAACATAACAGCATTGTTAAAGGATACAGTCTTGGGATGAGCTCCCTGATAGAGGCAATCTTGAAGAACCAATTACGACAAGTCTCCTTAGCAGAGTCAGGTACTTGATGAGGAGCAAAGTTCTCTGGGAGCATCTGAGGGGTGGTACTCCCTGAAGGGATGTAGGTTGACTTACGCCTGATGCGATCATACACAAGCTTACCTGGACAAAGACAATTAGCATCTTATTGGTAAATGCAAGGTTCATTTATTTCCACCTAATCAACAATAAAAAAATCACACATTCTACACAAGTAACAAGTGTAAGTGTATGACTACAGGACTTTGTGTTTACAAATAATATGCTGGTAGAAAAAATCTGTGAGGGAAAATTGGTGGGCTAAGCTATTATTAGAATGAAGAAAATAAATATGTATGTCTCTAGATCTGTGTTGAGAGTCTTGGCTTCAGTTTCATTTCTACACATTGTGGTCTCTGTCTTGATTTTTCCCATTGTGCCTTTGTCTTGGTCAATGTCTCGGCCTTGATGTTGAACATCAACATCTCCTACTGGACCAGGATCAAAATATCCACTGGGCCACCAGTCAGAGCCCAGTGATTTTAGAATTTGGCCAATAAGTTCACAACACAACACATCCTGCAGTCTAGTATTACAAACATATACTTTTGAGGATCAACACATGTACACTTAAAGTTTTCAATTCCCAACCTTCTCCTTAAATGTTCGGCAAATACGGAAAACAATAAAACACTTTAGGTCTGATAAAAATTACTTCTCATCCAGTGAAAGAGCTGAGAAACAGGACCTGTGATCTACTAGAAATATTCCTGAAGTTCAAGCCTTGTGGAGGCTGGCCGACCCCTTGGAACAACCTCACCCCCAATGACCTGCTGATTCCCAGGGCCCGTCCAAATCACGCCCCAGCTGGCTGCATGATCCCACAAAATAGAGGAAGGTTCTGAGTAGAGTGCACCTCCAGCATTGCACCTGCTTGATTAATTGATTGGTTGAATGATTGACTGGAGTTCCAACTTACCGAAGGTGTCAAGTATGTCAGTGATCAGTACATATTTGCTGGGGTAGAATTGAATCACCGATGTGTCTGCAAGTAACTTGGAACACTGGTTGACAAAAGAAATTATAGACCATGTAAACAATCTCACAAAATGTTTGCAAAGTACAAAGAAATGTTGAGAAAAACAAACAAATACAAGTGGTAACAAAATATGCCAGGGTCTTAACAATATAAATCTGCATTAAGTAAACAGCAGGAAAGACACAGCTGAGATTGCTGTAAGGTCACCCGATTAACTTAGCCTCTGTCAATATTATCTTGATTAATCCGATTAACTTAATCCTGTTACCTACCTGTATGGCGATCTTGAGTGCCTTCACTTTCTGATCCTGATCCCATGATGCAATCAAAGCTTGATTCAACTCATTAATTCGATTAACGTATTCCTGTTGGCTCAAATTCAGCATCTCTTTCACGGAGCCCTGTCCAAAAAGCAAATAAACTCAATCAAGCATTGTATTAAAAGGCTATAGAAGATCTAAGAAATTATATAGAGTCCTACTCTTGGTAACAGTTTCCAGCAAGTTGACCAACCATTTGAAACTATTCAATGAGAAGAGTTGTCTATGGTGATGTAAAGAACTGATTGTGTACATGTAAATTATAATAGCTGGCATTTATAGAGTGTCTTTTCCAGAGGTTGCAAAGTGCTAGATGTGTTTAACACAGATCAATAATCAAAATCAAATATGGCCTAAGCATAAAAAATCACTGTCGACAAAACAAGTAGGTCTTTATCAATTTCTTGAATGATTCAAGTGAGTTTGCTCTTCTGCAGCTCTCAGGAAGTGAATTCTACAGAGCCAGGACTCAACTGTACTTGTACATGTGTGTACTGTTCAATCACCAGAGGATATCATTCAGATGTCATAATATAAGCTTGCATCCTTCCTTCATGCTTGCATAGTGCATCTATCATTCAAAACCACAGTGGATGAAGGATTCAGAAGGATTGGGGTCAGTGGGCCCAATTAACAATGGCTTATCACTGGGCCAGGCATTCTAATTTTATCCAAGTCCAATCAATTTGGTGTGGAGTGATATAGGAGACAAGGAAATTGGATGGTTGAGCCACCACTAGCCAAACTGCCTAGTCTGTAAGGGTTAATGATACTCCTGGCTATCAAATACTTGGTAAGTCTTAACACACAATCCAATTTTTTTGTTTTATTGTTATTTTTATTTCTACCTCTTCAAAGTCATCAAGTTGCTCCAGTCTGTTCTTCACTTTGTCTGTGACTGTGCTCTGGGCGGCCGGCTGAGACTTGACAGTAACTGAGTGAAAAGACATCATCAATAGAGGAGAAATGGTTTGACTGAGCCTAGTTGACTGTCAGTCTTTATTTTTTGTGTAAAAACAAATAATTGAAAACATGTGCAAGTGTTCAACAAATTGCATGAATAAAATGTTGCAAAAGCAACACTGAATCAAAAATGATGTCCACATTATTTTAAAAGTTAAAATTCAAGGACATTTACACTCACCTTTTTCTCTTCCTCCTGCAGAAAGAAAGCTCTATAAAAAATAAAAATAATACTAAATAAGCTGGGTTCTATTCATGGAATGGTTGACACAATCTAGGGAGGTTTGTTTGTGTCATCAACAATATATTCATAACCTGGAAATACTTTATGTAAATTCATCAGACTTATTGTTGTACCAACAATAGCGCCCAGCAAGGATAGCTCATTAACCTTCGCTGCGCTTGAATGCATACGGTCATTCTTCTACTGACTGTCTGCTGTCCTTAGCATTGCGGTATTTGCCGTCCAGAACGCAGCTTGAAGGCGGAGGATCGCTTGGGGATTTTTTGACAAGATACACTGCATGCTGTGGGCTGAACTGTTATAATATGTGCAACATAGGATGGAGAAAGAAAAAAGAAGTAACATGAAAAACATGATGTTGGTAATCGTTGAATGACGCCACTTTTTCCATCTGACTCACTTACAATCGCAAACCACCATTAATGAAAGACAGAGGTTCGTGAATGTAAGTGTGTCATAATAGGAATAGTGCCCTCATCCTGTGATGGATTGAAAAATACAACGCAACAGAAGGATTTTAAACCAAGCCTACATAGATACAAGCTGCAAAAAAGAGTAATGGAAGTAACCCATAGCTGTTTCACATCTTCTTACAGTAGTGATGGACAGTTTCTCCGAGGTGGTGTACTTGCTAAGAATGGTGGCTTTCTTGCTGGACCAAGGCTCAAAGCTATCATCAAGTATGTGCTTGCCTACTGCTCCTCCTCCATCAGTCTGTGAAGACATTTTTAAAATACATGGTTCATTAAAGCCACCTGGAAATATAATTTTTTTTTTTTTTAATATAAGAGTATATGTATATTAACAATAAAACAATTTTTTGAGTAATTGTTTGTCAGTATTTATATGTTAAAAAAATAGATAAAGTTGTTTGGGGGCGACTCCGCCCATCCCTTTTTGTGACGTCAATCGAGGAAGACTTCGCCTCGATTGAACATCGACCCCACTCGAACTTGCCTGCATTTACGTTGTATATACACGTGCAAGTAGTGAGATTGTACGTTTCGTTTGGTTATCCAAAAGGGGGTTTTTTCTTGCATTTTTCCAGCGAAAATTGCTGCTGGATGCAGCAAAACGACTAAAGATGGGGTCAGCCAGCATTTTTTTCCTGCAGATCCCAAATATAGGCAGTTACGGGCATCGAAAGTTAGGCTAACGAGGGCAAAGTGGTCCGGTCCGACGTCGTTTTCAGCGCTATGCAGCGAACACTTGGATAGCCCGGGGATTTTTTCGTTGGTAGTAGTGTGCAAGGGAAGTTGCAGTGAAGCTTAGGTTACCAGCGAAATGTTTCTGGTGGAAAAACAATACCTCGTATTATCTGTGTTCTCGTTATGACCATGCTCGTATCTTCCGTTTTTAAGACATAGAAACGCGCATGGGACAGTTCGGGACCGGTGAAAAACCTCGTATAAACTGGCGTCTCGTATTAGTCGACTAGTGTACACTGTCCTAAGATTGCATTGGGTGGTGACGTCCGAATACGAAAACGTATCATACTGATCAGGTACCCAGACGTAATGTACGGGGCCAGACTACACATTTTCTCCTGCCTCGATTGACGTCACGAACAGCGCCATGTAAAGGGGGGCCTATTTTTTAATTTGTAATTAAAAGAAAAATAATTTTTTTTAACCTTAGTAAATTGTTTATTCACATTCCACTCATAAAAATGTATATATTAATGACAAAAGCTTTATTTTGAAAAAATACCACTGCCAGGTGCCTTTAAGGCTACAGTAGTGGGTTAGGATAAATGTTGTGTTTTGCTTGGACGACCAGATCACAGGGCATGGTCCTATCAGTTGACACGTAACACGTAACAGGGTTGAATAAATTACATTCCTTGTTTTGATTCATATAGAATCAGAGAAGTGTGTCACTACATGTGTATAATACCAAGAGTCAGGACTGCTTCTAAGTTCCCTTTTCTCAACTCTGTAAAGTGGTTTCAGTTCTAAAAGTATGAGATTCCCTGCCTGATAATAATTATTTAAAATTAAAACAACATGATCAATCTTCCTTCCAATACTTGACGATCTTTCTGCTTCCAAGAACATCAAGCTTTATAATATGTCAGGAGCAGTAATTGGTGGTAATTGGTGGAACGGCGCCCTAATGAGTAAGTTTTACTGAAAGGACTTTCTCTGTCATTCTTTATAACATACCGTGTCTGCACTTGGTGATTCCCCAAGAGATAAAGGGTCAACGACCTTGACGGCAGCAGCAGCAGCAAACTGAGAGAGTGGATCCAGTCCTTCCATGGTGCTTGCTAGAGGGTCTAGGGCAGGGGATGGTTTGGGAAACTGTTGCTTAGCATTAGTGCTACCTCTCCCAATCTTTTTCACCTGAGAGATCTGGGAGTTAAAACAAAAGATGAGATTTAGGGCGCTGCTCTGTGGCGACCACCCGTGTGCATTTGTTTGTCCTGTCTTTTTAGTCTTTCCGTCACGTTTTATGCCAGTTTCCAGTTAGTTTTAACCCTTTTTGATGTGTGTGACGTGTTATACTAACCTCAAGGACCATGTTGGTGTGCCAGTTTATATTTTCTGCGCTGTTTTTCAATGTAATTTGTCATGTTTCTACTCAACTAGCTGAGCTTCCTGTGAGTACAGTTTATGAACGGCCATTGCCCATTATTATGTATACACGGGAGTCATTGTTAAGAATGAGGTCAACGGTCACAGCCACACCTAGTCTGGAGACGGACATTCCCCCTGAAGCCCGCTTGACCCAACGTAAAAGAGGCAAGAAAGGAGGCATTAGAGTGCGACTTCGCCGGCGTAAATACAACCCTCCTCTACCTTCAATTGTTTTAGGGAACACTCAAAGCCTCAGAAATAAACTTGATGAGCTGAAAGCTTGCACAAGCTACCGCTATGAATTTAGAGATAGTTGTTTAATGTGCTTTAGTGAGACCTGGTTCAACGACACGAATACCATTTTTGATACGAACATTGATGGCTTTTCATGTGAACGATTGGACAGGACCGCAGAGTCTGGCAAATCTACCGGAGGTGGCGTATGTATATATGTTAACAAGAACTGGTGTACCAACGTATCTGTTGAAGAACGCTTATGCTCTCCTGACATTGAATTACTCACGGTTGGCTTGAGACCACATTACCTTCCTAGAGAATTTAACCAAATTTTTGTGACAACTGTTTATATAAGCCCTTCTGCAGATGCGGATATTGCCTCGTCTAAAATTGCCGAACTTATAAATAATCTTGAAACACGGGCTCCTGATGCGGTGAAGCTTGTTTTTGGAGACTTCAATCACTGTGAACTTAAGAATATACTTCCTCACTATGACCAATATGTTAAGGTTCCCACCAGGAAAGATAAAATTTTGGATAAATGTTATGGCAACATCGGAAAGGCCTATAAGGCACATGGAAAAGCAGGTCTCGGCCTCTCTGACCACAACATTATTCATCTTCTTCCTGTTTATAAACAAAAATTGAAACAACAAAAGCCTTTCATCGTAAGAACCAGAAAGTGGACAAGAGAAAACACTGCTACCCTTGATTTCTATGAATGACGAATCTTCTTATCGCAAAGAGATTGCTAATTTTGTTAACTGGTGTGATCTTAATTATTTAGCACTGAATGTGTCCAAAACTAAAGAAATTGTATTTGACTTCCGAAAAACCAAGACTGTTATTGAACCTATTTATATTAATGACACTAGGGTTGAAATGGTCGATAATTTTAAATATCTTGGCACTTCCATTGACAGCAATTTGAACTGGAAAATTAATACTCAGAAACTTGTCGCTAAGGCTAACCAGAGGATGTTTTTTGTCCGGAAGCTTAAATCATTTAATGTTTGCAATGACATTTTATTTCTTTTTTATCAAAGTGTTATCCAATCTATTATCATGTGTCTGGTATGGTAATCTTAGAGCCAAAGACAGTCACAGACTGGAACGTGTCATCAAAGTGGCTTCCAAAACGATTGGCTTGGACATTAAAGATTTACATTGTATTTTTGAATCGGCCATTACCTCTAAGATTCATGTCATTATGCAAGATCCTACCCATCCACTAAATTCTTCAGTGGTTGTCAACAAATCAGGAAGAATTCGTCCTCCACGAACCCGCACTAAGCGCTTCAGAATGTCATTCCTACCAAATGCTTGCCACCTATTCAACTCTAAATTCAAAAGATAATCCCCCGCTTGTTCCTTTTCTGTTTTTCCTGGTTTGCTGGCATCACTGACAATTTAGGTCTCCTGTGTTTTTATTGTTCCTTTACTTCGGTGGTTTTTATTTGTCACCCTTGTATTTTTAGGATGGTTGTAAATATCTTTGTCACTGTATTTTTGTCCCGTTTATCTTTTTGTAGTTCTTGCTTTCTATTTTAAAATTATCTCCATTTGTGTTTTTATTGTTAGATGCACACTGGAAAACAATTTTCATGTTTTTTAACGTGACGTTTATAATAAATTGAAATTGAATTGAATTGAATTAATCCTTCTACTGTCTGATTATTCAATATCATCCAAGTGTAGTTTAGCTGGCCTCTTGCGTCATAGGGCATGCTCAGTGGTTAACAGTTAGAAACCAGGGGTCATGGGCTAGATCTCAGCTCAGTAACTTGTGTATTTTCTTTTTTGTAGGACTTCAACAGTACTGAGTAGACAATGCTTATCATACGTTGATTTAAGCATAAAACCCCAAAACATGTTTATCCACTAACACATCTTTGCAATGTACTGACTGTCAGAAGAAAAAAAGTAATGTGTACCGTGACAGGTTTTAATGGATGGTCCAAGGTTGGTTCAGATTGAAGTACGCAAGCTTTCCGCTCTCCATTGTAGTTTCTGGGACGGGAATACCTACAAGTCAAGAATAATTGTGGAGTTAATGTTTAGTTAAACACTAATTTGTAAAATGTTTTATAAAATATGGCATTGATGATTGAAAAAATTGAATATTTTGCTGACTTAAGTAATAGTCTATTAATTAATTAAGTAACTTGATGTATGATGTTTTGCTTTCACTCAGCTAACTCTTTCACATGATACAACTTGCAGGCCTGGAATTTATCTTTGAGAGGGCAAGACCATTTTCATTTTGCAATATTTAAGGCACTTCCATCAAAATTGTTTAAAAGTTAAAAGTCTATGCTATTGCTAGCATAGCAAAGTAGCAGCTAGGCTATATATGTTTGCATATTTCTTATAAACAAAAGAAGGTAATTAGGGCATCAGTTGATCATTATGGAATATTTTAATTTTTTTTCAATTCAAAGAAAAAGGCATAGTACATCGAAACCCGGACAGGGGAGGATATATGGGAAACTATCCCTTTTGAATGGGCACCAAGGCCAAGACTAGGAAAAACGGTCAATTTAGTAACTGTGTTTTGCGTTCGTGAACGATGACAGTGACACGTACACTGACCACAGGCCAAGAACGGAAACAATAATTTGTTTGTGACACCGGTAGCGGTAGCATAGAGTGGGGTTTCACAGCCGGCCAGCCCAGCCCAACCCAACCAACTTTTGTTTCAATTTTTACAAATAGTAATAGCCCAAATCTAAAATACTGTTCGGTGATATTAATAGAAGCACTCTATAAAATATCAACCTATATCATAGATGCAGCTAGCTATCGCAGAACTTTAAAAAATCACAGAAAATGAGAAGAACTTTACCATTCGTAAGTCGCCATAGCTATTGAATGCAGCGCCCTCTTTCGATAAGATCACGCCTCTCTCTCAGCCCGCTCCCAGCTGGGAATAGACTAGCAACAGTCTCTCGATATCCAAGGTTTTCGAGACAAGTAAAGTAAAGTTCCTGCTTCCTCTTATTCCTCCCTCCATGTTCTTATCAACCCATCTAACAGCTAAGGTATTTATGAATCTATCCACTGGCCACCTAAATCCATTTTTTCAGCTCCATATTATCCCCAATTACATATTTTGAAATAAAACTATTACGCAATCGTTTTCTATGTTTATTTTTATAGAAAAATTGCTACTAATTTCTCAGCAATTTCAATCGATTCCGTAGTGTAGTGGTTATCACGTCCGCCTAACACGCGGAAGGTCCCCGGTTCAAGCCCGGGCGGAATCAAGAGGATACATATTTTTTATGCCAACCCACGCTCAAGGGATCCTCAGTTCAATTTTATTAGGTCTAGTGAGCTGAAAACAATTATTTCGTTTCCTTTTGTCTTTCTTTAGTTTTACAAATTTATTGTGAGCAACATCTCATTCCTGTTCTACCATAAATTTCCACTGTGACATTGAATTAACATGGCTGTCTCTAACATTCAACCGCACAAACTGGTTGATTGGCATTGTATACCGTCCACCAAACTCAGACGTGTCTTTCTTCGATAAGCTGCAAGATGCATGTGACATGGTGCAACCTACTCTCCATGGCTATGAAGGAGCCATCCTCCTGGGTGACTTTAACATAGACTGGAGCATGGAATCTTCCTCAATGTCCAATTTGCAAGAATTAACCAACTCCATCGGATTTACGCAGCTGGTTGATGAAGTCACTCGTCAATCCAACACCAACCCATCAACTGGGACCATTATTGATCTTGTTTTCTCTAATCGGCCAGACAAATTTAGAACTGTCAAAACCATCGCAAATCCAGTCAACAGTGATCACCATGCGGTGTATTTTGAATTTTCAGCAAATAGAACACCCATACAACCCCAAGTTTTACGCTCTTTCTTACAATATAAGAAAGCTGATGTTGCCCATCTGGAGATGCTGTTGCATCTTGCCCCTTGGTCCGCCTTTCTAGATGACGGCAATCCCAATGCATCTTGGGAAGGATTCAATGACATTCTTGATGCGGCTATTCGAGACAGCGTGCCACGATTGAAACGCCGTCGCAGGAATTCACCTTGGATCACTACAGAACTCAAACAACTCATTCGTTCTAAACACAAACTGTTTAGAAAAGCGAAACACTCCAACTCGGCATCTGCATGGCTGCAATATAAAAAAGTACGCAATAAAGTCAAAAACACGATGAAAGTTTCATACTGGAACTATGTCAACCGTTTATTTGCTTCAGATGACAACAAACGAAGCTTTTGGTGCTTTGTTCGTGACCAAAGGAAATCCAAAAGCCCACCTGCTCTCCAATCTGCAATAGGTAAACTCATGCATAAACCTGCTGAAATTGCTCATGCATTCAACACTCTGTTTACTTCAATCCACTCCCCTGCTGTAACCTGCCCTGATTCACCACCGGCCTGTTCTCTCCTGATTCCGGACCTTCCCCAAACTTCAATCAGCCTAGGATGGTTGACAAAGTCTCTGTCCTCATTGTCCCCTTACAAAGCGCCAGGCCCTGACTCCATTTCACCAACAATTCTCAAAATGGTTGCGTCTTCAATCGCTCCGCCCTTACTACGGGTAATGAATTCATCCCTTGCAAGTGGTTGTTTACCATTGGATTGGAAGCTATCACAAATCACTCCTGTTTTTAAAGCTGGCAGTCGCACCGCCATCAAGAATTATCGACCAGTCGCCCTAACTTCTGTCATCTGCAAGATCCTCGAAAAAGCCGTAGCAGAGAATATAAAAAACCATGTGAGTTCTCTCTGCCTTGGAAATGAAGAACAGCATGGTTTTACGGCCCATAAATCCTGCGTTACACAACTTACAAACACAATTCATGACTGGGCAACTATTCTTGACGCGCCACGCCCACCTCGAATTGACATTATTTTCCTTGATTTCAGTAAAGCATTTGATCGCATGCCTCACCACATCCTTCTAGAGAAGTTGGCCCATAACTTCAACATTAGGGGTACTACATGGAATTGGCTGAAATCCTTCCTTACTGGCCGACAGCAACGGGTTACGTACCGTGGTAGTGTCTCCTCTTGGGAACCAGTCACATCGGGAGTTCCTCAGGGAAGTGTACTTGGCCCTCTACTCTTCAATCTCTTCATCAATGATATCTCCAACAACTTGAGGACCACATCACGCCTATTTGCCGATGATACTATAATTTACAACCCAATAAAATCTCACCAGGATGAACTTGCTCTCCAGACCGACATCACTGAACTCGGTCGATGGAGTGTTTCTAACGGTATGGAACTCAATATCAGCAAATGTAAAGTTATGCATATGTCACGCTCCAAATCACTAAGTCATTTACCTGTATACAGTCTGCATGGTTCTGGTCTTGATGTTGTCTCAACATATAAGTACCTTGGCATCACTATCAACAACACATTAACTTGGACTGATCATGTAAATTCCGTGGTGTCCAAGGCAAACCGTATCCTTGGGTTCATCTGGCAAGTCGCTGGTGGGACATCTTCAACAGCCCTTCGATCCCTTTATTTGTCCCTCGTCCTACCAATCTTAGAGTATGGGTTGCCTGCCTGGTGCCCATACACCTCATCATTATCGGCCAAGCTAGAGAGCGTCCAACGTCGGGCAAGCAGGATGTGTCTGAAACAACAGAGAGGTGCCATGCCATACGATGACCGCTTAAAAGCCCTCAACTGGATCAACCTCACTAATAGGAGACAGCATCATGTGGTCACCTTCACAATTAAATCCTTGTATGGACTCATTGACTGCCGTTCACTTAAGTCTAACACGATTATAAATGCCCGCCATCAAGACATCATAACATTTAACCATCACTATGCGAGAACTCTAGCCCTCAAGAACTCCCCAATACATTCATTTCCTCGTATTTGGTCCAGCTTGCCCACTCACATCAAAGACTCTGTTGTTTTAGACAGCCTTAAGTGTTTTTGTAGAAATCTGTTATCCTATTTCCATGATTAAGTCTATTGACAGCTCGATTTAAATTCTCCTGCTTCTCAACCTGCTTATATACTTCCCACTAAAAATTGATAAGTATAATTCCTATCCATCTGCTGTTCATGCTAAACTTAAAGCTTTTATTTTTATTTTGTACTTGCCTGTTTATCAAACTGCTTGATGTTGGCTTGTTTGTGGAATGGTTGGGTGTTGTTAGCTTATATGGGGTGTTTATCTGGTTGGGTCTTATGTTTGATTACTTATTTGTATGTAAATACAAATACGGGGAACATTTTGTCGTTGGTTGGTCGATGTAGCCTGGTACTCGCGCTCAAAACGTGTGGGGTGCCGGGCAATGTCGGCCAATTGACGACGGGTGGTCCTTGTGCGAACTTGACCTTGACCTGACAATTTGTGCATTTAATTAACACTATTATTTTTTCTTAAATATCCTTTTAGTTCATTTTTATTTTGCTCATTGATTTGTATTTATTTATTTGAATTTTTTTAATTTTTTTATTGCATTTCTTTTTGACTTAATATAATATTAATTTTATATTAATATTATTTTATATTATTGTATATACACATGTAGATATATTTATTTATTTAATGAATCCTCTCTGTGACTGGACCAACAAGCTTTCGGGCTACAGTGTTTGAGTACACTTTTGTTGATCCTGGCCATCACAGATTGGTTTTTATGTTTTGTTTGTCTTCACTGTATCCTCTATCCCATTCCCTCTTAGTCGTTACCGTATTATTGTACATGTATTCTGTTCCCTAATGTATTGTTCGCTTGTTTTATTGGCTGAATAAAGAATAAGAATAAGAATAATGCCAGCACTGTAATTGACCCTACACGTATTAATGTCATGGTTTGTTTGCATGCGCGCTGTTCTGTGTGGAAGTCTCGATGTACCGGAAGACACATGGCCACACAGAGGGGCGCGCATGTAAATAAGTCGTGATGTCATTATTAGTCTATATTTTGGCAGCTTCAACATATTCCATATATTATACCAATTACCACATGCCTTTTATATTTCAATTGTAATTTTTTATTTTGTTTGTTTGCTTGCTTGGTTTGTTTGTCGGGTTGTTTGTTTGGGTTCGCTTGTGTTTGTTTGTGTTGGGTTGTTTGTTTGTTTGTTGGGTTTTGTTGTCTGTTGTTGTCTGTTTTTTTGTGTTTTTTTTAAATCCTCTTATTTATTTAAGAGTTTGTTGTTGTTGTTTGTTTGTTTGTTTCTTAATAATCTTTTTAATTGCTATTTATTACTCTTTTATTACTTTTATTACAAATTTACAAACACTTATTTATTACTTGAATTTATTGCTACATTATTGGTGCGAACTGTTATTATTTTTATTTCCTAATTTCTCTCCTTTTCCCAACATGTACATGTATAGTATGAGCACTTATTGCACAATTTAATTTATATATTGTACGTTTTATTATTTATATACAGACATATTTATTTAATTTACCTTTTATCCCAGTCTAGGGTTGGATGAGCAGGCTTTAGGGCCACAGTGACTTTCACTTTTGTTCATCCTAGCCTCCCTAGATTGGTTTGTCTTGTGTCTTTGCTACCCCCCCCCCCCCCCACCCCCCCCCCCCCCCCAACCCCCACCCCCACCCACACCCCACCCCACCCCACCCCACCCCACCTCACTCCACCCCTCCCCCAACTTTTTTTAAAATATATTTTTATACTTTTATTACCCTATCTATTTGCTCTATTGTTTATATGAATATTATGTTGTATTGTTGCTTGTGTTGGCCGAATAAATAATAATAATAATAATAAAACAAATCTTCAAATGAAAAAAAAAAAAAAAAAGTTAAGTTTTGCCTTTCTAAATCCATCGGAGTGACAGAAGTGACACAATCATGTCATACACAAGAATTTAAGCCACGCCTGTTATGAGGCACCTTGAACGGTGTTTGGTTGACTCAAAGGATTCCGAAGCCATACACTTTCAACTGAGGATATCTTATAGTCTATTGTTAACCGCCTATTACATATTATGTAGTCATCCTGTTACGTTGTGTCTATTGTGTGCCTGCAGTCAAGCTAATAAAACCCCATTGTTAAAACCATAGGGCGCCGGTTGTTGCTTGAATAAAGAATGAACCATTTTTACAATCTGTGTCATCAGAAGGAGAGTGTTTTTTGTAAGGCTAGCTGGACGTCCACATGTATGTTTCACTAAGGGAATTTTACTGTTGGATTTCACTCTGATAAGTGAAGATTGAGACTGCAGTTGTGATTTCACTATATTAAGACTGATATGCTCAACTATATACAATCTTGACTTGTGAACGCAGCAAACTCAACCCACTGCTACTCATTTTTCGAAAGTTTCCCACCCCTGCCTGTTGGAAAAGGTGTCAGCCACTCCCACGGCAGGAGGAAGGCGAGTATTGTATAATAGGATCTACTGTACTAGGAGCAACACCAAACATTCCTTATAAACATCGAAGGGTTTACATTTTCTCACTTCCCGCCCGATTTAAAGAACCATTTGAGAGGAGAGCTATGGAAAAGCGGACTTGGATTTATATCTTAGTGGTTTTGGGTGTGTTATCGAAAGTGGATGCTGGTAAGTGTTCTCTTCCTTCCTCCATGGTGTTACATGCCATGGTTTATGTGGTGCATATCTGGAAAAGATGCAAGACTGACCTCCACTATTTTCACTCATTATGAAAAAACCAAAAACAATTATTCTGGATTAATATTATAATAATAACAATTAAATATGTTTTTGTGGTCACGATAAAGGCAGCGGTCGGAATTGGCACCTGGTTTAGATATGAGTCTATTCCTATACCTCCATGGTTTAGTCTACAACCTCAGTTTCCCTATGGCACTGAATGAAAGCTATCAAAAATTATTAAGGACATGAATGCGAAAAGAAGAAAAAATCATCAGCAAACAATCCTGTTTTTGTTGGTTTTGAGGAAGAATGGGTAATCTCAATACAAATTTAATGGCCCATGACTGCAATGGGCCTCGCGGGGGACGGGGACTGCCCTTCGCCCTTTCTCCCGTTCTTGAACAAAACAGCAACTGTTCGTGTCTCCCCGGGCCCCCCCCCCTTTTTTTTTTACAGTAGTAGATGTGTGCGTGTGAACTTTAAAAAGTTCAATTATTATAAGTGGTCGTTTCATAGTATTCTTTCATTATCACCATGATGTACGTGAGCGTTCGGGGAAAGGTGAAAACATTCAAGAGTAAACAACTGAAGACCATAGTGCGACTTCTTATAACATATGCATCCACGATCAGAGAGAATACAACCCACATATGGTCGGATGGCGACGGGTGATTCTTTTTAATATGAGCAATTCGGTGAAGCTATGACAAAAACAAAAAACAAAATTAAAGAGAACAATTAATCGTCGAACTGAATTTGGGCTTCTACAACATACATAACTTAAAAAGCGCAGGTGGTAAGACCAGTGCTCTATGGTAAGATTTATAAGTACTTCAGTCAGAACTTCGAATGAAGATAGAGAGAATTACCGTGCATCGTCAATGGTTCCTCTGAATTTATAAATATACAACAAATACAAAATAAGAACGTTTGACATGAATTTGAATTGCAACAAGTAAAAGTACTGCTGTGTGTGTCAAAAATCTTTTCGAGGCAGTCAACCGGACCATTTTTTTTGCATGGACGACGTCTATAAATACGGCATACCTGAACCAGTTGTTATGTTTACTTTGTACACATGCCCATGTTTACAAAGTAAACAAAATGAATAAAAAACATGAGTAGCTGGAGTTTTCGAGTTTATGATCCGAAAAAGATGAATTCTTCCCAGCAACAATGAATCAGTTACAGCTGCGTGATAAAATTAATTTTTTGGTTCGTTTAGTGTCAGTCATCAGTTGACAGTAGGTTATAGTGGCAGTTTTTGACAGGAATAATTATTAGTAGTAAGTTTTATGCGTAATTTTTCATGAAAATTTAGGGTGTTGTTTGTTTGCAGCGGCTTGTTTATATTGAGCGTCCGCCTACGGCGTTGTTTATAACAAGGCAGCTGTTTGACAATTTCAAAAATAAAACTTTATATGGTTTTGAGCTGTTGGTTTGCACATCAGCCCTATTACATAGGATTTCCAAACATTGAGAGGAAAAGCTTCTACTATAGGCCTTCAATCTCACCAAATTACAAGACTGATATAATAGGATCTTTTCTTCATACAGGCTCCTTTAAATACAATCGTGGTACCATAGGCACCCGACCCAAATCTCCAATAAATCTCCAATAAATCTCTGGTGGGAAACATTAGTATCGATTCCAGGAGTAGGTCCTAGGCCTACCTCTGAGTGAAAATAAAAATATCAAGTTATACAAAATATATATAAAAAATGTAGCAACTAAGACTTAACTCAATTGGCTATACAAACATTATCACAGATCCTCATGTCAGTTTATCTCTATAAATAATAATAATTAGCCACATGGCTCACCATTAATAATGTCTCCATTAATACTCCATAATACTACATTATAATGTAGCTCGGCAGCTAATGAAGTTGGCTCCACCTGCTCAATGCAGTGCAGCTTTCCGGTAAGATTGAATTTCCCAAAATGTGGATAACCCCAAAAGTATCCCAAACTCCTCCCATAAAGTTAAGTTCCTATTCTTTTCAGAAAGTTTCTGCTGTAAGATTTTACTCATAATATTCACTTACCTCCATATTTTCCAATAATTCTTTCCAACGTTCGCAACAATTTTGAGATCAGCTGCAGCGAACGTCTCTGGGCATATTTTCTGCACGATTAGCGCTCCGAATTAAAAGTTATCACGCTTATTAATTAGGCCACGCCCCTAAATTCTGGCACTTGCAGAGAATCTCAAAGTTTTAGTCAAATCATCGCTCACAATTACTTTTACAATTTGACTTAAAAGAAAAATAATTAGCTGAAACTAATTTAATTACTGTTCTTTTCATTGCTGAAAAACATAAATTCCGTACCGAAAGTTGTTTAGTAAACAAAGACATTTTCTGAAGAAAAAAAAACCAAAATATGTGACGTTACCTCATATTCAAGAACCATTTCAACAGGTAAATTGCAATCAGTATCAAAGGAAAACAAGTTTGTATAGCATAAAGCAATGAAATTCATTTACACCAGAAGAGATTAGTGTTTTTGTGGCTCAAAAGCTGGATAATAATTTTTACAACATTCGACCAATAAGTTTTGCTTTTTGGAAGACGCCATCTTGGATTTTTGACAACAAACACACTTGACCCCATAAACCTAAACCGATTTCACGATATCGAAACAACAACACAATGATTGTGGGGGTATCTTCGTACGTGTATGGAGAAGTTGGAAATGATTGATTATCGCACTAAAACTTTAGGGATCCTATTTTTATATAAAGTTTATCCATCTAAAAAAAGAGCATTGTTAAGGTAAGATTGACAAAAAAAATTAACTAAATGCCAACGTTAGTTAGGTAGGGGGAATTTCGTCACACATTTCCATGGAGCTGTTGGGCGCAAACTTCAATCCTCGCGCAAACTTCAGCCTCCGCTGAGCGCGCAAACTTGGTCATTTTTCTGTGATTTTTTTTAAACAGCAAACTTTGATTTAATGGATCTTTATTTCTAATGATGCCATCATAATGTCATTGTTCCGGTACTATCTTGATGGAGGTTCAATTGTCTGATTAATTTCAAGGTTTAGCTCAGTTTCATTTTAAAGTGAATATGCTGCAGAGAAGAGAAACTTCATCCGCACACCCAAATTTGCCGCACGCAAATTTCACTCCCGCAAGCTTGAAGTTTGCGCGGCCCATCTTGAAGATTGCGCGGGCGGCTTGTTTGCGCCCAACAGAGCTAAACTGCTAAGCCTATCAGTACTATCAGACTATGACCCTTCCTCCATCCATGGTATGATATGAGTATGACACTATAGCGATATCAGTCACTGTGCTGAGTGAGTGACAGTGAGTGACACTGACCAGTGAGTGCTGTGTCCTGTGTGTCTCTGTGTGTGTGCAGTAGTGATCAGTCATTGATGTGAATGCAATTTTATTCTGGACTCCCTCTAGCTCCTCTTGTGTGCAGAGCTTGGCCACAAAAGTCATGAAGTGGGGTTAGTTTTTTTTGACCCCCCTCCAAATCTTTTTGACATGGTTGATTAAAAACGGCCGAAAAAAACTTTGCTCACATTGTTCACTTACTCAATTAGCCCCACTTCCCACTTGTGTTTACGCGGTAACCAAGGTCTCTGAATCCTTGGCCATCACACAAGTAGTGGGATATTACTTGATCATCATCATGATCTTGATCAATAGACAGGCGAGTTTTGGTGTAATTATATGGAGTTTTTGATGTTAAAACCTTCTTGGAATTGCAACAAAGGTAGCTTATTGATGATCTTGAACCTTTTTTTTTGTTAATACAAATAATCATTAATTTACTTAATAATAATAATACGAGAAATTTATATAGCGCATAATGCAGAAGCCTCTATACGCAACACAAAAACAAAAACATTGAAAAGAATATTATTTTAAAAAGCAAGTTACACAAATAAAGATTCAAACAAATGAGTTTTTAAAAGTCCCTTGAAAATCTGAAGAGAGCCAGCTTGGCGAATATTAAGAGGTAAGTCATTCCATAATGAAGGTGCAATGAAGTTGAAGGCTCTTTGACCATAAAATTTTGTGGAAAAAGTAGTTTGCGTGAGTAGGGATTGGCCAGCAGATCGGAGAGGACGAACAGGAATATATTTATTAAAGCCACTCTCCCAGTGATTGCTTGGATTTTTTAACAACAAGGCAGATTTATAGGCAAAATTTTCAAGAAAACTAAGGATAAAAATCACTTGTGAAAGTTTCAGTAGAATACAGACCGTAGTAGACCCAGTAACTGGGGCGCTGTACATGTTTTTTCGAAATTTTGACATCTGCGGTCGTACTAGCGCCCCAGGAATCCTTTGTATGGTCATACATCATGATCCAACTCTCGCTTGTATCAACGGGTGCCCTGCCTCAACCGCGTAGTCGTAACAGTTGAGGCAGGGCACCTGTCGATTAGACGGGTGCCCTTCTTGACCGTGACAACTACGCGGTTGAGAAAGGGCAGCCGTCAAATTTTAGCTGGTGCCCTTTCTCAACCGCGTAGTCATCACGATTGAGGCAGGGCACCTGTATAATTGACGGGTGCCCTGCCTCAACCGCGTAATCGTCACGGTTGAGGCAGGGCACCCGTCCATAAAAGCAAGAGTTGCATCATGATGTATGACCATACAATGGATTCCTGGGGCGCTAGTACGACAGCAGATGTCAAAATTTTGAAAAAAACAAGTACCGCGCCCCAGTTACTGGGTCTAAGTGCCTAGGTAACGTTCAAGCATTTTCATCAAGAACGTCAAATCCATCCATGATTAGTTAGCGAGGTGACAGCTGGTATCAACCACATCTCATGGCCATTATAATCTGGCTAGAGGTTCCAGGTTCAAGTCCCGCCCTAGTTAATTATTCTTTGTTCAAGACAAAATTATTTAAAAAGGGAAATCGTGATTATTTTCTGACAGACACTAGCCTTAAATGTTACTGTTTTCTCCTTACTTTTAAAGACTGCTCAGATAGTCCATGTAGGAATGGAGCAACCTGTATGGATGCCTACTTAGCACCAGGCTACATCTGCCTCTGCCAACCAACCTTCAGCGGGACAAACTGTTCTGATGAAGCCTCAAGTAAGTTTTCATCTTAGAGCTATATATATTGACTAGAGGTAACTCCCCTATAGGCCTATACACTCACTTTTAGCAGCCTTATGGGCGCAGGCATGTTTTTGTATGTGCGTGACAACGGAAATATTTTCATTTGAAGAGACCATTTTGAAAGCGAGTAATTTTGAATTGGGCATTCATGCCTTGTGCACGAATGCTAATCAACTTTATTACCAATCAAATTTCTGTGCCAGCTGTGTACATGGAGCAAAGAATTAGGATGCTTTAGTATTGTGAAGTATTACATGTAATACATGTGCACAGGCAATGGGAGACTTTGGTCTGCTACTTGTGCTAGGTGGCAGTAGACTTACCAGGTAAATTTCCATTGTTTACGTAGTTCTGAGCATGCGCACAATTCTGAGAACAATGGATTTACCTGGTTAGTCTGCTGATGCCAGCTAGTGTCCCCAGAAGTCTCCCGTTGTTCGCTGCTACCTCGTGAAATCTGTTTATGTTAATCGCAGATCTTTTTGCTACTGTAAGCACCAATTCTTAGCTTAGGTTTAAGCAAAGCCGTGAAATTGGGCCTAGATCCATAGAGAAAGTGGGAGTGGAGATCACATAGTGGCAAAGCCACTAGTTCTTTCGTTGTTTTTAGGCAGGGCACATCTTATTGAAAATGGGTGTATCAATCAAAACATGCAGTTGGATTTTGGTGGGTTTGGGTAACTGGGGTTCAGGCCTTGAACTTTGCTCTTGAAGGAGCAATTTTCCTCTAGTACGGGGCACTTCTATGAAGAAAATGTAAATTTGTATTGGAACTTGGCAGAGGGCACCACAGCAAAAGCACAGGGCACCAGGGCAATTGCTGTGGGTGCCGTGGGTTAATTCGAGGCCTGGGGGTTTAAATTAATGAAATCCTTTCTCATGTTTTTACCTTTATTTAATATGCAATAATGACATTACATGTATAGATGGAGAATATCTTGTTCTTTTTTGCCCATTGCCCGCAGGTCGCATCTGTCAGTACAACTTCTATAACACCTCTGGCATCATCACATCCCCAAACTATCCTGACACCCATGGTGTGTTTGAAGACTGTCTATACCTCATCAGAGTCCCAAGTGCTGTTAACATCACCATCACCATCACATCCTTAGATACCGAGTTGAACAAGGATGTCCTTGGGATAGGACAAGAGAATAGTGGATTGACGCAAGAGGAGTTTAGTGGACAGATCATTGAGCCAATAAGCATTACCTATCAAACCAATCAAGCGTTTCTTACATGGTACTCTGATTTCAACATAATCCGTCAGGGATGGAGTGTTATGTATGAAACTGGTAGGTGCTTTCTAGAATGTGGGGATAAAAACGTAAATTTATTTTTCCTCAAGTTTTCTTAAAAACAACCGACCTGTGCAAGTTTCTTCATATTAGATTATTCTGTTTCAGTGAAAACAATCAAAATGGTTTATGTTTTTATGCTTACTCTGATTGTGGTAATCACAAATAAGCAATGTGCCTTTGTGGTCTTACACAGAGCTGTTCCGGGCTTTATAAACTGTTCGCTGTACGCCATTCCAGGACAATTTGGCAAATATACTTGTCATCCGAAGTGAACTAGTTAATTGGATAGAGTAACATACTGTTTTGTCTTTGAATATGTAGATGGTCTAGAGTGTGTTTGGCCTACCAATCCCTGTGAGCCTGGGTACCAGTGTATCGAAGGATTTGCCAGCTACACATGCCAAGGTAATAACAATTTAGTTTTAAAGATTTGTGAATATCCCAGGTCATACATGTATCTTTGAATGCCATGAGTCAGATAGAAATACCACTGGTCAGATCTGTGAATACCACTGGTCAGATCTGTGAATACCACTGGTCAGATCTGTGAATACCACTGGTCAGATGTTAATACCACAGGTCAAATATGTGAATATACCATAGGTCATATCTATGAATACCACAGGTCAGATCTGTGAATAACACAGGTCAGATCTATGAAAACCACAGGTCAGATCTGTGAATAACACAGGTCAGATCTGTGAATATACCACAGGTCAAATCTGTGATCAATATACCACAGGTCAGATGTAAATACGATCATGTCCTTTCTGTTAATGTACTAGAGGTCAGATCTGTTGGTTTACCACAGGTCAGATCTGTGATATAAAAGGGTTGACCTTATCGAGCAGATTCTTTGTCAAAGCCTCTGAGAAAGACTGCCCAGTTCTAAGCATGATGCATTACCACTTTTTGTTACAAAATCCTCTTAAAATGTATTGTTTTTCTTTTTGTACAGAAATTGTTGGACCTTGTTCGAGCTTGCCATGTAAGAATGGTGCAACGTGCAGAAATGAAATCAACTCTTATCAGTGTGACTGTGTGGCTGGGTGGACAGGTGTCAATTGTGAAACAGGTGATGCTATTCTTGGTGTATGTTGTCGGATTCAGGGGGATTAGCAATGGGGTGAGAGAGAGTCCCCAAGGAAAAGTCTAGGAAAAAGCAGACTTCTGATAAAAGCTGTTCCTTGTCAGACACATCAGTGACCACTAGACATTTTTCAAATGCAAGAATAAATATAATGCTAGAAAATGGAATATTGTGCTCTTTTGAAATAATGCAAACAATTTTGCACTAGTATTTTATAAAAATTGACACTGAGACACAAAGGTTTCACATCTAATAAGGAATGGGTTTACATTGATGCAATGTGAAATTTCTCTTTTGAGTATAACGATAGTTCTACATGTTCTAAAAAGAATTGATACTCAACATTTTGCCCAGTGTGCTTTGTCTGTCATCAGGAGACTCAAAGAGGTTTGCGGTGACACCACTTAAATGTTTTCTTTTGAGTATTTAAATTGTTCCGTTTGTCATTACTAGAATTCTGACGAGTGACAAAGGAAATTGTTTGAAATGTTTAGTATCGACATAATAGTCAAAAACTCAAAAGAGAAAAATTCACATGGAGCAGAGCATGGTGACACCTGTTTCATACCTTCTTTATAATTGTATTTGTACAGATATTCTAGAGTGTGCGAGTGACCCATGCCTAAATGGAGGAGCATGCTTTGATGGGACAGACTCCTTTGCCTGTATTTGCATCCAAGGTTTCACAGGAAAACGCTGTGAGATAGGTAAACAGACAACAACAAATTGAACTTTTATTTATATAAAACATAGATAGATAAACAAAGAAGAATCAAGACCCCAATCTCTTGTGCACCAGTCTAAATGTGTGGCTTTTTATGTTTGTTTAGATATTGGAGTGTGTTTTAGCGACCCATGTCAGAATGGAGCAACATGTAACAACCTGGGTGACTCCTTCACTTGTGACTGTACACCGGGCTGGATTGGTCTAGTATGTGATCAAGGTAGGCATGGCTTGAACATTTGAAAAGTCACTTCTAATAATATGAAATTGACATTGGCCAAATTATCCAAATAAGCATGCAGATAATAACGGTTAACAAAAATATTTCCTAAGCAGCAGGGAATGAGTGACTATCAATGTACATTGCACAACAGTTTATCTGGAACCTGTGCTCAGTGGGCAATATTCTTCTATGCTATTGCTAAGCAGATTTCAGTTCCAAAGAAATGGATATTGATTATTGTTTCTTGTTATTTTTCAGATGTACTTGCATGTTCCAGTAACCCTTGTTTGAATGGAGGCGTCTGTTTTGAAGGACCTAATTCATATTTTTGTCAGTGCTCAGAAGGTTTCCAAGGTGATCAATGTGAAAATGGTGAGTACTTTGTGTATGTCGTAGCAGTCTAAAGATGTTGAATATGACCATTCAATGGCAGAATGAGGAGTGCCGGTATAAAGCAAGTATTTTCAATCAACCCTAGTGGGAATACTACTTACTGCTTTGTGATGAAGGTGGTTTTGTAGATGCTGATTTTACTTTAGTACTCAATGGTCTCTGAAGACACTTTTCTACCAAATGACTCTATTGATCCAAAGTGAGGCTTGAAGGAAATTTAGTCTGGTCCCCCTTTTTTGAAAGTTCTAATGATAATGCATTGTTGGAACAGAGTTTGAGCTGATGACATTTCTTGATTCACGGTCCAATTTGACAAAGCTTGGAAAATACCCATTTCTAGTGCACCGTACTCAAGTTTTGATGTTGTCAGAGTGTATTTCCTGGTAATGGCGCTTGTGTTCCTGAGAAAAGCACTTAACCATAATTGGTTCGTACTTCTGATGAGACGTAAAGCCGTAGGTCCTGTGTGTTGTGTGTAATGCTTGTAAAAGAACCCAGAAAACTTAAACTGTTAAGAGAAGGGTTTGACCCCCAGTGTGTCTGCATTGGCAGCAGACTATGCTGCATCACGACTTGTACAAATCTTACAAGGTGCTAATTATTAAAAATGAGTCTCATAATTCAAACATAACTCTGCATGCCTGTCATTGAAATATTGAGCACTTTGAGGCTCTGTATAGATACAGTGTTTTACAAGAACCGAGTAGTATTACTACTATTGTTATATATTTGGCAGCCAATTTATTTCTGTTGTAAGCAACTTTTTGTACTTGTCAGCTCTAGGGATTGTCCCCATTAGGTGAAAATACTTGCAAGTGATACTCTACATTTTCACCTTTCTATTTGTTCACAGATACCAGTCCTTGCGGAAGTAATCCATGTATGAATGGAGCACTGTGTAGAAACCTGGACTCTACATTGTACATGTGTGACTGTTCCATTGAATGGACTGGGGTCCACTGTGAGATAGGTAATCAATCAACCAACCAATCAACCAATCAACCAACCAATCAATCAATCAATCAATCAATCAATCAATCAATCAATCAATCAATCAATCAATCAATCAATCAATCAATCAATCAATCAATCAATCAATCAATAATAATAATAATAATAATAGCGGGATTTTATATAGCGCCATTCCATCTAGATCATGGCGCTAGCAGTATGTTTCCAACAAGGTATGTGGGGTTACGTGTTGAAGTATGAGACCTATTCCTTTGCATAGCACCATGTAATGGTTTACAAGGTGCTGTGGCGCAATATGCAGCCAATCAAACCAGGAACACCGGGGCGAACCCCTTCTCTTTACGATAAGTGCACTGGGTTATTTTACGTGCATTACACAACACACGGGACCTACGGCTTTACGTCCCATCTGAAGGACGAAGCATGTGGTTAAGTGTCTTGCTTAAGGACACACGTGTCACGACTGGGATTCGAACCCACACTCTGCTGATCAGAAACACCAAAGCTTGAGTTCGGTGCTCTTATCCACTCGGCCACGACACGCCACTCAATCAATCAATCAATCAATCAATCAATCAATCAACAATCAGTCAATAAATCAATGAATAAATAAATCGATCAGGTCAGTCTGGACAGGTCAGGTCAGTCTGGTCAGGTCAGGTCGGTCGGTTAGGTCAGGTTGGTCAGGTCAGGTCAGTCCGGTCACGTCAGTGAGATAAGTTTAGGTCAGTCTGATCAGTCCAGTCAGGTCAAGTTTACAGGTCAGTGAATCCATCAATCCATCAATAATTTCATTATAGTTAACAATAATTGCACCACAGGCCTTGGCATAATTAACAGCAATGCATTGAAATGTATCCTGATGTATTTCGTTGAAAAGAAGATAATTGCCTCTTTTTTTAATTGCAGGAGTAGACGCTTGTATCAACACACCGTGTCTCAATGGAGGCAACTGCACCAATCAGTTCACTCATTTCAACTGTTCATGTCCCGTAGGCTGGAGTGGCTTACAGTGTGAAACAGGTATGAATGTTAACTACACACTTATTGAATCAATCAATGAGTCATTTATTGTCAAATTTTGATTCCTTAAGAAATTAAATTTGTGAAGACACCAATATCAGTCAATTTGGTCCATTGATTATAGAGAGATATGTTCTATTAAAAGTTGCCGTCTGCTCCCATTTTGGCCAACTTAATTGCAAAATAAATGGTGGAACATCGGTGAACCCAGAAATTGGGATTTGATGGCCTCCATTTCCCCACATCACGACAAAGGGTAGGTTTAAACCTTTGGGTGACCTGACATAGATTGACCCCATTGTGTACACTTTGAATGTTCATCAAACAGTAAGGGGCTTTGAAATAAAGATAATAATTTGTCCCAAAACGTTTGTTTCAGAGTCCATTGAGTGTGTTAGTCAACCTTGTTTGAATGGAGGAATATGCTATGAAGGCATCAATGCGTTTCAATGTGTCTGCCTACCAGGCTATACAGGACTTATATGTGAAAGTGGTAAGTTATTGGTTCAATAGATGTTTAGTCTGTTTTCTAAACTTGGTTTGCCATTCTATGAATATATGATACCCCAGTACAAACATTGTAATCCATTGTAATCAAATGTGTCTGTTTGCCAGGCTACACCTACAAATGTGTCTGTTTGCCAGGCTACACCTACAAATGTGTCTGTTTGCCAGGCTACACCTACATATTTGTGGTGGATGTGGCCAAGCGGTCAAGTGCACTAGACTCAAATTCTGATGCTTCTGATAAGCAGATTGTGGGTTTGAGTCCTGGTCTTGACAATTGTGTTTTTTAGCAAAACACTTTTCCATTATTGCTTCTTTCTTTCGGATGGGACGTAAAGCTGTAGGACCCGTGTATTGTGTAATGCACATAAAAGAACCCAGTGCACTTATCGTTACAGAAGGGGTTTCCCCGTGTATTTCGGCATAGTAAGCTGCATTAAGTTAGCGCCACAGCACTTTGTAAGCCATTACAATGCACTGCCAATATAAACATACATGTGATTTTTTTGCCAGAAATACTACAGTTTTTGAAAAATTAGTAAAACAATTATGATCTTGTGAGTCCAAAACCCAATGCTTGAAAACAGTGAAAATATATATTTTTGACTATTTTCCTTGTGACTCTGATGACCGATTGAGTGGAAATGCTACATATTTGTTATTTCATGTACATTTTGGGTCAAATAAATTGCAAATACTGGTCTTTGACAATTACCAATGTTATCTGCAGGCAAATTTTACCTGGGCCAAATTCTTTTGATTGTCTGTTTCTGCATATTGAAATTGTAGACACTGCAGAATGTAGCAGCAGTCCTTGTTTGAATAGTGGAACATGTATTGAAGGAGTCAACAGCTACCTGTGCCAGTGCTCTTCATACTTCACTGGTACTCACTGTGAGATAGGTAAGGCAAAGTTGACCTAGAGGTCATAGTTCAGTAGGCCATTGATATTGCAGTCAATATGCAAGATGCATACATGTATTTGTAATAAGGAATATCCCATTTACAGTCAAGAAACCTAATTAAGAAACCCATGCGTTGATTTCAGTGACCAGCAGATATTTAATGGATAGTTCTAAAGACTTTGGTCTGTGTCACCTTGTTTACAACAAGATTGACCTTATACAGTCCAGGGCATTTCCTGGGAGGCAAAATTCTGCGCTGGTCTCATGAGATATTTTACGCTTTGTATCATAATAACCACATAAAAATCAAGAATTGTAACAAAATAATATAAAAGCAGGACACATTTTGCGTTAGCTCCTTTTCTTTGTGTAGAAAGTTGATGAAATTTGTACGGTGCAGTTTTTATTAAGATTATCAACCTCAAGACATCAACTGCAAGACATGTATCAAATGAAAACTAAACCAATCCTGTAAATAGATGATTGTTGTTGTTTATAGATGTGGATGAATGCCAAAGCAATCCATGTATAAATGGAGCAACATGTATTGACACCATGGCTGGGTATGAGTGTGAATGCTCAATTCAATACACAGGTCTGCGCTGTCAGAAAGGTAAGAAAATACTCAATCTCAAGCTTGCTGTTATTTTTTGTGAAGAAAATCTTAAGGTAGGGTCAGAGATTGGTAAATACTCAAAAAATAAAAACATACTTTGTGAGAAGCAGTGCAGCTGTTGAAAGTATAAACTCATTTTTGAAAGGATTCCCTTCGAAATAATATGGTTTTGAAAAAATTTCACCCAAAACCATTGAATCTGCGAAACAATTCACCCATGAATCTTTTCTCGGATTTCTGAGGGTTGGTGCCTGTTCATATGGTAACCCGCTGTCGCCTCACCTAGGCAGGGATGGATTCAATCTTCTTTTGAAAATACTGTGACAGTTATTTTGCTGTTTTCTCAGCAAGTAGACACTGTAATCAGCTGAAACTTTCACATGTGACTTTTATTATATCTCTCTTGATAATTTTGCCTAGAAATCAGCATTCCGTTGGTCAAAACCAACCTATGACCTACCTTTAAATGCTTGTATATGTTTTCTTCCAACTCATTAAAATAAGAATAAGGACTCAAAGAAAGCAGTTGTGTGATGACACAACATTATGAATACCAATTCAACTGTGACAAAAAGAGAAATGATTTTTTAAAGGTTTTGTAATTTATTATTTATACTAGCTTTTGTCATAAAACTTGTTTGTATGCAGAGGTTGACCCATGTGAGAGTTACCCATGTTGGAATGGAGCGACCTGCAATAACTTCACAACTAACTATACATGTGACTGTCTCCCTGGATACAATGGATCCAACTGTGAAATAGGTAAGCAGAAAATATTGCAACCCTGTAAGGATCTTGCTTGTTTGGATGATTTTAAATAACCCAGATTGTAACCTAGATGAAAACATAGATAGTTCCACAAAAATGCTACTTTACAAGCTTTGGGTTTTGGAATTGAACTGGGTCAAGTGCTCTAAGTTTTCTAGGCAGTACAAGTGGTTCACCAGCCAAACATGAAAGGAATTTGCCTCGGGGGGAAAACTTACCTCGGGGGAAAATAGAACGATCCGGGAATCACGTTGAGAGTCGTAGCTGTAGTTATAGTACTTTATCAGAACATCTAGTTTGGATATTTTTCTAGTACTTCAGAGAAGCTGTAGATAAAGTGCTATAGAAATTTTCAGTTTTAGATATTTGAGCGAAACCCCAAACAAGGAAATTGATTTGATCTGGTAGGGACTGAAAACTGTCTATGATGCTCTTGTGTAAAGTGGGATATGAACTTGGTACTCCATATTTACTCATGAGTTTAGTTTAAGATGTGTTAAACTCTTCTTTATTGTAGACATTGACGAGTGTGCAAGCAGTCCATGTTTGAATGATGCAACATGTGTTAATGCCCACAATGGTTATGTGTGCCAGTGTCCTGATCTAGTCATTGGTATACACTGTGAGACAGGTAAGATCAGATCTAAATCAAAATGGAAAAAGTTGTGCTCTATCTTTAGCCGATGTAATTCTTGTTTTCCTGGTCTGGTCTTGGTCTTGGCCTTGGTACCCTTTCAGGAGTTTCCCATACACTGTATTAAGATTTCCAATGGAAATGCACTTTTCATACAAAAATGGCATTGTCCTCTCAAGGATGACGCCTGCATTAATAGTTGAATTGTTACCCACATTACCCACAGCTGATTATAGAATTTGAATTGATCCTTTGTCAGTGGCTTGTTTGGTGATCTAGCAGGTGAAACATCTACTCTAAAATGTTGAAAGTCGAGGGTTTGAATCCCATCCGAAGTGCATGTTCTTTTGTCACCTGGAACGCTCGATGGCCCAGCAGTTAAGACATGTGCTCTAGACTTTTGAAGGTTAAGGGTTCGAGTCCAAACCAAAATGCTTGTAATTTTTCTTGCAGGACTCAGAAAGCAATGAGTATATCGTGCTGCATGATCATAATTTCATGTAGGGTCAAACCAGTGCCCAACATTGTTTCTGCACACTCATTGAGCACTACCCTGTATTACATGATGATTACCTTTTAATATTGTTCATTTTTATTCACTGGAGTTTCAGGCTACTTCAAGTTCCTCTTGTGATTTTGTTCTATTAATTTCTTTCTAGTGGTGAATATTTGTGATAGTAGTCCGTGCCTAAATGGAGCCACGTGCTATAAAACAACCAGTGGGGAATACACATGCAGTTGTATACCAGGATGGACCGGAGAATTTTGTGAAACTGGTAAGTTGCTTTAAGTGATCTTTTCCTTCTACATGGGTTTCGTGTTGGCTTTTCAGTGAGTAGCCAGTGGGACCAGTTAGCTTGTTGTTCTACTAATCCATCAGCTTTTTGTTAAGTCCATATTTCATAATTTTGACTGGTCCTCGGGTATTTTAACTGGTCCTCGGGTATTTTAACTGGCCTGTGGCCAGTGGACAAGTTTTAAGGGAGAATGCTGTTTTGGTTTGATTTCCTGATACTGTTAAATAAATAGTAGATTGTAATGATAAATATGCACTAGACTGTTTTGTACAGACCTTTCTTGTGTGATTTCCAAGCTGTAGTGGAGACACTCCAATGTTCACCTCCTATTGTACATGTACAGTTGTATTTGTATTTGTATTTGTAGATGTAGTTAGGTTGATATGGGTTAAGTCAGTTTTCCAACCTCGGGGGACAGCTTTTACATCAACAAACTTCCACTGCTATTACTGATGTTTTTTGTTTTACACTGTAAACATTTGATCAATCTTGACACCTTTAGATATTGATGAGTGTATGAGTAATCCATGTGTTAATGGAGGCTCATGTATCAACTATTCCAACCAGTATGAATGTCTCTGTCCTATCGGGTTTACTGGACTCAACTGTGAAACAAGTAAGTACTCCTCCACCCTCAACCCTCCACCCTCCACCCTCAACCCTCAACCCTCAACCCTCAACCCTCCACCCTCCACCCTCCACCCTCAACCCTCAACCCTCAACCCTCCACCCTCAACCCTCAACCCTCAACCCTCAACCCTCAACATGTATTAGAAGTGAAATACGTATAATTGAATAAAAGTGTCATTGATGCTGGATAACACTTTGATGTAGATGTAGACCTTAAATTAACATGCGCAGCGGAGACTTTATCTTTTTGCCTATACAGATCTTTCTTTTACAATTTTGCCACAAGTTTTGCCAACCACCGGTTGGCAAGAGTACACATTTTTTTCAACTGCAAACTAACAGTGTCTATATTACTCATATATACACAACAAATTATTCAATGCATAATTTATCCATGAGTTACCTTCCCCAGTATTCATAACCCATGTACATTTTGGTGAGTGGTTTTTCCTCCAAATGACAAAGATCTACCTGTGTGTTATAATGAACTTATCTTCAAGCAAATTTAACGTGAAGCTTACAAAAGTCCAATATGCGGAGTTAGAACAGCACTACAGAACAAGTCTTGTTGCTATGGATCGACCAATCAGAACCAACAATTTAAGTTCGCTTGGAGATAATAATAATCCATTTCCTTCCAGGTATGGATCCTTGTCAGTTCACCCCATGTGATAACAATGGCACCTGCATCAATCAGCTGACATCATACACCTGCCAGTGTGTACGAGGATGGAGAGGAGTCAACTGCACTGAAGGTACAAGGCCCATTAAGAAGAAAATGAACCAATACCTCATAAAGCTAAAACGTCCTTCGTGGCTGATTTCCTGTTCTATGTTTAACAGATATTAAGAGTATTTACACCCAGAGGTACAAATGAGTACCTGCGAGGGTAGAGGTTGATAATGTGTTTGAAAATACCTTTGGAGCGCCACGACAGCCCAAGTTTGTATACTCCCCAGGGAGCTGAGAATTACAGGATTGGCCAATGACCAGGGCACTAATGTAAAATGAATTGATACTTAAGAGTAAAATGCGCTATATAAGAACTACTTTTATTATTACTAGAGAAGCAACTGTTTTTAATAGTCAAGTCAACCTCCCAAAGACACATGGCAAGGAACAGGATTTGATTTTGATTTCTTTAAGTGGTGGGTGAACCATCTGTTGATGAACTGGTTTTCTTTCGAATTTAAAGAAAGTAAATGATATTTTTGGAGACTGATGAATGTTTTGAATCATCTTTAACAGCGGTGAATCCTTGTAACAGTGATCCATGTCAAAATGCAGCAGTCTGCAATAATCGTATTGAGTTCTTCACTTGTGATTGTATGTCTGGATGGATTGGAAGCGTTTGCGATATAGGTAGGTACATCTGGGTGGAGTAGGGGTACATCTGGGTAGAGTTGGGTTCATGATTGGGTACATCTGGGCTTGTCATGGGTTGAGGGTAGGTACATCTGGGCTGAATTGCATTAAGAGTTGTATACATGTGTATACTGAGTTGGTTTAAACTTATATCAATGTTGTATTTGGATGAGGGTTTGATACAACCGGCTTAGGTGGGTACATGCAACTGGGCTAAAAGGATCTGAAGTGGGGTACAAAAGAGCTTTGTATGTTGAAGATTGGGGAATAATGGGCTTTGATCAGATTTGGGTACACTTAAGGCAATGAGAGCTGATTGTTGGGTTCAGCTGGGCTGAATTGGGTTAACTGGTTGTTCTTTGTTTTAAAATCTGAGATTATCTGATTCCGGTATGGGCAGGCAATGGGGTTGAATCTGTGCTTCAATAAGTAGCTGCTCTCTATACACCACCATTATTATCATCATCAATCGACTGTACAATGACGGATGTGCGATACTTATTCCATTATGACTTGAAATCAATATAAAACATATTGTATGGTACTTGTACAGCTTCAGTGCAGTTCCTTTTGAAAATAGTATTTCACAATTTAAAAAATATTATTATTGCTTGTATTTAGATCTATCCCTTTTCTAAGCTAAGAAATAATTTGTCTTTTGAACTAGATGTGGATGAATGTGCAAGTGATCCATGTATGAATGGAGGCATGTGTAGAGATGAAGTGAACGGTTATACCTGCCAGTGTGATCAAGGTTATAATGGAACCAACTGCCAAACAGGTAACACTCTACCTCCTCGCCCTGCTGCTCCGATTCTTCTTATCTTAAACCAAGGAATCTTAGTCCTATTATATTTGAAAGTGACGTAATTCCACTGTAAGCCATGCCCACTTCACACAGACTGGCTCCAGCAATTACCTAAACCCATAAGTTTGTTTTTCTTTGAGAATACACATACTTTAATAGTTCCTAATAGACTCCATCAGCAACCTGCCACATAATGGCATTCAATAAGACAAACCCAATGCACTGTGTTATCAACATTTTGCCGTGTTCCAGTTTAACCTTCCATCTATAATTTTCAGATAAATCTAACTCATTTAGTTCCCCTTGTTTGTCGTCTTAGAGATCAAGCCTTGCACCAGTGTCCCCTGTCAGAATGGAGCATCCTGTGTCAACCAGCTAGATTCCTATACATGTCAATGCCTTGAAGGATGGATGGGTACCAACTGTGAGACCCGTGAGTATCACATGAGCTGAATTAATTTTAATAGCATAGATTTTATCAAAATTAATGTAGCAGAATGGAGACTAATGTATACACGGATTACAATAAAGTTAACAATTTTTTCAAATATTTATAAATAAATGTGCATGCAATCCAAGGCTTGCCTGGATTTTCATTCCTGTTAAGCTACTTTAATAACCCAAGCAGTGTCGCGGCCAATTAAATAGTTCAACTTTTTATTATTATTGTGTATTGGATCGGCCCTATTTAAACTGCATTGTATTGGTTACAACACATCATGTGACCTTAAAGGGTGAAAGCTGTTTTTCATGAAATCTCATCCCTGAGTATCTGATTGTCTGATTACTCCCTGTAGTTGTTGATCTGTGTGCATCCAATCCATGTCAGAACAATGCCACCTGTACCAATCAAGTTAACTATTACACCTGTGACTGCACTGCTGGGTGGGATGGACCAATCTGTGATGTGGGTAAGTAGCAAATCTATCCTGCCATATCTGGACAGACCAAGTCATAAACTGCACCAAGCATTTTCAAATATTAATAATAAAGTAATAATTTGTAGGTAATTTTCACTCTGTGAAAAGCCTCTCATATAGCGCCTTACTGTTATTTGGCCCTAAGCATTCCTGAAACCATCTCAATTAGAGTATGCAGCACCAGCATCCACATAAGCACACAGGTTGCATAATTACCATTCACATCAACAATCACATCAACATTTACATCAACAATCTCGCAGGTTCCCCCTTTTACTCCTTGATAATGAGGAGCCATTTTAGTTACATGTCTCACTAAAGAACACAAGTGTCTTGACCGAGATTGGAAATCGGTACATCCGGATGACTTTACCACCAGAACTTAAGATTAGTGTGCTTGATCACTCTGCTTCATGTTGTAACATACACATAGCTTCTTTTACCAATGATGGCAAGTGTGGGATCGACATACATGTGAGGGCGATATACTGAAAAAACTATCATTATTGGGTAAATGGAGTATGTCACATCCCCCAGCAGGATACAGTGCATGCTCTCCCTGTTTGATTTCTGTTGATTTCAACGGATGACTTTTCTTTGTTTTTACAGTAATTGATCCCTGTGCATCCAACCCGTGTCTGAACGGAGGCTCCTGCAATACTTTCCCTACACATTTCACCTGTAGCTGCCTGCCAGGGATAACTGGAGATCTCTGCCAAGTTGGTAAGAGAGGAGCAATTAGCCCCATTCTCAGCAGACAAATGTACAGGTTAAATTCCCAAGAAAGTTTTGTTGATCTTTTCACACATGAAGTGCTTATACCCAGGCAAACTCCTGGAAAAGTTATTTCCTAGGAAATAGCTATCCCTTCTTTGGAGCAGGGTAAAGAAAGATAACCCTGGGGTCAATATACTGAGTGTTCATTTTGTTCTCTGTTTTTTAATATGTATTTTGAAAGTTGAAATGATCTCTGTTTTTGTTTTCTTCCTGATAGTTTCAGATCCATGCGATTCCTTGCCTTGCTTGAATGGAGCTACATGTTCTAGTACACATACATCATACCAGTGTGTTTGTCAACCAGGCTGGTCTGGTATCCAATGTGGTTTTGGTATGTTACATTTTTAACGTTCGCTCCAGTTTATGCTTGTAAAGATTGATCCCTTCTTTATGCTAACCCAATCAGTCACCCTAAAATTGATTTATAATTACCCTGTCAGTTTCACTTGGGGTTTATTATTTGAAATTTAAAGAAAAAGTCTTACCCCCTTATATAAGGTGATTCTCTTACATTTCCTCATCCGAGCTGATGTATCGAAAGTAACATTCTCACACTGTATCCATCATATCTATATTTCGTTTGTTCTGTTAGATATCGATGAGTGCGCTACTCAGCCATGTCTTAACAATGGCACCTGTACAGACATGTTGAATGGATACCAGTGTGCATGTGATGCTGGTTGGAGTGGTGACTCCTGCCAAATACGTAAGTTTACCATTGTACCATGCTTTTTACTGCTTGAAGGTGCTTCTGGATAACTTGTATGGGTACAGAAGAAAACCTACTGTAATTTCCTGCATATAAGGGGCTCGGCGTATAAGGCTCAGTCCCTCAAATTACCAAAATGAGATTCAAGGGTTAACAGATAAGGTGCACCGCCGCATAGGGCGCAACATTATACTTTCCCAATTTACACGCTCGCCACGTCAGAAAGTCAGATAAGACGCATCTTATACGCAGGAAATAACAGTATTTGAAATATCCCTCACACAGTCAAATAGTAGCATTCTGTAAATAATTTTGTAAACTAGGTAGGCATGCTATGTTTCAGCTAATTCACTGATTTCTCTATGTTTGGTTTCTCAGCTGTGCTACAGACAATTTAAAAAACACAGTCTTAATTTAAGTTTTTTCTGGAAGTTTCCTCTTTTTTGACAGGTGAACCTCATGCGTTCTTAATGAGTATAGACACATCCGTGTAGAGTACAATACAAATAATCATCTTTATCCCCGATGCAAATTCAACAATCATTATGATACTCACTGCTAATATAATGGATTCAAACTGCCTCTAGCTACCAGGCAAGCTCTGGTGTTCTAGTGTTATGACATCTGCTCCAGGATGGCAAAAGTCGTGGGTTCAAATTCCACTTCAGGGAAAGCACTGAGAATACCTTGTTTAAATACACATTGGTGTATGGGTAAAACACTTAACATTCTTTATCCCCAATGCAAATTGAACTCTTAATAATATATTAATCCCATGCATTCTAGTTGATGTACATTCTTTTCATATCTCCTTGTACTATTTCATTTGTTGTTTTTTATAGCATTGGACCAGTGTGCCTCCTCACCATGTCTGAATGGTGGTTTATGTAATAACTTCAGGACTTCTTACAGCTGTAGCTGCACCCAGGGATACACTGATACTAATTGTCAAACAGGTACGATTGAAACTAGAGTTTCTTAATCTGTAGACAGGACTGGAGTTTCTTAATCTGTAGACAGGACTAGAGTTTCTTAATCTGTAGACAGGACTGGAGTTTCTTAATCTGTAGACAGGACTAGAGTTTCTTAATCTGTAGACAGGACTGGAGTTTCTTAATCTGTAGACAGGACTGGAGTTTCTTAATCTGTAGACAGGACTGGAGTTTCTTAATCTGTAGACAGGACTGGAGTTTCATCTTTGAGAGGGCAAAGCCTCTTTCATTTTGCAAAGGGTACTTCCATTGGAAAATGTTCCATTGGTGAGATTGAAATATAAATATTCACAGATTTGCACATAGCTTTATGGTATAAAGATGGTCTTTCTGGTAATGAAACCCAGGGATCTTCAATAACAACTAGCACTGTGTTCAACCTGTATGTTTGTAATAATGACTTGGTTACGTTTTCTTTGATAGCTTTGGATTCATGTAGCCCTGTGGATCCATGCATGAATGGAGCAACATGTGTGAATAGATTCACATTCTATGTTTGTCAATGTGCTGAAGGATGGACAGGGGAACACTGCAATATCGGTAGGTAACCATCAAGGTAACCATCAAGGTATTTGGGTTTGGGGAAAGTATCAATGTCTGTCTAAAATGTTTACCATCAAAGTTGTTTTCCTGTGATCACAAACAAAAACAAGGAAAAACACAGTCTTAAATGAAGGCGAAGTAAAGCTGCACATTGTTTAGTTTCAGTTTTGCTGTTAAAAAGCATGTTTGAAGTTCTTAAAAACATGAAAAATACAGTAACTGTCGAAGTTGGTCAGCAGACATACTTTTCTCTATGGTTGGAGGGATGCCATGGTAGTAAATTTTAATATATGTAACCACCTCACTGGCTTAGTTTTTAAAAGAATAGAAAGGCTTGAGCCTGACAATTTCCATATTGATTGAACACTGATTAAATGTGTTTCAGCAAAGATCACTTGTTGCTGTCTTTTTTTAAACTGGTCTTATTATTAAAGGACTTGTATAGGATAGATGCATAGAAGTATTTCAATTTGTTAAACAATTTCAATTTGGTTACATTCCTAACAACGGCAACAAAGAGTAAATTTACAAATACTTCAATAACTCAATATCAAGGTATCTTTTAAAAACCCTCAAACCTTCATTATTTCATAATATTAATATTGGTATACTCTACTGCCTAACTGGCTCTTGCTACAAAAGTCCACAGTACACAAGCCATTGGGTTTCCACATAATACCAGCTGTACAAACAGAAGAAACCCATGCACTCAATTCAGGAAGTTATAGTACTTTAAATACTTTATCTATGTATCTTTGTGTGGTTGATTGTAGTTGTTGAGTGCAATCCTAGCCCCTGTGCTAATGAAGCTACATGTGCCATCTCATCCCCTAGTTCCTTCACCTGTGACTGCCAAGATGGATGGATGGGAGATATATGTGATATTGGTACGATAAACTATCATCCTTTTGGTCATTAATAATTCCCATTTTCTACTTACAAAGATTGTAAATTATGATTCATAATTGCCTGTGACAGTTTATCAATTCTGACTCGGTAATGTTTAAACATTCGACATCAACTTGGTAAAGAGTGTTTAAACATGGCCCGAGGAAATTGAGTCAGTGGACAACACTATCAGATGATTGCGTGGAGCACATAAAGTTCAAGGCCTAATTTGAGTTGGTTGGCTCGTGCAAGTTGAAAACTTAAGAGCGCAAGTTCAAAACTTGCGCGAGGAGCTACTTAACATTCTTCATGGATAGAAATTCAATGCAGAGTTAAAGCAAGCTGTGGCAAAAACTGTCAGATTTGTTCTCAACTGTTATAGGTTTTTTTAAATGTTATGTTTTAAATGGAAAGGATTTTATGAATTGGAATAAAAGAGTGGTGACTTGGTCTTAAATCTTGCAGGGTCGTGGCCGTACGATAAAGGACCTTGCCTTCTGCTCAGTCCTTTATCATATGGCCATGACCCTGCCGGTTGTAATTGGCTAAAGACCTCGTTTCCACTCTTTTATTCCCTTGATGTGATTTGGATGAAATATGGGGCATTGTTGAAGAGGGACCACACGTCTCATATTATCTCTTTAATCCGTCTTCTTTTCCAGCCATTGATCAATGCGTCTCATCTCCGTGTTTGAATGGAGCAACGTGTGTGAATCTACAAACGAGCTATGAATGCTTATGTGTACCAGATTGGACCGGGGACCGTTGTGAAACAGGTGATTAGTAAAAATAAATATGGTATTTGTAAGGCACACTTTCCTGTCAAGAAAACATTCAAATGGTTAGAAATACAAGTAGGAACAAGTGTGTTTTCAGTTCATGCTCGAAAAGAGTGATGTTATGTATTTAAAAAAAGATTTTCAGATGATGAATTCCAAAGTCTTTTTGCTGTAGCGTTTTGAATGTGGATTTAGAGACATAAAATATAAACTTGTTAATGACTTTCCATACTGCTATAAACTTGTTAAATTTTTTGAATTTTTCTTTCCAACACATTACAACCCACCCATTTAGTTTACAAATATGTTCCATTCCTTCATTTATCTACAAATGTAGTTGTCCTTTGCTTTGCTTAACCAATCACATGAAGTTGCATAATTATATGCAAGAATGCTGTTGTCTTCATTCCAGAGTTAAATGCTTGTGAGCCGGACCCATGTCTGAATGGTGCCAACTGTACCAACTACCACTCCTCTTATACATGTGACTGTGCTCCTGGTTGGACTGGAAAAGACTGTAACATGGGTAAGTCAATCTTGGCTGTATAAAGAAACATATTGGAATCTTGAGATCAACTTTGAAATGTAGTTGGAAACTATAGTTAAGTATCATCTTTTAAAGATTCATCTTGGTCATGTCCCTTGTGTTTCATAGCAATATTGATTGCTGATTCTCATCATATCAAATGGGCCAGACTATTTTTTGTTTCCAACCTCGGTTTGGTTTACATTGATGGAAATTTGAAAAATTAAGATCCATCTCTGTTCATCTTAAGAGAACACTAACTCAACATGACAAGGAAAGAGAACATGTCCAAAACATCAAGACATTCACACAACAGGTTTTATTAGCCTAAAATTATACTGGGTACACGCATTAATCTCTTCTAGAAAGAAGTGATGGCTCTGAAATGAGTTGATAGGTGGTGAGTAGTTGAGAACACTAGTTGAAATGTTGAGAAACAAACTGATTGAAACGTTTCAAACTAGGGCTTCCTAGAAGAGATCAATATGTTGTGTGCCCAAGAGAATTGCAATAGTATATCTCTACCACACACAGTCTCCAATTCCACATGTTGTTTTAGGAACCAAATTTCAAATTGCCACATTTGAAAGTAGCTCATTGATTGGTTTTCTTTGTATTTATTCCCAGCTGTTGACCTTTGTGTTCCATCACCATGCCAACACAATACCCCCTGTTTCAATGTACAGACTGATTACTACTGTCTTTGTGATGACATCTGGACCGGCAAGAATTGTGAAACGGGTAAGAATCAAACCACCTCATCAATGCTGAAAAGTATCTTAAATCTAAATTTAATTCCACTTTCCAATCTGACAACGTCTGCTTTTGGGCTTGTGCTAGCTGCCGGTAATGAGAGTTCTTCTTTTTGTCCCTTTCTTTCTTTCTGTCTCCTTCCTTCCTCTTCCCCCTTCCCCTTTTTGTGACTAGATAGGGTAAGATGAACTAGTAACAACAGCTAGTCTCAACATCTCAAGAAAACCATAAAGAAAATTTTTAGATTCCTTCAAACCCTCCCCTTTGCCCACTGCCTTGCCTGGCTCTTGTGCCTGCTGCTTTGCCTGGCTCTTGTGCCTGCTGCTTTGCCAGAGAAATTCCCTGCTGCTTTGCCAACTGTTTTGCCTGTTGTTTGGCTGGCCACTTTGCCCTCCGTTTTGCCTGTTGTTTGGCTGGCCACTTTGCCCTCCGTTTTGCCTGTTGTTTGGCCGGCCACTTTGCCCACCAATACTCAATATGATATATTTGATTTCCAGCATTAGATACATGTGTAAGTTCTCCGTGTCTGAATGATGCTACATGCCAGAGTGTAGGAGGGGTGTATCGCTGTCTGTGTGCGTCAGGGTGGACTGGTTCAAACTGCGAAACAGGTATATGCTTTTATTTTGTTTAATAGAGGCAATAATTGCATTGGGATAAAGAATATTGTTCTGGTTTTTACCCTACTCCGAGGTGAGATACTGCTGTGTATACTCTGTGCTTTCCCAAATCCTGTTGAAAATAATTTACAAGGATTGTACTGAGGTTGGATTCAAACCCACCACCCCCCATTCTAGAGCAGATGTCTTACCACTAGACCACCAAGCTTGCCTGGTGATAAGAGGCCAGTTCAAATCAAGTAATTAGCAAACTCGTTCTCTGGGTTCTGTTTCTTTCATGACATGTTTTTGTTGTTACTTGACAGCTGTGACTGCGTGTGCATCCAGCCCATGTCAGAATGGAGCTACATGTAATGATTATGGGACGTACTTTGAGTGTGAATGTGTACCTGGATGGAAAGGAGCTCTGTGTCAATCAGGTAAATACAACATTCATAATAATGATGACATTGTAAATACTTGATTTAAATATTAATCACTTGATTAGCATATTGATTGATATTGATTACTTGATTAGATGCTGATTATTCAATTATTCTCTCTTGCTAAGAGCATTTTATCAGAGTTTATTCATTCATTCTATTCATGTATTTTGTCCTCTAGCTGAAGCACCTTGCTTAAGTGCCCCTTGCTACAATGGAGCAGATTGTCTTAGTGTGGCCAATGACTTCATTTGTATATGTCCACCAGGGTTCCGTGGTTCAACATGTGCCATTGGTAAGTAGTCTTCGTTCTTCTGGAGGCAGTCTTCTAGTAACAGTTCAAACATCTAGATCATCTTTTGGTGACAGGGCCCTTGTGGCATCTGCACCTCAGCTTTAGAACCAAGTACCAGCAGATATCTGCTGTATACTCCCATCATTATACTCCCATCATTATACTGTAGCTGTCCCCGAAGCTAATACTCAGTGGTACTCATCAAGCTTCTTCCCACAGACTGCCCTACTTTGGAATTCACTACATGTATCCTGCTGCCCTGCCTCTTATAACCTGTCCCAATTCAAACATAATAAAAACAGTCATCTTTTTATTTTTTCATTTCCTCTTCTTTAATCCCCTTTCCCCGTTTTAGCCATCACCTTGAGTTACCTGCTCTAGGGCATTGTCTCCCCACACAAATAAAAAATAGTCTTTCAAAACAAAGTTGGAGACATTACTTCTTTCATCATAGTTTAAGTCTTCATTGTACTCTCAGTAATCAAAATGAGGATAATTGTGTTTAGCCATTCCCTCATCTCATCAGAAAAGTTTTTCCAGCGCCCCAAAATAGTATACAAATATTGACTGCTTCAAGAGGTATGGTTAAACCTACAACTCCAAAGGTGATCCTCGCAGTGTGCCATTTTCCCTGAAGCAGTCAATATTAGTTTTATAACACCCCATACGTATATTGTGATGATTTAATCATTCTTATATCTCATCCATCAGATGAGGATGAATGTGTGAGTGTCCCATGTCAGAATAACGGCACCTGCATAGATGGTCGTAACAGCTTCACCTGTGGCTGCCAGTCTCGTTGGATCGGTTCTCGATGCGAGATTGAACGAGATGCGTGTAGCACGAATCCCTGCCGCAATAATGCAGTATGCATCAACATGTATACTTTCTATACTTGCCAATGTGCACCTGGATTCTTTGGCAGTCTGTGTGAATATGGTGAGTGTAACTTTATTAGTTATTTCAAGGAATAAATATGTAAAGATATGCAGAATGCAGAATACACTCACGTCGCCTAAAATGTGCACTGCAAACAAAGAATCTAACTCCCAGAATGGTGTAATGAAAATGTTATATTGTTAGGTGACATAGGAAGAAACAGTGATTTAAAAAAGGACTGTAATAATTTAAGTTACCATCCTTAAATTTCTCCTCACAGAAAAAAATGCTCACTTTGTTGTCACTCACTCACTGCTCATTTCTCTTAATATTCCCCTTCTGCTTGAATCTGCAGAAAGTTTCTTGAAAAAAACAAAACCAATCTGTCCATGTTCTGATGAAAAAATTAGAAAATCTCTGTGCTATATGGAAACTTGTTTATTATGATGGTTGAATGTTGTGCTAAATAATTCCCTGATTTTTGAACAAAATCTCCCTGGTTGCGAGATGCAAGTGTTGGCAGCTGTTTACTTATGGAAAAATGCATAATGTGTACTAATGTTAGAATATTAATGTTAGAATTCTAATGTTAGAATATTGTACTTTGGATAGATGTAAATGAGTGTTCCAGTGGCCCCTGTCAGAATGGAGGTTTATGTATCAATAGCGTCAATGCTTTCACTTGTACGTGTAATGCACCATGGACTGGACCAACATGTGAATCTGGTGAGTACAAAGCATAGCAATGCTGGAACAAAATATGAAAGAGATTTTTGTATAATTGTAGAAACAAGTCACATTTTGGTCTCCCTCTTCCCAGTCATGCATGTCATTTTGTCACTGTTTTCATGCAATAGCCCATGCGGCAATCTTTCATGCTTTGAAAAAACTACTGTAAACTAATGTGTAAAAAATCATGCAAATCTGTGGTAAGTTAATTATTTAACCTTACTTGGCAATAGTTCGGAGAACTACACAAATCCCCTAGCGGGCTGGTTACAACCAACAAAGTGTTGTAATTTGAAGATTTATCCCCCTTAGGTGATCCTTCTGCTGAGGCTTCCCAGGTTGTATCGTACAAATGGGTGTGATCCCTGGCTACACGGCAGTTAACGGTTGAATGGCTTCTGACTGGCACCCCCGAACAAAGATATTGACAAAATAGGGAGACTGCCAACATTAAAGCTAGGCTCAGTTGGTAGAGTGCCGGCACAGTAATCTGGATGGTCACAGGTTCAAATCCCCTCTAGTCAATTTTTCTTTGTTCAACTCTAAATTAATTAAAATTTACCCAGTCGGTTTTGCTTTCAAAGGGTTCCATACAGATTTATGCTTAATATCTTTTGCCATGTTATCTTGCAGCGTTGGACCCGTGTGACAGCATCCCATGTGCTAATGGAGCTTCTTGTACCAGTAACGTCATCACATTCAGCTGTTCATGTCTACCTGGATGGAGAGGAGCACTGTGTGATGAAAGTAAGTCACAGACAGTCCAAACCCAAGGGAAAGGTTTGGTGGTCTCAGGCACCCCCTCCCCCCCCCCCCCCCATGGCCTGTCAGGGGTTTTTTTAACTACAGAGAAACTCGTTCAAGCTCTTTATTTCAATCAAGTGAGGTTTGCAGAGACACCATGCAATGATCTTTTATAAGATGTGGTGGTTCTTTATTCTTACAGAACTTTCAATATTTGTTCAGTCTTGCAACTATTTTAATGAGTAATTAATTCCTAAACACATACGTCAGTGAAAAGGGAGTGGAAATTGTCAGCAAAAGGAGCATTTAGGGCCTTGAAAGGAGATTAATTGGCACATCCCTAAAAACTACTGTTCCGATGTTTTGCGTTTTTTTTTTAATGTCTATTTAATCTTTTGATTTACAGATATAAATGAGTGTGAGAGTTCACCTTGCATTAACGGCGGCAGCTGCATTGACGTGGTGAATGGATTCCTATGTGAATGTACATCAGCCTGGAGTGGAAAATACTGCCATCTTGGTAGGTACCCATTTATACTCCCAGGTGCAGAGCAGATATTAGTGGTTAATGTCCCAATCTGGGCCCATCGTTATGGCTCTTTGACCCATAGAACTATGTGCTTTACAGCTCTTAGTCCTTCCAAATCCTTCATTTTGGCAGAGGATAGAAAGATTTGGAAAGGTTAGGGTATGATCTATTACAAACTATTTCTGTAGGTTTAAAATCCCTCGGCAATAGATCTCTTTTCAAAAGCTTCATCCAAAATTTTGAAATAATACTTTGATTAACATCAGGAACGCCTCTTTCACTATTTTAAATACTCCTTATGCGTGACACGCTTGTATTTCCTTCAATTTTTCTTGTAAAAGCCCTTTATCAATACATTTATTGTTATTATTATTATTGCGTGATATCATAAAGGGCTGTTCAGTTTTCAGGCAGTTGTTGTGTTTACAAAACCCTATGTCCATTCATGTGTTTTTATATTACATACAGGCTTCCTGGAGTTGAGTTATAATAAAGCTATTGTTCAAGTTACACTCCGTTCTCTTCGTGTTTATCTTTACAAACACTACAGCAGTAATCTTATAAAATACTTATAGTTAATCTATGGGTTCTTTGTATGATCTTATTTATTTGAACAGAGGGAAGTTGTATCCGAGACATGACAATCCAACAGACTGAAACCATCAACATTCAAACACCAAACTTCCCTGCCAACTATGAGGATAATCAGTTCTGCCGCTGGACAGTCTCCGGCCCAGAGGGCGCTTTCCTTCTTGTTGAAACCACTGAGTTCTTGACGGAGTTGAACTATGACTGGATGCGATATGGGACGGGATTAAACTCGACCTCTGTGGAATCTCTTTTACTGGAACTGTCCGGGAGTCAAGTTCCGATTATTTTCAAGACTCCGGGATCTCAGTTGTGGATGACGTTTAGCTCAGATCATGACAAGACAGAAACTGGGATATCTATGAAGATCCAAGTGGAGACTGACAGAGATTGTAAGTTTTGTATTAGAGTTACAGTTGATTCATATAGATGCCCCAGACAGTTGAAGAAACCATATTGGTTAATAATGATCATATTTCATCATCATTCGGCACAGACTTGCGTTCGTTGCCGCCTCATTCTTGTCCTCGGATTGTAATGAGGGCGCATTCCTGGGTTCATATTTACCTGGTCTTCAATTTTCGTTAAAGACACAGCTGGAGCTGTTCAAGACCAGTTGGCTGATGCACGTTTGGCACTCAAGACATATGCATGTTGGGGTGCAAGCTTACATAGGCACTAATACTGCCTTACGCAATTCATACATACCGGTACTCAATGTAAAATCTTGAAGTATGGGCACTGTGTTCAATTTGACTGCTAGCATGCCTTTTGCTTTGTTTACGGTATAGTGTCCATGAAATAGAAACTGTGCTAAAGGGTTGCTTCGTAAGCAGAAAATGTCTGCTTAGTGCCCTTGATATTGGCTCCACAGTGTCTACTTTTCAAAATTGAAATTAAAAATGCGATCCACCCTGAATGCTTTTTAGAATTATTTCCAGTTGTTTAGGAATGTATTTTTGTTTCTTTTGACAGTGACTGATGAATGTTCAAGTAACCCATGTCTTAATGGTGGCAGGTGCATGAATGGTGTTGGCAAGTTTGCTTGTTACTGTCTCTCTGGTTTCACTGGTGTCGTCTGTGAAACGGAAAGTGGTATGTTTTTCCAAATTCTTTGTTTGCAATATACAAAATATACAATATGTGAAAACGGTTAGACAGAAAGTATATGCATAAGAAAACATATAAATTTAGACAAATGAACACAAATTTGTAAACTGTTACATGGTGTGGTCAATTTGGCGTAGCAGTATCTTTCCTCGCCTTCTACCTCTAGGACCCTGGTTTGAATCCCGTTGGGGGGGCTATGCGGATTGGGTTTTCAGTCCCTACCTGACTGCATGGGTTTTCCCTGGAATAAATCTCTTTTCCCACATCAAAAACTTAAACTTCTGTCTTTGTCTTCTCTCCATGGGTTCTTGGCTACTGTTGTGATTAAGTTCGCTTTTCTGAGAGTCCTTGGCTTCACAAACAGAATAAACTCCCTGTGGAGCATACAATCCCCAAGCTGCTTAATAGGGGTTAATCCAACACAATACTGTCTCACATTCCAGTTCCCATATATACACCTGGGTAAAGGAAGCAAAGATGGCTATTTGCTTTGCTTGAGGACACAAGTGTCATGACCGGGAATTGAACCCACACTCTGATAATTCAGCCATCAGAAATTGAGTCCAATGCCCAAAGTGAATATTAAAATAGTCTAGTTGAAAGTAGAATTCCATTTTCCAATGTGTCAGAGCTCTGACAAACGCATGACATGTACATTTCTTACACTAGTTACGTTTTATTTCCTTGATCAGATCCTAACATGTGTTACAGCAACCCATGTCCAGCAGAGGCTGAGTGTGTGAGTGAGAATAAAGCAATCCGTTGTATCTGCCCTGATGGATTCAGGCATCCTTCATGTTCAATTACAGGTGAGTAACAAAGACATTCCAGACCTACAGATACTTAGAGAGACAGACTGACAAACAGACAGTATGACAGACTGTATCAGCAGTTTGTCTGCCTGTGGGCCAGCCTTGTAAACTCCAGGTTGCAATTTAATAGAGCTGCTTAGCAGAAAATTGAACTTATTAAGTTGTTAAACAACTGTCTGCTATAAAGCGACAACTTCTAGAGAAAACCACGCCAGGATAGTATTTGTGATTGGCTGGTAACCTTGTTCTTTCAAGCAAAGTCGTGCTTAGTTACCTTTTGTGCTTTTTCAAACAAAATTGTTTTGTGCTTAGTTACTTTTTTGTGCTTAAGCAGCTTTTACAAATCAGGCACTGGAGTTGTAGTTCTATTGTACAGACTGCTATTTGGAGTGGTCGCTCAGGTCTGTTCCATGCCCAAAGGGTTTCTTCAAAACTCCATTGAAAAAAGATCTGTTTCAATTCAAGCAGGACCCAATTTGATGGCACTGCTTACCCCAAATTTCTGTGCTTACTACGCCCTTTAAAATGCGTATTTCTATGACGATTAAGCACAGAATTCTATAGTAAAAAAAATTGGTCCGTAGATTACTTGACATGAATTCCATCATTAGCATAGCTCTTTAATAGGATGCTTTGTTACGTTGTATGATTTCAGAGGTTGGTTTGTGTGACAGTGTACCATGTAAGAACGCTGGGTTATGCACTGAGTCAGCCAATGGAGACAGCTTCACATGTGACTGTGCGGACGGATGGGAAGGATCATTATGCCAGCTCAGTAAGTCCATTCTCTCATAGCTCAAAAATGTATTCTGAAGATAGAGAACTTCTATTGTGTCGAGTCCAAGGTTAAAAGAGTCTTAATACCACAAACATTTGTGAAAGTGGAATTGTGACTAAACATTACTTTTATGAGACCATATTTGCAATTAGAACTTACTTTTAAGTATAATTTCTTCATTGGCCTCTTGTCACCAGCACGGGTCTTGGGTTCGAATCCCTCCTGGTAAGCCTGTGGATTTCAATTCTCTAAACACAATTCTCTGCAGTACTTGCTTTATGCAGAACTTAAACCCACTGGCCCTCAAGGCACACTTGTTGGTGGTCTGAAAATGTTAAGACTGCTTATAAATTGTACGGGTCGTGGGTTTGAATCCCAGCAGAGTAGATTGAGTTAACAGTGCTTATCGCACATATGTGTATGGGTAAAAATAACAAAAGGTACTTCATAGAGAAACAAAGTTAAACAAAATATTTATGTTTTTACTTTGCTAGTTGAAATTATTTCCCCATGATAGTTTTTAATCCTTGACTTGTTTGCTGTTTGCTTATAGATATAGATGAATGTAGGAGTAACCCATGTATAAATTCTGGTTTATGTATGGATGAAGTCAATGGATTCAGCTGTGCTTGTACACCCTACTGGACTGGAGTCACTTGCAACACACGTGAGTAAAAATAAACAATTATTTCTTCCAATCATCTGTCGGATTTTGTTTCTTATAAATGCTTTATTCTTAGATGTAAAACCAGACACTTACTTGGAAATTGCATACATGGTGTAACAGCAAACCCTTATTATTATTATTATATTGGACTCAGATTACTTCACTGAGCTTTGTTCAGTAGTTTTGAATTTCATTCAAGACAAGCTTGGTGCTGTTTAAAAGTTTGTAAAATTTAATTTGGGGGTAAACAAAGAAACATTGACTGGAACCAGATTTGAACCTGCGACCCTAGGGTTTACGTGCCGGTGCTCTACTAATTGAGCTATCTAGCCCTTCGTTTGTTGTCTCCCTATAAATTTGTTTGTAACAATGATGATGATTTTGTCTTGTAGCTGTGAGTGATCGTCAGTGTTTAGATAACCCATGTAGGAATGGAGCAACGTGTGAAGCCAGAGGTGATATCTATAACTGTATCTGTATGCCTGGATATAGAGGATCTCTGTGTAGCATTGGTAAGTCAGTCAACTTTAAGGGCTTTCTTTGGCAAAGGCTGTGGCTGACAGTTGCTATGGCAATGGTGCAGATATGAGAAATTTAGACATTTGTTTGAATTCATTTTTATTATTGTCTGCATGGTGAAAAAAGTAGCTTTATTTGCTTCTGATATAAATATGTGTGATGTTCTTTGATCTACTTCTCTAGTGCTGAGGATACTTTTACATAAAACTCTATAACTGCAGCAGTTACAAAAAGGTGGAAATGCCATCATTTCAATTAACTTAATTTGGATCCAAGTTTCAGACCTTAATTTGGATCCAAGTTTCAGACCTTAATTTGGATCCTAGTTTCAGACCTTAATTTGGATCCTAGTTTCAGACCTTAATTTGGATCCTAGTTTCAGACCTTAATTTGGATCCTAGTTTCAGACCTTAATTTGGATCCTCGTTTCAGACCTTAATTTGGATCCTAGTTTCAGATCTTAATTTGGATCCTAGTTTCAGACCTTAATTTGGATCCTAGTTTCAGACCTTAATTTGGATCCTAGTTTCAGACCTTAATTTGGATCCTAGTTTCAGACCTTAATTTGGATCCTAGTTTCAGACCTTAATTTGGATCCTAGTTTCAGACCTTTTTGTCAGCAATGACTCTCACCCTTTAATGATAAAAGATAATGTTTGCAATCATGAGAAGCAATAACATGCTTTATCAAAGTACATCCTCTTGACCAAGGGGAGACCCATGCTTACAACTATTGCCAGATTTCCCCTAATATATCAGGGGTAGAATGCGTAGAGGCGTCTCCCTAAGACTAGACCGGAGAGACCCAGGCCCACCATTCAAGCCATGTTTAGATAGACTGTAGACATTGTAACACACAAGAGGTTCAGGGGGCTTTACCTAATGTAAAACCAAGGAGGTTGAAAAGGGGGAGAGAGCTTTTTCTTCCTGACCGAGAGGAGATCAAGACCCTCCACCTGTTTTTATAATCTTGTAAACATGGCTTTTTGTTAATTGTTGCTTTTTAGATATCAATGAATGTGAGAGTAACCCGTGTATGAACGGAGGAGAATGTGTCAATGGTATCAATGAATACATCTGCCAGTGTCAGTTTGGTGTACTGCAGGGAACTAACTGCCAAATATGTAAGTATGAAAGCATTGTGGGTATGACACAGTGATTGTTCTGTTCTTCAGAATACCTTCATCACAGACCACTGTTTATAAAATGCATACATACAAACACTCTTTAAGCATAAACGTTCTTTCAGACATACAAATCAAAACATGACTGTAGAAAACAAAGTTAATTAGAATTATGTATAACAAATCACGGCAAGGTAGACTTACAAAGGAAAATATCCCAGAGGTCAGGATCTGGAACTGGTAAAAGGCTTTGTGTGTACAGTCTCCATTAAAAACCATTGGAAGCATGTAAGGACATCTTCAGATACGCTTGTGTAGTTTCAAACATAAAAGTTGTGTAAACGCTGTTTTGGGAGATGGAATGTTTTATCATTTACAGGACGGTATCTCCTTGTTAGAACTTGATTAATCCACATTTGTTGTTTGATCAATAACTACACAATTCTCTTTCTTCTCAATCCATTGTTTGTAGCTGCATGTAATACATCACCTTGCCAGAATGGTGGTATTTGTGAAGAGCTTAGCGTTTTCCTTGTCGGTTGTAGCTGTCCGGTTGGATTTGTTGGCCAGTATTGTGAAGTTGGTAAGTTTAGACACTTGTCAGTTTAACTTGCACAAGCATTTAACTTTTCTGTTCCTTTTCTTTCAATTATTATTTTCCTTTTAATTTTGTAATTTCTTTAATTGTTACAATCAGAAGTAGCAATAATTTTTACCTTTTTCTATCAACTGGTTATCTTTTTAGCCACATCCAAGTCATGTGACACAAGCATGTGTAATAACAACGGTGTATGCATCATGACAGAACAGCAGGTTGTACTCTGCAGCTGCAATAAAGGTTACCAAGGCGACTATTGTGGAAATGGTGAGATTTTGTGTATGAAAAAGCCTTCTGAGTGCCACAGCTGCTCAGGCTGTATACTCCCCAGGGAGCTGAGAAAGATTAAAGTATTGGCCCAATGACCAGGGCACTAATGTAAAGTGCATTGAGACGTTATTGTAAAATGCGCTATATAAGAACTAGTTATCTTGGGCCTGCATGTAAATGCTATACAATCTTGTTTTGTCACCAATAAGAATGCAATATGTGCACAGTCTGAAAATTGGTCCAATTGGCTAGGACGCTGCTAAGGTTAATTCACACATTGCTATACCCTTTTAATAAATCTACATTTCCTTATATTCACCATTTCCTTTCTGTCAATCTTTGCATTGTATTCCTACAGTGATTGATCCTTGTGAAGGAAACCAATGTCAGAATGGAGGTACCTGTCAAGAAGACACTCTACTGAGCTACAGCTGTGACTGTACAGCTGGATATGAAGGCCAGTTCTGTCATTTAGGTAACATCTTACAAACTCTAAAACTGCAAGAATCTGTAAAGATTTCATTGAAGAAGATCTAAACTAATGATGTCATATCAAAAAACAAATGTATTAAGAACATTATTTAGCCTTTTGTGTCCTCCAATGGTGTCAGGGTTCTTGTGCTTGTTTTAGCTTGGTGTGATACACATGGAGCTATAAGGTGGTTTAAGGAATGAAATACATTACGCAGTGACTTTGGTAATAATGCTCATGTGCCATGAGTGTCAAAGTAATGTGTAGGTGCATTCACCACATGACATTATATTGCAGGCTGGCATAGTATCATTCAAAACCACAGTGGATGATATTGAGTGGTCAAACAGTAGGAGGGTTGACTCTACTGTGTAGATGCATAGTACCACATGATATCATATTGCAGGCTGGCGTAGTTTATGTACCATTTAAACTGTAATGGATGATATTGAATGGTCAGATAGTTGGAGGGTTAAACACCATCCTGCAAAAAACGGTTTCAGAAAAGTGATTTTCCAAAATGCAAATAAGAAGACAATTTCCTAAGAGAGAAGTTTATCTGACAAGAAGGTTATGAAAGGGAAAGTTCACATAAAAGGACTGTTACAAACTGATTTTCCTATTTTGGAACAGAAGCTGTTGTAAGTGGCAACATATTATTCTTTTTTTGAACATTACCTGGCGATTACAAAATTAGCTGCTGTGGTTGTTGCTAAGGGTGTTGTTAAGGACAGGCGTTTGCTTCCATGTATCTTGATGTAGTGATCCAGCCATAGCCAATACCAAAGACGCCATACCGTAGACGGTCTTATTCTCTCCCTAAAAAGAGCACCAAAGTTTGTGTCTTCAATTTGTGGATTCATGTGTTTGTTTGTTTATTTTACAGAAATTGATGAGTGTGTATCCAATCCATGCATTAATGGAGGCATATGTAAAGATCTCTTGAACTCAGTTTCCTGTACCTGCCCTGATGGCTATATTGGGGATCTCTGCAATACAAGTAAGTATCATTCAATCCTTGCATCAGTGTTCTATGTTAATTTTGTTTTGACATTGTATCTCACTCCATTTGGTTTATGTTTACCTTTATGATCACAACAGTACAAAACATTGCATCTGTATTTTGTAATAATGTATTATCTTGCACAAAAGAAGCTCTGTGCAGAAATGTTGTATCTCACGGTATTGGGTTTTGGTTTTTTGTGTAAATCCGGAACAGTTATTGTGAGATAGAATGTTTGTGTAGAATCAAACCCATGTGTTACATAATCGCTATACTTTATTGGGAGATTTTTGTATCGACACAACAAATAAAAAGAAGAACCCACTCTCTGCTGATCAGAAACACTAGAGCTTGAGTCCGGTGCTCTTAACCACTCGGCCACATATAGAAAAATTCAAAACTGACATTGTGCAACCACAGTGTACCTCAGTTTACCCTTAGTCATCAACCTGGTACTCAATCACTTGCTTAATTTTGTAGATCTTCCTAAATAGTGCCATGATATTGGGACTTGATGGGCTGAAGGATGATGTCCCAATGTTATAGCTTGCTGATTATCAGATTCAACAGACTAATTACACCCATCTTCTCTCATTGTAATTTTTCAGAGCTGGTATTCCCAGACACTGCGCCTCAAATCGGTGTACTTGAGACAGAGTGGATAATCATCATAGTCTTACTGTCTGTGTTTACTCTATTATTGCTTGGTCTACTCCTACTCTGCTGCTGCTGGAAACGGAAAGATGAGTTAAATGACTAGGAAGAAGTCTTAGCATCTGGGCTTGGAGGAGATAAAGAAGTTCAGTTTGCAGTCTGCCATTTTAGGAGTCAAATTCCATGTAAGGTTACAGTAAGAGTGTTAATGCTGGCTAAAATACACACTACGTAGTATAACACACAGAGAAACTGACTCCCAAAATGGGACATTGCAGGCCTGATGCTTCATTCTTGGAAGGCCAAGGGAACCAAGGCGGTTTTTCCTTTGTAAAGGGCACCTCTATGGTACATTTCAAGGGGCACCAAGGCAATCATCAAGGGCATGGAGGCATTAAAGCTGTTTCCTTCATGAAACATCAGTCATGATGATGACGTCAGGTGAATTTGACTCAATAAGTTAATTCCATACACATCTATGCAATTTGTAAAAAGATAAACTTGTCCAATGTGATCTATATGGGCTTTGGATAAGCAGTGGAACTTAAGGTCTGAGTGGATGACATAATAAAGTCCAGCTCAAACCTCATTGAAGGTCATACAGCTGCAGGTTGTTTAGCCTCTAGATAGCATCAGCAGGGGATGGACATTCCTGTCAGGGACGTGATGGTACACAAAAGAAAATTCCCCAAAAGTTTTGTCGTTGGTGTTTTTTTTCAGGGGGTGGGGGGTTTGGAGATGAAGCCCCCTAGATACAGGATTTACAGACTCTACACAAATAAAAATCTAGAAGCAACTAAGGCTGTTTGTTTCTCTTATGTTGGCAACTCCATGCTTTCAAGAAAGAACAAAAAATCCTAAAAGTAGGACTTAACAATAGAAATCACATCTCTGCGTTGTGTGTGAATAACAGAAAATTTTATATCGTCCAAGTGTCACTCGGACAGAGAAGCTCTGCAGGAAATTAAGATGTTTTTTAATATTTTGTAACAAAACTTTTATAAGTGGTCTGATGTTAGGTACATGAAATAGTTTTTTCTTGATGTAAATAACAGATAAATATTTTTTTTAATCAATGAACAAATTGTGTATACGAGCTCTAAATAGCAATAGTTACTTTTGTTTGATTGGTGTAGATATTTAGTGTTTTTTAAATAATTATTGGAAGTATTATTTGGAAATGTCTTTTGCTATATCAATAGCTTTATAAAAGAATTTGATTTTGATATTTTATTTTACTTGGATATTTCTTATGAAAGTGCATATATTTAATAGAATATTATTTAGTATTGATGTATTTTAAATGTAGCGGAAGAAAACAAAAAGGAGAAATAAATTACTCAAGTTTTACAATCATCTCTGAAATTCTGTATGGATATTGATAATGGCCTTATTAATAGATGCTTTAAAAACAAGCCCCTCTTTAGGTAAATGCATCGGTGCAAGTTACCAGTAGTCCAATAGTTAAGAAGCACCATTTCATTCCAGAGGGAAGTTGGGAAGAACTAGATACAGCTTTTTAGTTTTATTCACAAAATTGTTGCCCTAGGCTTGTGTATGAACCCCAGCCCTGAACTCAAAACCTCGTCCTATCCCCAACCCTATCCCCAGCTGCAAACCCCAGCCCTATCCCCAGCTCCAAACCCTAACCCTATCCCCAGCTCCAAACCCTAACCCTATCCCCAGCCCCAGCTCTATCCCCAGCTGCAAATCCTAACCCTATCCCCAGCTCCAAACCCAAACCCTAACCCTATCCCCAGCTGCAAACCCCAGCTCTATACCCGACCCTATCCCCCCAGCTGCAAACCCCAGCTCCAAACCCTATCCCAGATGCATACCCCAAAATTTAGTTTTAATTGAAGTTGAACCGTGTGGCTTATTATTTGATATTAATTTAAGTTAATCAGAAATTGAAATTTAAAAAGAATAAAATTTTACGAACCGAAAGAATTCAAACACACCTTCTTTCAATAAAGAATCTTTATGTAAAATTAACATACAAAACAATGTGTTTCCGGTAACACACTATAGACAACTCTTCAGTAAAAATATTGTAATATATTAAGGACATTGTTAAGAGTGAAGAATAATCATCTTATCAGGTGAGATTTTAAAAACCTTAACACATTATACTTTGAGCCAAGTAAAAGTAAAGACTGCACATTTAGACCGTATGCATATGATGTCATTTGGGCGCCCAGTCTCACTACCATTGGCAGCGCGCCGTCTCGATACATCTCGTCTCTAACCCCCGGTAGGGATGTGCTGAAAAACAAAGCTGATTGGCTAAACCAAAAGTGCGGAGCGCACACTTGTTAAAATCTTTCGAGTACTTGTTGGGCTCTTGCATGGCACTTAGATTTAAGCGTGTGTCATAAAGCAAGTACTTTGACGCGATTTTATTTCAAATTAATCATGTTTTTAAATGTTCAGTAAGACATGACACAAGATCAATGAAGAATGAGAGGGCACCAGTTGCTCTATGATCTGATGCCGGTTTGCGGGCTACCATACTTGAGCGTGCACATAGAGTGGATCAGCCTGTCTAATTTAAACGTGCTATAAACTGGCACATTTTAATTAACCAATACCAGGGGTAATGAGTGAGCAGGGTGTGCAGGGACAAACAAATGGCGCAGTGAGATCGAACACCCCTTGGAGTGAGGTTGTAGGATGACCTCATACAGAGGTCAAAAGATGGTGGTCAAAAGATGGCGGCAGGGTAACGTCAATGCATAAGGTCTACAAGAACACTCTGGGGAACTAAGGTTCCTACACTGTACTAACATAGCATTAATGTGCGAAGGAAACAAAATGACACACATTTAGGGGTCCCAATGTCCAAACCAGCATGAGACTTACAGTTGGTACTTTTTCTGCACCTTTTAAAAGTTTTGAAACAATTTCGGTGTCAAAGTGCCTTATGCTTAACTACTAACTTGAATGTTAATGGAGATGCAACCATTATGTGTCACCCCATGCCACAACCAGGCTTTCTTATCAAGTAGATGAGACTAAGAGCTTTCAAATAACATCATTTAGGCCTCTAAGGTAAGTATTTCTCAACCATGTGTAGACATAATAGAATGTTCTAGACATTACACTTATATCATGCCTGACTTTCAAGTTCCTTATTTTGCTCTGGAGCGCCTCATACCAACTTTTTTTTAATTTGCGGCACGGCCAACCAAACTGATGCACATGACTTTATCATGAGGTACTCTTCAATCTGCTTGACATCCAGCATGATGCATCAATCCTCAGCCATGGGACATGAGTGTTGATAAAGCCAATTTTATCGTCACATGTAGCCTGAAGTCCACCATGATGCATCAATCCTCACTAGAGGGAGCTGATCCAAGGTAATCTTCCTACATTCAGAAGTTCTTAAATGCAAAGGCTTGGGCCTCAGCTATCCGACTTCGACTGCAATGAAAACACATAGATTGAATAGTTATGGGTTTTTTCAGTAGTGGAGTGTCGTAACTGAGCTGTGTAGTGCACAGGACTCAAGTTCTGGTGGATTGTGAACCTGGTTCCGGTCATGACACTTGTTTCCTTGAGCAATGACACTTTACCATAATTGCTTTGCCCTTCAGATGGGACATAAAAGCAGTAGGTCCCTATAGTGTTGTGTAATGCATGTAAAAGAACCCAGTAAAAGAACCCAGTAAAGGGGGTTTGCGCGGTGTTTCTGGCACGGTTGACTGCAGTTTGCATTGCATCACCTTGAAAGCGCTTACAATGTGCTATATAAATAGATAGGTATTATAATTTAGACATAGCTCTGTGTACCTGTTGCTTGAGATGAGATGCCCATTGGGCATAGACAAAGCGTTATACATTATGAAACTGCATCTTATCAACTACTATTATCCTATTTTTTCAATCATTTATTCAAAGAATTTTTGAAACAGGTTGTAAGAAGACTTATACATGTAAAAAGTTAAATACATTTACACTGATTACTCATGGCCATAACAAATCAAGGAAAATGGCACAAAGACAGAAAGAGGCTAAAGACATGAATACTACACTCAATCTATACATCTTCCTTTATAAGAAAAAAACCCAGCTTGTAGCAAAGACAAGTCCTACCTGTTACATCTACTAGGAGGTCTGGATCCATCTGATGTAGAGATGCTGCGTATACTGAGTGCAGTGCTTAGTCTTGGGGGAGCTTCTAGTGGGAGTGTCTCCATGGTTGATCGCATGCTCTCAAATCTGGTTAACCAAATAAACAATCATGATCACACTAACAACAAAATACTTCCTGTTTATGACTCCAAGATTGAGGTATAGATATGATTCTGATAATTCAAAAATGTGGAGACATGTAACAGAAAGTATTATTCATCTTGATTTTGTCCCATTCAAATCAATGTAACCAAACCGAGACTTTTTGTGCAATGAATGTTATTATTGATTGTTGTTTTTGGATTCAAGGAACATGACCAAGATTTTGGCAGCATGATAGTGGTCTCATAATGTCCCATACCTTGCCTGAAGACTTGATTCAAATGATAACAGATCTTGCTCCACACTCTTCAGCTGATTCTCAACTTGTCTTGCACTTATAGCTAATACCAAAAGAGAAAAACAAATTGAAAGTTAGCTTGTTGTAGATTAAGTATCCCATTGTGAACTGTGTTGTATTGATCAAATGATCAAAGCAGGCCTGTGGCTGTACATGGAATTATGAACTCTCACCCAGTTACGGAATGTACACGCACTCTCCATAAATATGCTACAGGGGGAACACCTGTGCATCAAGTATAAACTGGATGAGAAATGTAAATTCCATGAACGTGCACAGGCCTGCTATGATCATGACACCACAGCCGCTTTAATGTTACAAACCAACCTGAAGCTGCAGACATTGGTCTCATTATAGGAACTGTCTTGGATGACGTTCTCTTGATGTGAGCTCCGTCAAGAATGTCAAGATGAGTAAGGAGTCCTTGTAAGTCATGATGATAACTGCAGCCAAGAGGAAAAGGAAACAAAAGTTAACTTTCAAATGATCACCTTGGATTTATGGAACAAAAACCTAGACTGAGAAAAAAGGATAGTATTCCAGAAAAGCTGTACACCTCACTACTTTGTCTTGCATCTCAAAAGCTCCACCGTGGGTATAACTGTAAAATTAGTTTTTTTGTGTAGTTTATCACTTTATATAGTTTATACATTTGTTATGAAATTTTGTTTTTGCCCTTACACTGATGTGTGATGAGCACTGTATACTCAGTGGGAAACAATCCACAGGCATACTACCTCCAGGGGTTTTAATGCATGTAGTTAAACCCTGACATAAAGTTTGTATAAAAATGATTAGATTTCAAAAAGGATTGGATTATTATTGGCAGGCCTGATGCTTCATGAAAGAGTAGTGTCACCAAGGGCATTTTCTCCTTTGTAAATGGGCACCTCTACGAGAAAATTGTATATTTATATTGAAATGTTTCAAGGGGCACCAAGACAATTTCCTCCATAGCCTCTTTGAAGCATCAAGCCTCTATTGAGGCAATTGCTTTGATTTTAGCCTTGCACCAATCCTCATGGATATTTAGGTGAGATTCAAACCCACAACCCCTACATTCTAGAGTAGATGCCGTTATAACCACTGAATGACAAGAGGTCAGTTTGAATCCTGTAATTAGCAGTGGGTGCTCCAGAGAAATAAATAGATGTCATAATTGCATCATAATACAATTTTTTCATAATAAAATGCACTATGTAAATAAACGACAAACTAAATTGAATCAAAGGTCATAAGACATTGTTTCGATTATGATATAATATTATGATATAAAGAACAAATATTCAAAACTGTTTTAAAAATCTCACCTTGGTTTTTCTCCGTCCTCCATGCAGAATGGATTCCCAGATATGTACAACTCTGATAGACTGGTGCACTTTGCTAATGAAAGCTGATGGATTCAAATACACAAAGAGCAAATGGTTACACAACCTACAGCACATGTTATTTTGACTTATGTGCCAAGAAAATTTATTTTAAGCAACATGTAATTATATTTAATTGCGAATGCCACAAATACTACGACTAATCAATTTGAATAGACACCCTTGCATAAACCACCATCACTGACCCAGGATCATGCAATTTTCATTATTTTAGTAAAATATATATATTTATTCTCTCATAAATGTTTTTATAAAGTATGTGTTTATTTATGTTCCAATTTTCAAGTTAGGATTAGCAGACTTTCGAGTCACAGTGTTTGAGTAAACTTTTGTTAATCCTGGCCAACTTGAGGGCAAAATTGTATATTGTATGATTGTTTTGGGGTTTTTTGAGAGAGAAATGGCTGAATAAATAATAATAATAATAATAATAATAATAATAATAATAATAATCTGAATATCAAGTAAAGCTCCAAGGGAATTGGTTAGAGACAACTCACCACTGATGACCATCTGTGGATTCTATTATCACTAGCGTTTAGAACCTCTAAGACTGGAAATAGCTCTGGTATCGCGTTGACTTCAATCAGCTGATTGGATGAGATGTCAAGATTCTGTAACGATCTAACAGGGGAAAGACATGTACCTGGTAATTCATATGAACTTGAAGAGACAAAATCTGTACTTTACCCAAACATTAGGAATTCAGGTTGGCTTGACGGTTTCGTCCCTGCCTTTCTCATCTTCCCCTGAAAATATTCCTTTGCCCCTCCCTGCTTCCCAAAGGAACATGTCTAGCTATGCCATGTCAGGTATGGATAATGACTTTGTATAGTTCTGAAATTGGCAAACTTGGGCAAAACAAGGGAGGGTGGATTTATGTAGTCAGAGTTGGGAACAAAAATCTGTTATTAACATTGGAACAACAACATTCATTTTTGTCAGTGTTGAACTTAATCACATTTTTACAAATTACAAATTGAGCTTTGCAGTGAGAGTCACACAGAGGGAGGAAGTGAGCTGGGTAAACCTGCTAAGACCACTGACTTACCTTAATCTTCCAAGTGCCTTCAGACAATTAGTGGTCAATACATTATGGGACAAGTGAAGAGTCTAAAGTGGGAGAGGAATATACAATGTAAGTGTCAATCATTA